>CM019072.1:73542090-74029590 GCA_009667805.1 Leptobrachium leishanense | reverse complement strand
GATAGATAGATAGATAGATAGATGGATAGATAGATAGATAGATAGATAGATAGATATGGGATAGATAGATAGATAGATATATAGATAGATGAGATAGATAGACAGATAGATAGATAGATAGATAGATAGATTAGATAGATAGATAGATAGATAGAGATAGATAGATATGGGATAGATAGACAGAGATAGATAGATAGATAGATAGATAGATAGATAGATAGATAGATAGACAGGGATAGATAGATAGATAGATAGATATGGGATAGATAGATAGATATGGGATAGATAGATAGATAGATATGGGATAGATAGATAGATAGATAGATAGATAGATAGATATGGGATAGATAGATAGATAGATAACCTGCCATTTGTCTATTACGCATCATTTATCCATTGTCTACAATTACAGTTCTTTATATACCAACATATTCTGCAACGCTGTACAATGGGAAGGACAACACAAACATAACGTTAACAAATAAATATGACAGACAAAAAACAATTGGAAAAGAGGACCCAGCTCAAGAGCTTACAATGTAAGAGGAGTGGTGTGACAGACAGAGGGGAGGGTAAATAGCTGCGTGTGACAAGTAATGGGATGTATGTAGGCTGTGTGGGAGATACAGTATATTAGGAAAGGTACAATGGGGATTATGGATAATCATCTATCTATCACCTAAATATTAGGTTGTCTAGGTACTTGTCTGTTTGTCTGTCAATCTATGGCATAAATATTTATCTATTTGTCACCTAGTTAGTTGTCTTTCTACCTGTCTATGTATGGCCTAAATATTTAACTATCTGTTGTCTTGCTTCCTGTCTTTCTGTCTGTTTGTCTATCTGTCGCCTGACTACCTGTCTTTCTGTCTGTTTGTCTGTCTATCTGTTACATGGCTACCTGTCTTTCTGTCTGTTTGTCTATCTGTCGTCTGGCTGTCTTTCTGTCTGTTTGTCTGTTGTCTGGCTACCTGTCTTTCTGTTTGTTTGTCTGTCTATCTGTCGTCTGGCTACCTGTCTTTCTGTCTGTTTGTCTGTCGTCTGGCTTCCTGTCTTTCTGTCTGTTTGTCTGTCTATCTGTCGTCTAACTACCTGTCTTTCTGTCTGTTTGTCTGTCGTCTGGCTACCTGTCTTTCTGTCTGTCGGACGGATAGATTACTTTTCTCCCTAACTTCCCTTTTTTCAATCGAAACCACCAACCCTTATATGTCCCCATTTCACGCCCCACTTACCAGGTTGTGCCGCACATTGCAGTGGAATAATCACCAAAATAAACAGGGCCAAAATGGGCCCCATTTTAACGGGACGATCCAGCCTCCAAAATATCCCAAATTTAAGAGTGCCCTCCAGATGAAACCATACAGAGCCGGGAAGCCGTCGGTCACTGGCTGGTGTGAGAATGAAGAGTGAAGGTTTTGCCCGTTGCTATACAGAATTAACCTTTGATTCCATCCTTGTTATTTGTTCACATATTTATTGCTGTGTTGATAAGAAGAATGACTCGCGGTTCATCCCGAACATGGATATCCACACTCCAGTTATAAAGCGAAACGACTGTTAAAGAAGGGGAAAAGAAACGAGTGTCCACGCCTAGGGTGTCTTTATTAATGTATAAATTTTCACCAGTTACAACCCCACTATATATCATATCATAGTGAACAAAGTGCGCAATGTTACTGATACTAGTAAAAATGTAACACTTTAGTGAATAAAAAACGTAAAAATTATATAAATACAGTGAAATAAAAGATTATTTTCAATCTTTCAAATTCGCTTTATTTCACTATATGGATATATTTTTTTACTGTTTTTATTCACTAAATTGGTACATTATTACTAGTGTTGGTAACATCACATCTTACTCACTGGTACACAATATAGTTTGAGCACAGAGGGACATTTTTTCATTGTTATATTTTGTATGTGATTTTTTTCTGAGGTTTGTTTCACATTATGAGTTCCCATTAGATAGCAGATTGTATAGACTATTGTCTTATATTTTATATACCCATCATTGTATTACTTTGTATTTCTGTAACAAGTGTAACATTTCAATGTTCTTGAACCCAGGACATACTTGAAAACGAGAGAAATCTCAATGTATCCTTCCTGGTAAAATACTTTATAAATAAATAAATAAATTTGATAGCACCCTATTTTAGTCACACTATCACAACCCCACTATATACTTATTATTTTGCGTTTGAGCAGCTTCTGTGTTGCCGCAAAGTATCAGCATGGACATTTATCTTTTCTTATGAAAATAGGACATATATTATGTCTAAACAATGAAATGGCTTAATAAATAATCCAATTGTCTCATTTATTTCCAATAATACATTTTATATATTTAAATGTGAAATATACTACTAGCAGCAATAAAATTATACCAACACAATGTTACATTGGCACCTGTCCAGCGTTTCTTAATAATGCAGAAAATGTGTTTTTACATTGAGGTTGTGCAAGGTGCACATTGGGGCTCCTGACTCTCTTCAGGGTGACTCAATCCAATCACATGGGATATTAATATGTTTCTCAGGACTTATGTAACATGAGAATATATATTTCATTCTTTTTTCAGAGAACCCTAAGAGAATAATGATAAATAACTACATATGTGTAAAAAATATCCATCAGTTTTATAATCACTATTTTTCATTAGAGATATGAAGAAGAAAATAATACAGGCAAAGCTTGATTACCACTCTTTTTTTGGTGTACTTTTTAGGAATAATCAGCAAGTCCAAGCTCAACATTTTATACATTTTATACATACGCATTTCATACTTGAAACACAATGATTTTTATTCTATGTCTAATAAAGCGTTTATTCTTTTAATCTGCAGTAAAAAGTCTCCTTATTTATCGATTTTTAAGGATCTTTTAGGCATTTTTTTGGGAAAAAAATTCCCCGTTTTATTTAATAGCGTTTTTTCTTTTTTCTGTAACAGACCTTTTTATTATCATTCATTGTATCTTATACGTTAATTCCAAACATTAATTAACAGTAATTGTTTGCAAACAGTGTTTCAGTTTAGACACTTTCAATCTTATTGTTTTGTTTTTTTTACCCGTCCTGCTGCTTGCCGGGTTTTTTTTGCGGCTGGCTGGCGTTGTGCTCGGCTGCGTTTGGCGGCTGTCTGGTGTGTTTGTGGCGGATGTCCTGCAGCTTGGCGGCGGCATTCAGCGGCCAATTCCTTGCACTTCAGGGACCCTGTGGTGAATGGTGAATTCATCGCAGGGTGGGGAAATTTGATTCCCCGAAGTGCGGGGAACGACAGAGCACCGAAATGTTGGCGACATTTCGGTGCTCTGTGAGTAACCCCTATAATTTTAAAACATCTGGGGGCCATGTTTGCTGACTCCTGTAATAAATTATAGAAATTCAAATAAGAAAGTGCCCCTTTAACATATTTTATGTACCTTTCTAGTGTGATATGACATATACACATAGTAACAATGCATTTTGACTGTGCTGAGTCTGCTGAAAAATAATGTATAAATTGTGTAGGTTCTACAATAAAATATGACTTCAAATAGCAGTTGTGATTATCAAAAAGTGGCCAAAATGTGCTGGGCATGGCGTGAACTGGATCAGCAGCAGTTGTCAAGTCCAGGGGGAAAGCATGGGAATGCAGTTCTTGCACTATTTTTCCAGAAGGAACTGAGTTCCCTTTGGTCCCGCACACTAAAGCTAATATGCAGGTGTTCAGTCATATGTTTCCCTGTTAAATCATTATCAATTGTGGCTTATCATACATTTTTGCTAAAATTCATACTTAAATATATCATATTTGTGTGTGTTTCTATGCTAAGCGCGAGATAATAATCCCTAATTGGAGGACAGAAACCTTGTTGAGTTCCCTCACTTCTTTTTTTAGGACTTGACCCCTGATCAGCAGTGATGTTTATGAGTTTAGTACTTTAAATAATAGCTTTCTGGAATAATGTATCCTGTATATTAATGCATACCCGCATGTGTGATATAGAATGACTTTTTCAGGATTCTTTTATATAGTAACTTATTAAATTTTGCCTCTCCTGAAAGATGTAGTCAACTAATGTCAATGATTTCCCCAACAGCGATCAAGTGGAATGACTTGTTTAATGATTATCTCATTCCTGTTCAGAGGAATTACCTCACCTTTGCTCATAAGAAAATATAAATGAAAGTTTCTCTTGAGATGCCTTCATGAGGACAGAAGCGGAAAGTTATTTATTAATAGCTAGGCTCCCTTAGTATCATTTATGATGCCGACATTTGCCTAATGCTATGCACAAGGACCTTACTAGTTGTTTTTATCTAACTTTGTAACATATCCTAATTATTTCAAGCTCAATATACAAACAAAAGACGCACATTCTAACAGTGTTAATATGTTAACTATATAAAGACCCATAACGGGCCATTATGTCTTCTCCTACAATTAATTCCTTTTCTTTGACACCCTAAATATAAAGTTCTAATCAATTAGGAAAGTGATCAACGCTTTAAGGTGGAGAGAGACAAATACATACGTAATATGGACAGAAATATTGGGACCCCTGACCATAACACCAACAGGACCTTTTATGACATCACATTGGAAATACATAGAAATGAATATGGAGTTATCCCCCATTTAAAGCTATAAAAGCTTCCACACCTCTGGGACGGACTTGGATTTTGGAGTGTTTTTGTCCATTTTGAATTTTTTCCCATTCATCCAGTAGAGAGTTTATGAGGTCAGACACTAATGTTGGACTAGACGTCCCGGCTTGCAGTCGCCAACCAGTTCAGCCCACAGGTGTTTGATGAAAGGTATTATTACTATTTTTATTTTTTCCTTAATACACTGGGGCAGTTGCATGTGCAAAATGAAACCGGCAGCTCTTAGGCAGGTCACCCATATATTTACAATTTGTAGCTGTGTAGTCTCAGGGACATTTGTGAAGATTCCAATGACACATGGTTTGCCAAGTTATAGACAATGTTGTTACTAGTAGTAAGTTGTGATGGGAGACAAAATATTGCTATTTTATGGACTACATTGTGTTCTTTGTAATCCCTTGTTTTACCCCCCCCCCTTTCGTCATCGCCCTGTCATTATTTGACTTTTTGTGACTTTGTGTGTACCCTTTGTTTTGACACAGAACCTGATGTCCCCCAAGAGCCTCTCACGGCGTTGGCTGGCCACGGCGAAACCAACTGTATTATCCAATTCATTGATGTCTGATTACGAGCAACCACATGAGATAAAGCTCTCAACTCTCTGAAACCTTGTCGTGACTTGGAAATGGGCCACGAGCTGGACGAGTCTTTTACACCATGTTGATACCACTCTGTTCATGGTGTGAGGACTCTGTCTGGGCAGCAAGTCCCTTGGGGAGAGCTACATGGGGGGATACCCTGGGTGCGGGGGTAACGCTGACCCCCTCCTGCATTTTTTTTTTTTTAAACATATTTTTATTCGTCTCAGATCAAGATGAAATTACAGAAAAAGGGGTAACAGTTTTTTTCCTTTTCATATCATGTACAATCTGTAACAATGCAAAAATCACAGCTTCCGGTTTTAATTAAAGTATTACATCACAAACCAGCACCGAAGTGTCATGGCAATGTCAGCATTTAACCCTTTCGCTGCTGAGGCTTTTCCCACCCCTGTGCTGAGGTCATTTTTACCGGTTTTGCTCATCATGTTTAAACGTGTTTTGAAGGCTTATTTTAGTATATGACCCAGACATATATATATCGTTCTTTCCGTCAGACTCGGTAGATTCATAATATGTCATATTATTATGTATACGTTATGTCATGTCTGTATATTATAACAAAAAATGCAATAAAATATGTATTTTCAATAATTTACAACGTGTAAAGTGTTTTTTTCACATTTTAACATGCGAGCAATTGCGGTTATATTTTGTATGGGGTGCGCTTGAAAAAAATTAGAGATGGGGGTCTCGTTACATTTTTTTTTGGGGAAAATTACACTATTTTTAACAAACGCACCGCATACAAAAATCGTTAGTGCAGCATCATTGTTCACATTATAATTGAAATGGAACAATATTGCTGCATTAACAAACCAAAAAAAAGAAAAAAAGTGTTTATTTTTTTAATTTTTTTTTTAATTTTCTTTTTATTTTCCATTTTTTTTTTTTTTACAAAATTTTTCACAGTAGTGTTTGGTATCGGTGGAACGGCCATGCTCTGGCCGATCCAACCATACCAAACTTTAACCCCTAGCTGCCACGGATCGGGAGATAGGGAGTTCATTGGAACTCCCTATCTCCACCGTTGGTGGCAGTTAGGGGTTAAGTCCAGGACTGGCGTCATCGTGCTACGCACGATGACGCCAGTCCTCAGGGGGAGTTCCTGGAGGCTGGGCCGACATCCAAGATGTCGGCCAGCTCCGGGAAAGGATCGCGAACCGGCGCTTTTCAGCGCCGATTCGCGATCCAGCTCCCCAGGGGTTAATGCCAGGCACCATTTGGAAGGGCAGGCTGTGCCCTTCCAAATGATGCCTGGGTTAACCCCCGCAGAGGCGCCGATCGGGAGGGAGAGAGGTCCGAAGGACCCCCCCCTCCCTTTCAGGCGCCTCATCCGCACATGCGGGGGGGGCGCCTGAATTAGGTGTCATCGCGCTGCCGCGATGACACCTAATACCAGCGGCTGCGGTTCCGGATGCGCGGCTGACATCGAGGATGTCAGCCCGCACCGGAGGGGCCAGCGATCGGCCGGAACCCGGCCGAACGCTGACCCCAATGGGAGGACACGCTCAGCGCGTCCTCCGCACAGCAGCGGTAATGCGGAGGACGCGCTGAGCGCGTCCTCCGCATTGAAGTGGTTAAAGCTCAGAGGTGGACGGCTGGGTTAGGGTATCCCGGGAAGTGGAGGCAAGAAAGTTAACTAACAAGTGGTCAGAGGTATCTGAGGGGATCGGAGGGGTGCTCCGCAGCATTTGTAGGGAATACCATGGGGCATCGCAGAACGTGTTTCGTAGGGAGGTTTTGACCTCAGGTGGTAAGGCACAAATAAAAGGGGACCAATGGGTAAAGAATTGTTGAGTTTTCTCAGTCTGATGTAGTGAGGCCTCAGACCAGTCAGCCAAGAATATGGAATAAATTCTGTCGTACATCATGCGGAATGAGGGAGGGGTACCAGATATCCATTGAAATAATATGGTCTTTTTGCCCGTCGCTGCTAAGAGACCTAACCAAAACCCGTGGCATCTAGAGAGGGGTTGAAGGGTCTGTGAAGTTGGCAAGTTGAAAATAGCCCAGTTGGGCGTGAAGGGAATCTCGATTCGGAGAACCAGAGAGCTGAATCGGCGTACGGTGTCCCAAAACAATTGAATAAAGGGGCACGACCAGAGACAATGATGGAGGTCGGCTGGGGAAAAATTGCATTTTAAACAGTTGGCATTAGGTAATAGTCCAGAACGGGCCATTCTGTCCGGCGCCATGTAGGCTCAGTGGAGTATCCTATAAAACATGTCCCAATAGTTGGCGGATGGGAGAGTGCGTCTAGATACCAGAGTAGCCGACACCAGGTCGTGGGGGGTAAGGTTTGGAAAAGTAGTGGCCCATCGAGAGATAGCCCTCCAGGGTTCGAGGTGGGGAGTGAATGTTGTAGAAGTGTGTAAATGGTTGAAGTCGAGGGAGGAGACGAACTATGTACGAGTAATTGCGTGTCTAACGGGTTAGTTAAATCAGTGGGAGATAAGGGTTGTGCAGTTGTGGCGAGAAGGAACTGTCTGAGTTGTAAGTAATAAACAGGGTGTATAGTTAATGGGGCAATGCGTTCTGTCAAGGCTGTGTAAGAATAAGGCAGACCTGATGCTCCGTCTAGGTAATGGTTTGAAGTCTAAAACCTCGCTGGGCCAGGGTTCGAAAGATAGGAGCAGGGGAGGCATTTTGAAAGTGAGGGTTGTGCAAGATAGGGGACCAAAGGGATGTTTGCCAGGACAATTGGAGGCGTTTACGAATTCTGACCCAAGCTAATTTCGTCGTGGAGAGCAAAGGGTTATCGCGTAGGGGAGGGGGGATGGCGGGAGAGTGTTGGTGAAGAAATGCTAGTAAAGAGGAGGCAGGGAGTAGCGCGTGTTCCACATGTAAGGCTGTGAAGCGTGAAGTATCATTCAGCCAGTCCGATACGTAACGATATAGTGCTGCTAGGTTATAATCTAGTAAATTGGGGAAGTTGATACCTCTCCTCGCTATCGGTTGCTGAAGGTTAAGGAGTGGTATACGTGCCCGCTTATCTTGCCAAATAAAGGACGCGTACAGCCTGTTGAATAACTGAAGATCATTAGGTTTCAGTAGGAGAGGCAATACTTGTATAGTGTATAGTAATTTGGGAAATAAGGTCATTTTAATAAGTGAGGCCCCCCAAAGTAAGAAAGTGGAAGTGAGCTCCAGGCCTCCAAAAGTGTTTTTGTTTGGGCTAAGTGAGGGTCTATGTTGAGTTTGTATAAGCGGGAGAGGTCAACCGGTAGAATAGTACCCAGGTATTTAATATACGGCGAGGGTGCCCAGGAGAAGGGAAAGCCCTGGAGCCATGAACCCTGTGGTTTGGGGCCTAGAGGTAGAGCTACTGTCTTGGCGTAGTTGATTTGGAAGCCGGAGGCTACGTGGAAGGAGTCAAACAACTTCAATAGGAGGGATCGCGGAGGCGGGGTCTGAAAGGAATATCAACAAGTCGTCTGCAAAGGCTACAACTTTTAATACTACTGTGGGGGACAAATGAATTCCTGATATTGTTTGGGACATCTCTATGATACGTATTAGAGGTTCTAGGGCCAGGTTAAATAATAACGGGAACAGAGGACATCCTTGCCTAGTTCCTCGTTCTAGGTTAAAGGGGGCGGAGTTGAGTCCATTTGCTGTGATCATAGTGGAAGGCGTAAGATAGAGTGCACGAAAAAGTGTTAAGAATGTCTTACCAAAATGATGAAACTTAATAAATCTGATTAAATAATCCCATGAGATCCTATCGAACGCCTTATCTGCGTCACAGCTCAGTAAGAGGTTTGAGGATTGTGGCGTGAGGGAAGATGACCATATTGCCGCTATGGCTTTGCGTATATTAGTGGTGGAATGGCGGCCGTTAAGGAATCCTGTTTGTTGAGGCCCTATGAGGCGTGCAAGGGTTTTTGAAGACGGCGGGCCATGATGGAGGACAGTATTTTGAGGTCAGTATTTAGTAGTGCAATGGGACGATAGGAGGTAACCAATGTTGGGTCCTTTCCCGGTTTGGGGAGACCACCACCCGCGCCTCATTAAAGGTCGGGGGCGGGGTCCCACCCCCAGGATATTGTTATACAGCGTAACTAAGTGGGGAATCACCAGGCCAGAAAGGAGTTTGTAATATTCCGCCCCAAAGCCATCTGGGCCCGGTGTTTTTCCGTTTTTAAGTGAGGTTATTGTCGCTTTGATTTCGGCGTGTGTGATGGGTACTGAGAGTGCGTCGCGTTCTCCTGGGGAGAGTTTAGGCACTTGGGCTGTATGAAAAAGATTTAGTTGGGCGGCACAGTCATCGGGGCCTGCCTTATAGAAGTCCGCAAAGTAGGTGCGAAAGTGATCCACTATGTCATTAGGTTTGGTAAGAATGGTTCCGTCCGAGGTCTTGAGTTTTGAAATTAAGGGTCTAGTCTGGGTCTGGGAGCGTACCAAATTAGCAAGAAGTCGACCTTGTTTGTTGCCAAAGCGGAACAGAGCCTGTTTTTGACGTTGGCATGTACGGTGTGCTTGTTCTGTGGCCAAGGAGTCGTATCGCATCTTGTCATTTTTGTATTTTTGGAGGGTCGTGGAGGTTGGGTCTAAGAGATAAGCTCTATAGCTGCTAAGGAGCTCTGAGTGGGCATCGGAGAGGTGTCTAGAAGTCTCTTTTTTTGTGCGGGCGGCATATTCCATTATTTGACCCCGAAGCACTGCCTTCGACGCAGACCAAAAAAGGTTGACGTCATCGACATGCTCAATGTTATCGTCCGTGTAATTATTCCATGCCAGTTCAACGTGAGAGGTGAAGAGACCGGAGGTCATGAGATGCGAAGGAAAGTGCCAGTTCCTAGAATAGGGCACCGGGGTTTCCAATGTGATTTCTAGTGTGATATGCGCGTGGTCCGTGAGAGTTATTGGGCCAATGTCTGTCCGTAGGGCACGGTTGGAAAGTAAGCTTGAGACCAGAAAAAGGTCTAGGCGGGAAAAGGATTTGTGCGGGTCGGAATAAAATGTGAAATCCCTGACCGTAGGGTGGTGGGAGCGCCATACGTCATCCAGGTCAAAATGGGACCTGAGGAAGGTCGGGCCTGTGTGTTGAGCACATCCTCTAGCCATCATACGACTGGGTGCTCGGTCTAAAATAGGGTCTGGGACCTCGTTGAAATCACCCCCCACAACCTACGGGAAGAGTCGTGTAAATGGAGTAATGGTAACAGTGATTTAAAGAAAGTGAGATTGGGGCTATTGGGAGCATAGATGTTAAGTAGTTGTAGGGTTCTTGTCCCACTGTCAGGGCGAGAAAGGTATATCTGCCTTCTGGGTCATTAATCTCAAGCAAGTCAGAGTATGGGAGACGTTTGTGGAGAAGGATAGTGGTACCACGCGATTTCTGCGTGTGAACGGATGATGTCTGGAAGCCTATCCAGGGGCGCGTAGTGACTGGTTTGGGGAAGTCCAGTGCGTTTCCTGAAGGAAAATTATGTCAGGATCTAACTTTTTCAAGTATTGTAGTACTTTTTTCCTTTTGATAGGCGAATTAAGGCCTTCCACATTCCAGGATACCAGTTTCAACGATTTGCGTGTAAAAATCTGTGGTTCTATAGGAAGGGTACTTTCAGACATAGTCTCGTGGGTCATGGGGGATACCAAAAGCGGGTTCTAAGCTTAACCGTCGAGAACAATTTGTTAAGTGGGGCCGGGAACCGTCCCAGCATCTGCTCCACAGCCCCATATACATCAGCGACCAGTGTTACCTCCTGCCTATGATTCAAAAGGCCAATCAGAAACATTTTAAACATTAAGCACCCAACAGGAACATAGGGGCGCCTGCATCTGGAAGAAACAAAATTGACCAGAAAACAAACAGAAGAACCATAAACAATGTAACCGAGATTAACCAAAAGGATCCGGGTGGTGAGTGGTAAACATACGGTTCGGACCGTGGTTGGATCTAGTCCTGTCCGTGGAGTCCAGCACCGGAGAGTTAGTAAAATCGAACAAAAGGGGAAAAAGTCGTAGGGATCCATTGCATCTCCAGGACCACGCTGAGCCCGTTGCAGAGTCGGAGCTACAATCAGGTTGGGGGGTTCGATGAGCGTTGCCTTGTGGATGTCGATGAGGGGGAACGTGCAGTGTCATCTTCCAATATGGTCAAGGCGTCGGTTGGTGAATCGTAAAAGGTGACTTGGCCGTGAAGGTGAACTCGCAAGCGAGCAGGGTATTGTAGCGTGAACCGCACATTAGCCGCCGCCAATTTGGAGCAGATGGGGGCGAAGGCCCTGCGACGGGCCGCCAGAGATGCTGAGAAGTCCTGGAAGAGGCGTAAAGTAGTTCCATTGTATTCTAGGGTATTGGCTTTCCTATACGCCTGCATGATGCGGATTTTGTCTGAGAAATTCAGCAGTTTAAATATGACAGTGCGAGGGCGACCTAGGGATGGAGAAAGGTCCGGTCCCAGACGATGTACCCGTTCCACAGTCAGCGCTGAATTATCCGTTAGTCCCAGGGCTGTGGGGAGCCATGAGGACACGACGTGGTGTAGTTGAGGACCTTTTACGGTTTCAGGGAGTCCCACTATTCTTAAGTTGTTTCTACGGCTCCTGTTCTCTAGGTCGTCAACTTTGTCTATCAGGGAGGAAAGGAGCGAGTCGTGAGATTCCACGGACGTTTGGAGGGGGTCAGTCCATCCTCCAGAGTGGACACCCTTTCTTCCACCTCAGTCAGTCTTTGTGCTTGCGAGGTGAGCTGGGAGAGCGCCAGGTCAATGGCGGTCGATAGTCGCCCAATTTTTCATCTAGCAATGGCGAGAGCATAGCTGTGAATTCCGCCATCTGCATGACAGTAGTGGGCGGTGGAGGGGTATTCAGGTGTGGGCTGGAGGGTGGGCTTCCCAGATCAGATGTGGAGTGAGTCGGGGATCGTGTCGGTGCCGATGTACCTTTGCCCTGGGATTTGGTTGTAAGGCGTTTTGAACTTTTTGTGGATGATGCAATGAATTTATCCATGGTGAGGCGTAGGCCGGCAACTGTAATATGCAGACAATGGGAGTGTCCAGAAAAATGATATACAACAGTGCGGAGTGTCCAGAAAAATTATGATATACAGACAGTGCGGAGTGTCCAGAAAATTATGATATACAGACAGTGCGGAGTGTCCAGAAAAATTATGATATACAGACAGTGCGGAGTGTCCAGAAAAATTATGATATACAGACAGTGCGGAGTGTCCAGAAAAATTATGATATACAGACAGTGCGGAGTGTCCAGAAAAATTATGATATACAGACAGTGCGGAGTGTCCAGAAAAATTATGATATACAGACAGTGCGGAGTGTCCAGAAAAATTATGATATACGACAGTGCGGAGTGTCCAGAAAATTATGATATACAGACAGTGCGGAGTGTCCAGAAAAAATTATGATATACAGACAGTGCGGAGTGTCCAGAAAAATTATGATATACAGACAGTGCGGAGTGTCCAGAAAAAATATGATATCAGAGTGCGGAGTGTCCAGAAAAATGATATACAGACAGTGCGGAGTGTCCAGAAAAATGATATACAGACAGTGCGGAGTGACCAGAAAAAAATTGTTACGTTTGTTTTTGTTTTTTTGAAAATAAAAAATTTATATGGGCCGCAGAGAAAGGTTTTCTTATATCTATATACAGTGGGCCAGCAGAGAATTTTGTAACAATGGGGATCCTATTGGGGCAGAAGGACGAGGTAAGCAGGTGGTGTAGGGCTCCGATCCAGCAACGAGTTGTGTGGTGGCACTGAGGGGGGATGGGTTGAGCAGGCCCGGGTCTGTCGGGTACTCGTTATCAAGCGGCACGGGGTTCTTCTTTGCCGCCTCCGCTGATGGGTGGCACAGTGGTCTAAACGGGGGTCACTCCACCCTCAAGTCGGAGGTTGGGGCACGAACACCCAGAGGCGCCGATCGTCCGCACGTGGGGGGGGAGGAAGCCTTTCAAGTAGGCCTCAGTACGTGGTGGCGCTCCCGCTATACCAGCGCCGCGGCAGCCGCCCGGTATACCGGGCAAGCGGAGGCTGGATGGCGGATCGCTGGTGGTCCCCCTCCCTGTGGCAGCAGCATCCAGCAATTGACTGTGCAGGGGCCGGGCGGAACCCGCAGAAGATTGCGCACCCACTTGGCGCGGGTAGGGAGACGGCCGGTATACGGCCTGTGTACCTCCGGGAGTGACGAATGGAGGATCAGCGTGGTCACTGGTGGAAGGTGAGCCTGGATCCTCCCGGGTGCCGACGTTGAACCAGTGGGGGACAGGGAATTTGTCGTTGCGTGGTCTCTGTCGGCGGAGAGCTGTTAAAACGCGGCCATCTTCTCGGCCCGCCTCCCGGAAGTCCCCCCTCCTGCATTTTTTAGAGGACTGCATGGCCAATGTGAGGAGAATAAAAAAGGATGCTCTGCAGTTGGAGTAGAACCAGCATTAGGCCGTCCCGTGCAGCCATGCAGTCATACAGAGTGCTGCTTTTGTTCATCGGTCCCTCCTTGGGAAGGGAAATGCACTTTCCTGTTTTTATGTATAAGAAGCCTGTTTTATCAATAAACTGTTCATGTTTTTCCACCCTACAATGAGCCTGACTATTAACTGGGTGGTATCTGCTATAATCAATACTTTTGCAGGAGACTTAGAGCGAGAGAGCCTAATATATGGAGACAGCCATCATGGGTACCGACGCTCCACAACATACATTTGGAGCTATATACTGGCCTATGTGTGTAAGTGTTGCTCTTCAGTAGGACAATTAAGGAAGGCGTATGTTGGGATATTTGCATTATTTATTGCTTCTTCCCCCTCACTATGGTAAAATCAAGAGAAACTTCCAACAGGATGTATTGTATAGGAGAAAAGGATCAGCTTTGAGGGTCAGGTTGCACCAGGATCCTTCGGAGTCTGAAATCCGTATATGTTTTATTATTTACTAGTTTTTCCACTGGTACTTTTTCATTAGTCACGTTGGCCAAATGGTTTAATCCCAACCTGAACTTTTACTCTTTCTACTGAATGGAATAACCTGAAAGTTATGCCTTACCAATGGAGTAGACGCTCCTCACCTCTACAAGAATAGTCAACAGGAAACATAGTTACATGGGCTGAAAAAATAGGTGCGTCCATCGGGTTCAGCCTTTCACACATTACCTACTGCTGTTGATCCAAAAGAAGGCAAAAAACCAAATCTAAATCTCTCGCCAATATGCAACACACTCGGAAAAAGTTCCTTCTTGACCCCAGAATGGCATCATATTTCTCCTTGGATCAAACAGCTTTTACCCACATATTAAATATTATAACCCTTAATATTCTGTGTCTGCAGGAAGTCATCCAATCATTGTTTAAAATTCTGCACAGTCTCTGACCCAACCACCTCAACAGGCAGAGAATCACACAGCTTTATTGTTCTCACCATAAAATAACCCTTCATATGCTTTAGGCCAAATTTCCTTTCGTCCAGTCTAAATGGGTGACCTCGTATCCTGTGTATAGTCCTATTAATGAATAGGTTTCCAGACAGTGGTTTATAATGGCCCAGTCAATTGCTGGATGCTGTGTTGTGTATTTTCCTGTCCTCACTGGAAATAAATTGGGTGTCACGAGTGGACCCTATTCAAGCAGCGCTGGTATTGTATTACTTTGTCTTCCTGTGAATTGCTGGATGCTGCTGCCACAGGGAGGGGGACCACCATATTTATATAAAGTTATCAGAATCCCTCTAAGGCCCTGTATATATTTATATAAAGTTATCAGATCCCCTCTAAGGCCCCGTATATATTTTTATAAAGTTATCAGATCCCCTCTAAGGCACCCTATATATTTATATAAAGCTATCAGATCCCCTCTAAGGAGCCGTATATATTTATATAAAGTTATCAGATCCCCTCTAAGGCCCTGTATATATTTTTATAAAGTTATCAGATCCCCTCTAAGGCCCTGTTTCTCCACCATTTCTCTAAACTAAACAGGTTTAAACTTGTTAGCCTTTCCTCATAACTTAAATCTTCCTTTCCCCTTATTAATTTAGTTGCCCGTCTCTACAAACATTTGCGAGGCTCAGAGACTTGTGTAAAGTAATGTAAAATTTCTCTCTTGAATCCACTCTCTAAAATCCATGGGCCATAACCGAACATTTCATATAAGGAAATGTTACCAGAAGAGACTCACAAGCTCATCACGAAATAGACAAGATGCTACATGAATCAACACTGCATGAAATGTCTGAGTAATTTCCAACTACTCAGAATCTGGAGTCATTACGACCTTTGTTTAATCGTCTTACATTTCATTTGTCCACAACAAAAGTGCTGTGCATAGTGTATATATCAGTGGGTTCTAGTAAAATGACATGGAAAACATGAAACACAAACTTCACAAACAATTCACTCAATGCTAATGTTTATTTAGGGGTGATCTGATCTGATTAAAATAAAGAGAATAGGTGAAAAGAGAAACAAAAGCCGGTCATAGTTTGAATTCATGTCACTTCTGGTGTTGCGTCAACACGGAAGCACAAAAAGGTTTTCCTTATATGTCTCAATGATCGAAAATGTAAAAACGGAATATTCCTATTTAAGTAATGCTTAAGGAACATCAGTTTCTTCCCTTACAACAGTTCCAAAATAATGTCAGAAATATGTAAAAAACAAAAAAAAATTAAAAATAACATTTCCCAGACGTAATACCCTTTCAGTGAGTTGAGGAAGAACAGAAAATGGAAGGACTCGCTGTCGCCTCCCAACGTAGAGGTTAAAATATAATTCCTTTACTTAATAATTCCTTTAAAGAACAATCACATA
Source organism: Leptobrachium leishanense (assembly GCA_009667805.1). NCBI lineage: Eukaryota > Metazoa > Chordata > Amphibia > Anura > Megophryidae > Leptobrachium > Leptobrachium leishanense. Next base: position 74,013,572 of record CM019072.1, on the reverse strand, counting down.
ACACAATGCCAGAATGTGAACGCCATATTAAAAGATGAATAAATGGAAAAATGTATATATCTCTTGTCACTGTTGGTAGCTGCCTAGATATTATATATTAGCTTGGTATGGGAGGTCTTAACGCGACACCAGAAGACTCGTGCCGTGTGAATACAATGAAAAACAGATAAATCTGGTATTCCTTTATACTTTCATGGACTTTCTAAGCGGTTACTTAGGGCTCGATATAATTATATCGACTGTTTTCTTTCGAGAAAAATAAAAATATTGTCTTTTTTTCAAATTATCGACTGATTCGGTTCAAAAAATTCTTCTGGAGCTGACATTCGAAAAACGGCGCTGGTGCGACAAAAAGCCAACCAAAAAAGCTTATTATCGGCCAGCATCGTACAGATTTGTGCCTTTAAACATGACGATTAGAATTTAAATATTCGATGTTTAAAAAAGATTTCAGTAAAAATTCCCTCTGTTCCCCTGCCTGAAAATCCATTTATCAACACCTTTTACCAGTTGAAATTTTTTCAGAAATGAGCATACTGATAAATTTGAATCGAATCGATACATAGCTGATATTTCCATTAAAAAGTATAGCCACGAGAGCTGATATTTGACCCGAATTTTCCTCGAAAATCAAAATGCCGGTAAACCCACATTTAAATCTCATCCGAACCAAAAATTGGCCGAAAATCAGCTGAAAAAGGTCCGGACTTCAACCATTGGCCTGAATTAAATGGAGCCCTTAATTAGCAATCGGTACAGTGAAAGTAACTCCCGTTTTTTTTGATTAACCTCTTAACAGTCCCACTATCCCTCGAACACTGTGTAACCATATCACTTAATTGTGAGTCTGGTATGCTGCTACTCTTTCAAAACTCATAGGGCCACATTATGATCCAAGCGTTAAAACGCGGGCGCAAGGGTGGAAAAACTGCGCCCACAGTTTTCCCCCTTGCTCCCACGTTTTAACGCTAGATTAGAATGCAGGCGCAAAAAATGCTGCCTGCATTGTTACCGTGCACTACGGGACGGGATGCTCGCGACAGCGCTGAGTGCAGCTGCGAGCATTCACTCGATGGAGTCCATAGGACTCCATTGAGTTCCCCTCTGCCGGTCACATGACCAGCCAGAACTCGCCTCGCGAGATCCGGCCGGACGGCGTAGTGATACGCAGGGAGAAACTGGGGGGACATTTTCCCCCAGTCTTTCCCTGCTCCCGCCGGACGGAGGAGGCGGTTGGGGCCGCGGTCCTCAGCGCGGGACAGGAGGTGAGTATCTGACTTGTTTTTTATTGTTTTGGCTGGTGTTAACGGATTCTGCAGAAGCGGAATCCGTTAACACTAAGTCTTGGCTCTGGTTAACTTTCCGCTAACCACAGCCGGACGTCAATCAGCGCTGGGACTTTGTAATCCAGCGCTGATTAACACTTTGCGCTCCCTATGTTAAGTACAGGGAGCACAAAGTACAGTAACCTCGCGCTGAAAAGCGAAAGGTACCAAACGCAAACGGGTTACTTAACCCGTTTGCGTTTGGATCGTAATATGCGGTAAACACCGCAGCTAACGTTAAAGCTATACGCAAGTGAGCGTTAACGTTAGCGTCAAGAATGTAATGTGACCCTTAACCTCTTCGTGGAGAAAGATCATGCCGGGCGCATATTAGGCGTGATAACGCTGCACTTTTCATATCGCCTCACATTAATACAAAGAACGTGTTTAATAGTAATTGTTTCCCAAAATAAAATAAATGTTAAAAAGATAAATTAAGGTTTGCACAAAGAATTACAGCAGATACTTAATTCCCTTGCCACGTGGCGTTTGTTAAATGTTTGATAGATTTTTCTGGAATGAAACGTATTCTTTGACATTAGCTATGAGTTGACTGATAGCTGGACATAAGGACTTGTAGCTCCCCTCTGTGGCGTCCATAGCGTCATTTTCGGAAAGGCTGCAAAATAAAAGGAAACGCATTTCATAGTAAACATCATTCGCATTGTGAACACTATCGATTTTTTCCACCCAAAATGACAGTTAATATTCATAAACTAATTATCTTATTTTATTCCGTCTTAAGACAGTGCTAAACTTACTTAACTTGCCTATATGTTAAATCATACAAAACAACACAGAGGCTTCAGCTTCTGGTAGTAACGCCAACGGGAAACACCCCGATATGGAAGACGGCTTTCTCTCGCCAGAGTAGAAATGAAATGATGAGAAATAAATAAAATATAAAATTTGTATTCCAAATAACATATCATAAAATGATAAAAGCTCAACGCGTTTCGTCTATTGCTAGACTTTCTCAAGGGCAATGATAGTACACAATGAATCAAAAAATAATAGTGATATTATTATTACTATAAATAATAAATATTTTTTGATTCATTGTATTTTTTTATTCATTGTGTATTATCATTGCCCTTGAGAAAGTCTAGCAATAGACGAAACGCGTTGAGCTTTTATCATTTTATGATATTTTATTTGGAATAAAAAGTTTTTATTTTATTTATTTCTCATCATTTCTACTCTGGCGAGAGAAAGCGGTGTTCCATATTGGGGTGTTTCCCATGTCCGTTGGCGTTACTACCAGAAGCAGAAGCCTCCGTGTTGTTTTAAATACTTTTATTTGGAGCGGTGGACCATCTCCTGGGAGCACACTTCAGCACTACAATTCAGTTAAGTAATACATACAGGGTTATTCGAAGAGATTCGAAAAGTCACCGCATGTTTGGTGACTTTTCGTTCTCTTCAATTCGGTTTGTTTTGCCGATCCCATTTCGGCGACCCTGCGGTGTATTCAGCAAACACCACAGGGTTCCTGAATTGCAGGGAAAAGCTGCCGCAAACTCGACGAAAATTAACCGCAAAACCCACCGAATGCACGCCGAAAACCCTCAAAAACATCTGGATTAACCTGCCGGGCTGCATAAAACCACAGAAAAACCAGAACAGGAGCCGATCGCAGCCTTCGACACAGCAGAAGAGGCAGTGAATAAATTAGGAAAACAGTTTGCTTGAATGTTTGAAAAGTGAAACGCTGTTTGCAAAGAAACTACTGAGCGAAAATGTCTGAAATTTACATATGAGGTCCAGGGAATGATAATAAAAAGGGCTGTTACAGAAAAAATAAGTAAACTTAAAAAAAAAAAATAGGACTTTTAAAAAAAGAAAAATTTCAGAAAAATGCTTAAAATATCCTAAAAAATCTATAGATAAAGAGACTCTTTACTGCATAATTTTATAATGAACGGTTTATTAGATATTGAATTAAAACGGGAATATTTTTAACATTGAAGCCTATGGGATTCTCCTGAATAAACTTGCCGAATTAAACCACCGAAAGACAGGGCATTTCGGGAACCTTTCACTGCTGGTTTGTGTTCTCTGAATAGACGAAGCATTGCTTCTCTATGGGGATTTCACTGCCCTCGAACAGGCACCGAACAGGCACCGTATGTGCAGGCAATTCGCCAGGATTTGGCGAATTGCCTGCTCTCTGGATAGCCGAATGGCCAAGAAAGGTAACCGAACGCTGATTTTCAGCGTTCGGTTACCTTTCTCAAGCAATTCGGATCTCTTTGAATAACCCTGTTAATCTCTGTTCACCTATATGCGTTGTATATATATGTTAAATCAGACAGGAAACAACGGGTTGGTCGTAAACGTCATAAAAATGGAAGCTATCAAAATCCATCAACGTATAGAAAAGAAACACCCTGTTCTCTACTTGATTTTTACATGGTTTAAAATTACTTAACCCTTTCACTACCAAGTGGTCTTCCATAAAAGCACAGCGATGGCCCAGTGAATTTATGGAAAACCACTTTACATTAGAGTGTAAAATGTATGTACCCTTGACACATACGTATAGCCGTTAATATGGGATAGAAAGTAACCAAAGTCTTCTCTCTACCCGCTTCTTTCACTCCCACCACCAAGGCACAGTAGCAGTTAGGAATAGGGAATACACGTGTTCACATATAGAAGTGTATGCGTGTGCATCTGGGACGTGAGAAAGACTGAACTCGATGGACGGATGTCTTTTTTCAGCCTGTGTAACTACGACTGGGTGGGAGCCCTGGACCCTAGCTTTCACTCAGGGTTCAGTGAGGTCCTCTTAATCCTATGAGCTCTCACACTTTGCTTGCTGACATTTATAGAAACATAGAAACATAGAAAAATGTCGGCCCATCTAGTCGGCCCCTTTCGGCCCATCTAGTTTGCCCAATTACATGGATACTTTAGCTGGATTTATCTTTTGTTTAGGATAGCCTTATGCCTATCCCATGCCTGCTTAAATTCAATTACTGTTTTGGCCTCTACCACTTCTACTGGAAGGCTGTTCCATGTATCCACCACCCTCTCAGTAAAATAATGCTTCCTGATGTTACTTTTAAACCTTTGCCCCTCTAATCTAAGACTATGTCCTCTTGTTTTGCTACTTTGTTTCCTTTTAAATATACTCCCTTCCTCTACCTTGTGGATTCCCTTTACGTATTTAAATGTTTCTATCATATCTCCTCTGTCTCGTCTTTTTTTCCAAGCTGTACATGTTAAGATCATTAACCCTTTCCTGGTAACTTTTCTCCTTCAAGCCGTACACCATTTTAGTAGCCCTTCTCTGAACTCTCTCTAAGGTGTCTATATCCTTCTGGAGATACGGTCTCCAGTACTGCACACAGTACTCCAAGTGAGGTCTCACCAGTGCTCTGTACAGTGGCGTGAGCACTTCCCTTTTCCTATGTCGCAAATTTGCTCTGTACGTCAGATGACGAGCATTGTCTTTCTAAATATAAAATCTGTCTCTCCGTGAACTTCAGTTCTTTGACTCACCTGTTGCTCAGAAAGTTTTGGTACAGCCAGTTGAAGCAAACTTGTTCAAAATGTGGAGCTTTTTCCTCTGAAACACCTTGAAAGTTTGCTTCCGGGATGCTAAAAATAATAATAAAGCCAGAGAAGAATATAAATTTACTGTCAAGCAATGAATTCATTGCTCTAACGCTCAGAGTCTTTAGAATTATATTACATGTGATTGTAAACTATCATAAACGAAAAAAATGCTTTATATACTTTCTACTTTCCCATCAATTTCCATCCTTCTTGAAAGAAAAAATTGTAATGTATTCTTTATAGAATTAAGTATATAGGGCACTATTACATTGATCACGTTAATACAGGGACGCTAAGGAGAAAAACACGTGCCTGCAGGTTTCGCCTTAGCGTCCCCGTTTTAGCGTGATATTACAGTGCAGGCGCTAATCCAGCAGTGTGTTAAGCACAGGGAGCGCAAAGTACAGTAAACTCGCGCTGAAAAGCGCAAGATCCGAATCGCTAACTGGGCTTTTAACCCGTTAGCGTTCAGATTGTAATATGGTGCGCCGGCGCTAGGGCCACCAGCGCCAACGTTAACGCACACACAGGTGAGCGCTAATGTTACCGTTAACATTGTAATAGGGCGCATAGTGTATTTTATGTTACAAACAGCAACCCAGGAGGAGAACACACCAGCTAACAAAAAGACTTCAACAGTAGCTTATACATTTAAACATTTAAAGATTTTACTAAATTTTAACCCTTTAAAGATTCCAACAACTCTTAACCCTTTCAGGATTTCAACAGCTTTTTAACCCCTTCAAGATTTTTTACAAGGTTTTTAACCCTATGCTCTGTTAAGAAATGATGGGAATTTAGTTCACAATATATGGCCACAAAATAGTTTAAGCCTGTCAACAGCGCCAATGTATCCCACCTTCGACAGGTCCTACTGTACATCAATTGATGACCACCATTACGGGATTAATCCACTTACTGAGGATTGAATCCATTCCGGAGCTCCCTGTGTATTGTGTATTGTGTATTTCAGGTTGGTATCTTTTGCGGTCAGTGGGTCGGTGAAATGAATAGTAAGGAAGACCATTGTCTTTGGGTGCCTGCTAAAGATGTGTGAATGTAGAATGGCCTTCCCATCTCTCCCGACCTACGTCTTGCATCCATGCTTTCCCCGAGGCCAAAGAAGGACTCTTAGTGACACTGTATTTACATACAGATACAAAGTAAATAATGGGATAGCGCATTCACTTGATTGCTGTGGCGGTTGATTAGACAGGTGGTGCCACCATGAACCTGGGTTAACCAGCCCCCCATGTCACAATATATGAATACAAAAAAAGGGGACAGGCACTCCAGAACCTCTCCTGATAGGTGTATTAGAAGCAGGCAAGTGACATTTCGGCTCTTGTAGAGTCTTTCTCAAGACAAGGCTCTGCAAGAGCTGAAATGCTGTTTGTCTGCTCCTAATAAACCTATTAAGAGAGGTTCCAGCCTGCCTGCTCCCTACTTTCTATTCATCTCTTGTATTTATTTGTAGCTTTTCATCGACACACATGTCTAAGCAGTGACTGTTTCTAAGTATACCTTCGTTTGGAAATGAGGACAGAGTTGAGAAAGCTTCTCACTGCCATTTCATTCCTCATCTTGCTTAATTGGCTGGTGTACAGACCATCCGCGTGTCTCTGAACTCTGCGGGACGATAAAGGGAATATAATATTTATAGAAGTTATGAAATATTTTTGTTGTAGTTGACAGAAGAGTGGGTAATCTGGAGCTATGTGTCTGTTTTTGTTAAATTCTCACCATCAATATGCTTCCCCTCCCCTCCCCATGTTGTAAATACCTTTCGTACACAGCACACTCTCCTTAAATCTGTCTTTCTTTATACAGCTCATTTTCACTCTGCAGTCCCACCCGCCCTTCCCCTCCACCACACTCCCACCCAGTCCCAGTCCTAACCTTGTAGCTCTCCTGTACAGCTGCTTCCACTTTTTTTTCTAATTACACTTTTCAAGCCCAAGTTTCTAGTCCTTCCCATGCAATCCCTGCTATTTTATTTCTGGCCACCATCTACACCTTCCCCATGCTCCCTCTTGTTTCACATACCTCTGGTCCTTAAAGTGTAAGCTCATGGGATGTCTGGCTGAGCACTAGCACAAACTGCTGTATTAGCAGGACAATTATCCTACGGGCAGGGCCATCTGTTCTAAATGTAACATCATTTATTATGTTTCACATTTGTGCTTCCCAATTATAATGCGCTATGGAAACTGTTGGCGCTATATAAGTGACTGTAACTGTCTATCAGGCATTTTCCTAAGTACACTCAACTTATTGCTAAATTCAACAATGTTGACCTACGCTTTCCACCAATCAACTCCTTCATAAATAACCGCTGGTGTGTTGACATAGCAGATTCTGCTTCTGTGTTTACTTAACGTTCTGAAGACCTACGCAGTTTATTAAGGCCCAATCCTTGACATGCTTATGACAGAGGTTTTTGCACAGTTCCGCCTTGGTCATCATGGGTTTTTCGGACATTCTTTTCGATCCATAAAACCAAGGCCACGTGCAAACGTCTTCCATAATAACTCCCGAGACATCTATAATGTGGTTGTGCATTGGACGCAACCTTCGTCCTCCTTAGCACAATTCCTTCAAATAAGATCTGAATGGTCTTTAAGCTACCAACAGCAATACAACTTATTGTGGCAGCGTGAAATCCTACAAATGGTTCCTCCTTTCACAGTTTTTCTCACTTACCTCTCCAATGCTGGAAGCGAAGAAGAGTAATGGACCAAAACCAACATCAAAACCAGAGGTTTTCCAAAACCGGCCAGCACGCGAGCCATGATCAAACTCCCTGAAAAGAAAATTCAGATTCAGAGAGGCTTATCAAATATAGCTGTGTTTGCAACTTTACATGAGCACCAAGTCACAGTTTTTATTTACGTAAACTCAGTGCTTAATTTGTAAATCAGAAGGTGGGGGAACTCAATATCCATGTGTGAGTGAAGGGGTGTCAAGGTGACTGCAGGTCCCACAGCGTGTACTGTCCAAGCTGCTGAAAGAAACATGCTAGTATATACTGAAATCCACACTTACTAATAATTTGTATGATATAAATGCATATTATGGCAATCATTTAAAAATATTTAGGCTAGTACTCTTCACAAAATATGCAAATACCCACATCACAACATGATGAGAAATGGGGCTTACAGTGTTTGCAGTCAACCAGCCATTTCTCAACAGGTTTGGGTCTAAATCCCTACAACCAGGTTCCCTAATGTCAAAATCTCGACGGCCAACTTCCCTACCCGGCCAACTTCCCTACACAGACTACTCCCTGACGGCCAACTTTCAGACATCCAAAATCCCAGCGGCTAACACTAACCCTACTCCCTAACCCCCTAAACCTAGCCCTAACCCTAACCCCCTAAACCTAGCCCTAACCCTACCCCCCTAAACCTAGCCCTAACCCCCTAAACCTAGCCCTAACCCTAACCCCCCCTAAACCTAGCCCTAACCCTAACTCCTTAAACCTAACCATAACCCCTAAGCCTAACTTCCTAAGGGTTAGGGTGTTAGTATTAGGTTTAGCCACTGGGATTTTGGATGTCTGGAAGTTGTAGGGAACTTAGTATGTCCAGCACTTGTTCTGTCAGGAAGTTGGCCGTCGGGATGCTGGCATTAGGGAACCTGGCTGTAGGGATTTTGTCCGGCACCCTTCTCAACAGGTCTAACATATACACATACAGTATATTAAGCTAATTTGCTTGAGAATTTGTATGTAAATTATATATGTGTATATATTTTTATGTTATCAGTTTGGTTTTCATACCATGAGAGGTCCCAGAACACAGATATTTAAAAACCGAGAGGTCCCAGATCCACCACAAAATAAGCCCTGCATAAACTATGATCAATTGCTTTGATACGTTTAGGCTTATTAAAAAAAATAAATCAAAAGGAAATGAGTAATATAATATCATAGATCTTAGTTCAATAGCATTATTTCTAGGAAAAATAATAAGAATATGATCAGCTGACAGTGAGAAAGACCAGAAGGGATTTGGATTTTCATTTTGGAATGTTGGAATATATATTTATATAAACCAACAGGGAAGGCAGCACTTGGTCCCGGTGAGTGAGAAATAGAGTGCTGCCTGGGTGCTGCTCATGGGGTAGATACAAAAATACAAAATGTGAGAGCACACCAGGGCTTATAAAAATATAAAGTTTAATGGGTATGCAGTAAAAGTCCCAACGTTTTAGCTCATGTCCTGAGAGCCTTTGTCAAGGGATATATATATACAGTATATATATATATAAGAATGTTGGCTGCACTCAGGAAAAATAAAACAAAACGTTTATTGATATCTTTAAAATAGATTCTGTTTTCTAGAATTCGGTTCTATTTTAAAGATCTCAATAAACTTTCTTTGTGTTATTTTTCCTGAGTGCAGCCAACATTCTTTTTTCTATGTAACTTTTTTGGCACTGCACCAGATATATTCTCGTCTGCTAAGATTTGAAAGGCTGTGCTGGAATATACTTTGGCTATATTAAACAAGGACTTAATGTAGATTCGGGTTTTTTAACCCACTATAATAACGTCACATAATATTCATAATTCTGGTTGGGGCTTGGTTTTCTCTCTGTTTTTTGTTTTTGTGTCTTCCCCATACTCACTGTTATGTGTTTTTTTTGTTTTGGGTTTTTGGGTTTTTTTGTTCATTTTGTTCTCATTCAGGGTTATTCAAAGAGATTCGAAAAGTCACCGCACGTTCGGTGACTTTTCGTTCTCTTCAATTCGGTTTGTTTTGCCGATCCCATTTCGGTGACCCTGCGGTGTATTCAGCAAACACCACAGGGCCCCCGAATTGCAGGGAAAAGCTGCCGCAAACCTGACGAAAACTCACTGCAAAACCCAGCGAATGCACACCGAAAACTCGCAAAAACATCTGGATTAACCTGCCGAAAACCACAGAAAAACCCGAACAGGAGCCGATCGCAGCCTTCGACACAGCAGAAGAGGCAGTGAATAAATTAGCAAAACAGTTTGTATGAATGTGTGAAAGTGAAACGCTGTTTGCAAAGAAACTACTGAGCGAAAATGTCTGAAATTTGCATATGAGGTCCAGGGAATGATAATAAAGAGGGCTGTTACAGAAAAAAGATGAAAACTTTAAAAAAAATCGGACTTTTAAAAAAAAATCCAGAAAAATGCTTAAAATATCCTAAAAAATCTATAAATAAAGAGACTCTTTACTGCAGAATTTTATAATGAACGGTTTATTAGATATTGAATTAAAACGGGAATATTTTTAACATTGAAGCCTATGGGATTCTCCTGAATAAACTTGCCGAATTAAACCATTTCGGGAACCTTTCACTGCTGGTTTGTGTTCTCTGAATAGCCGAAGCAGTGCTTTTTCATGGGGATTTCACTGCCCTCGAACAGGCACCGAACAGGCACCGTATGTGCAGGCAATTCGCCAGGATTTGGCGAATTGCCTGCTCTCTGGATAGCCGAATGGTCAGGAAAGGTAACCGAACGCTGATTTTCAGCGTTCGGTTACCTTTCTCAAGCAATTCGGAGCTCTTTGAATAACCCTGTTTGAAGTGGACATGATTTCATCACTGTTGTCTTATGTGCCTGAGACAATTAAATGCTCTTTTTGCTGGGGGTTTTTTCCCCCCTCTGACCATGCCATTTGGCGATGTACAACATCTAACATCCCCAACTGTGCGCCCTATGAATGTCCCGATGTTTAATTCTCCCATTCTGATCAGTAAGCTTCTCGACCTGACGAAGGGAGGATCACTCTCGAAAGCTTGTACTTTAAATGTAACGTTAGTCCAATAAAAAAGGTATCACTATAGACCGCTATACTATATATATATATATATATAATAATGAGATATCTTGGAGACATGACACAGACCTAAGCAAGAAATATATTTATTTCTCAACTTATACACATAGCCTTGAGGTAATTTTATACAACATTTGTTATATATTCTTTTCCCCGTCAGATGAGGTCAGGTATGTAATTTTCTACTTCTGTTTGCGATGTTTTTGGATTTTGGAGCGTTACAGATGTTGCATTAACTGACCAATCTATCTCAGCAGTATCTCAGTTTTAGTTTCTGGTTATTGGAAGCCTTGCCTACCCCAAAGTCCCCCCAAAAAAATCAATCTACTAAATGTGCATTTCATTGTTATGGATACTCATAGACTAAATACAGACATACATCATCAGTACACAAGCCAATATTATAGTATACAGTGTGTGCACCTCTTTACTTGTACTTATAATTATTTCCCGGCTGCATTTTGCACATATTAAATGAAATATATCATATACTCACCTTCTAACAGCTGAAACAGTGCCTCAAGGTAACGATTGGATGTTTTCCCCACCTTCGCCCGGCTACTCTTATAGTCCATGCTGATCGGAAGTCAACACCAAAACCTTGGATTATCTCCGTATCCTCGCCCAGTCTGCTTTATTTGTAGAGTAAATATTTCTTGCTCTCACCAATTTATGATTTATCTTTCAGTAATTGTTATATTCATAAATAATCATTAATCATCATTCATTCAGGGCTATTCAGAGAGAGGTGAAAACCTTGAGAATTGCCAGGAGAATGAACAATCTAGACCAAATAGCCAAGTTTGAAAGTGAGATAAATGGGCAAATTTTTCTGGTTTGACTATTTTGACCTAGAATTTTCAATTCTCCAGTCATTCTCAAGGTTTTCACCTCTTTTTGAATATCCCTGCTAGTGTTTATCTCTTTAACCCTTTCGCTGCTGAGGCTTTTCCCGCCTCTGTGCTGAGGTCATTTTTACCGGTTTTGCTCATCATGTTTAAACGTGTTTTGAAGGCTTATTTTAGTATATGACCCAGACATATTATATATCGTTCTTTCCGTCAGACTCGGCAGATTCATAATATGTCATTATTATATGTATACGTCATGACCTGTCTGTATATTATAACAAAAAATGCAATAAAATATGAATTTTCAATAATTTACAACGTGTAAAGTGTTTTTTTTTCACATTTTAACATGCGAGCAATTGCGGTTATATTTTGTATGGGGTGCGCTTGTTAAAAAAATTAGAGATGGGGACTCGTTACTTTTTTTTTTGGGGAAAATTACGTGATTTTTAACAAACGCACCGCATACAAAAATCGTTAGTGCAGCATTATTGTTCACATTATAATTGAAATGGGAACAATATTGCTGCATTAACGAACCAAAAAAAAAACTTGTTTATTTGTTTTTTAAATATTTTTTTATTTTTATTTTTTTTTAAAAACTTTTTTCATACTCATGTTTGGTATTGTTGGAACGGCCATGCTCTGGCCGATCCAACAATACCAAACATTAACCCCTAACTGCCACGGATCGGGAGATAGGGGGTTCATTGGAACCCCCTATCTCCACCATTGGTGGCAGTTAGGGGTTAACTCCAGGACTGGCGTCATCGTGCTATGCACGATGACGCCAGTCCTCAGGGGGCATTCCCGGAATCTTGGCCGACATCCAAGATGTCGGCCAGCTCCGGGAAAGGATCACGAACCGGCGCTTTTCGGCGCCGATTCGTGATCCGGCCCCCATGGGGTTAATGCCAGGTACCATTTGGAAGGGCAGGCTGTGCCCTTCCAAACGGTGCCTGGGTTATCCCCCTGCATGCCGCCAATCGGGAGGGAGAGAGGTCCAAAGGTCCCCCCCCCTCCCTTTCAGGCGCCTCCTCCGCACATGCGGGGGGGGGCGCCTGAATTAGGTGTCATCGTGCCCCCGCGATGACACCTAATTACTCCGGCGGCTGTTCCGGGTGCTGGACTGACATCGAGGATGTCAGCCCGCACCAGGGGGGCCAGCGATCGGCCGGAACCCGGCCGAACGCTGACCCCAAAGGGAGGACGTGCTCAGCGCGTCCACCGCAAGGAACGATACCTGCGGTTGGATGCGCTGAGCGCGTCCATAGCAGCGAAGGGGTTAAAATCGAAAAGGAAATTCACTTAAAGCAAAACACAAGCCAATGTCTATTTATTATTATTTTTATTATTATTTGTTATTGCAGTTTTTTTATGTATAATCTCGCAGGGATGCATATGTATATAATTTAATAAATCAATCCTTCTCTATATTACATGTCTTTTCCTAATGGTGCTCCAAAGGAGAAGCCAACTTTACCTTCACTTCGGTCTGAGTAACCAATTGACAAGCCATTGCCAAACAAAGATACTCGAGAATAGCGCTACCCGAATATAACGCGATGGATAGAGATTTATTATGGAAATGAGAGAATACCCAAGACTCGAATATAACGCGATGGATAGAGATTTATTATGGAAATTAGAGAATACTCAAGACTCGAATATAACGCGATGGATAGAGATTTATTATGGAAATTAGAGAATACTCAAGACTCGAATATAACGCGATGGATAGAGATTTATTATGGAAATGAGAGAATACTCAAGACTCGAATATAACGCAATGGATAGAGATTTATTATGGAAATGAGAGAATACTCAAGACTCGAATATAACGCGATGGATAGAGATTTATTATGGAAATGAGAGAATACTCAAGACTCGAATATAACGCGAGGAACAAAATTTTACTGTACCGGTAAACAATCTAGGAGTTCCTGAAGTGTTTGCAAGCATCAGGGAGCTCGCATTCTCTTCAGCGAGATTACCAGAACTTCCGGGAGACTTGCGATCCAAAGCAAGGCTTTTTTTATTTTATTTTATTACACGCGATGGAGATGTCTCGACTATAACGCAACTCCTCCAATTTTAAGGTAAAATTGTGTCACCAAAATCTAGCGGTATACTCGAGTATCTACATATCATTTTGAAACTGATTGGTAATTTAACCAGTAGACATTTTGTGAATAGTAAACCCTCTCTACAAAATTAAAGGGTCACTCTATAAAAAATTGTACACATTCCCCCTCATGCCCTTAAATAATTGGCAATCTGTCCGGTTATTTTTTTTAACCTATGCTTTAGCTCACCTTAAATACTCACTTAATTTTTAGGTAACAGATTCTGCTCCATCCCTTTCTGACACACGCATAAAGAATTATTCTATAAATGACGAAGCAGCCACCCAATTGCACCGAACAGTCAATTTCATCGTACGGTGCAATTTCACGGCACTTCGTCTAATCAGAAACCTGTCAGTTCGCCAAATACTGGTAAATTGCTACTGAGAAACGGTGCAGTTCACTGCAGATCGCCACAATTTGGCAACCTTCGGTGGCAGCGAAATTGTCCCATAGAGTAGTAATGGTTATTCTACTCAATGTAAAAAAAATATTATAATTTTTTTTTTTCTATTCAACTGTTTATTCTTTTCATTTTCAGCAAATTGTCATTCTATTTATTTATTTATTGGAACCTTTTAATGTATTTTTTTGGGCAAAAGTTTTGATTCCCAATTTTGTTTAAAGGCTTCTTTTTTTTATTCCATAACAGTCATTTTTATTATTTTTTTATAGGACCTTTTTTATTATTATTTCCACACATCTTCATGCCTTTTTATTGGTTTAAACATCTTTTAGAAGAATAGCAGAGTTTTTTTACCTGCCGCTCTGGCCTCTTGGGATTGAGGCGGGTAACACAATGACGCATGATGGCGACCAATGCCATCCTCCAGTGTGATTCTTCCTACTGCAGAGCTGAAGATCCATTCAGGCTCGTTGAGAGATGCTGTTCGGGTCCAAGATGATTTGAGGTTACCTGGCAGGCTGAGAAGCACAGATATGATTTTTAAAATGTTTCTTTCTTCTTCGTTATTCTTGGTTTTATGGTGAGTAGCGGAAGTGGGGGGCACTAAAGCTTTTCTAACCCTGCGAGCTTTCACGAGGTATGATGCACTGCCCCTCCAAAGTTCTTTCTACCATCTGCTGAGCCAGTCAATCTGTTTTCATTTACTACGTTTTATTTTATTACTGTTTCGTATTATTTTATACTATTTTTAGTCATTTTAAACTAACAGGGTTATTCAAAGAGATCCCACTGGCTGCCGAAAGGGAACCGAACACTGAAAATCAGCGTTCGGTTACCTTTCTTGGCCATTCAGCTATTCAGAGAGCAGGCAATTCGCCAAATCCTGGTGAATTGCCTGCACATACGGTGCCTGTTCGGTGCCTGTTCGACGGCAGTGGATCCCCATAGAGAACCAAGGGGGCTATTCAGAGAGCAAAACCCAGCAGTGAAAAGTTGCCGAATTGCCCTGCCATTCGGTGGTTTAATTCGGCAGGTTTATTGAGGCGAATCCCATAGGCTTCAATTTTAAAAATATTTCCGTTTTAATTCAATATCTAATAAACCGTTAATTAAAATATTCTGCAGTAAAAAGTCTCTTTATTTATAGTTTTTTTTGGGATATAGTAAGCATTTTTCTGGATTTTTTGGCCAAAACTTTTTTACCTATTTTTTTATTTTTTATAAACGTTTGTTCTTTTTTTCTGTAACGGCCCTTTTTATTATCATTCCTTGGACCTCATATATGAATTTCAGACATTTTCGTTCAGTAGTTTCTTTGCAAACAGCGTTTCACTTTTCAAACATTCAAGCAAACTTTTTTTTTCACTCCATTCGTCTGCGGTGTCGGGTTTTTCCAGCGGCTGCACTGCGTGTGATCGGCTCCTGCTCGGGTTTTTCCAGCGTTTTCGGCGGGGTTAATCCAGATGTTTTTGCAGGTTTTTGGCGTGCATTCGCCGGGTTTTGCGGTGAGTTTTCGGCAGGTTTGCGGTGACTTTTCCCTGCAATTCGGGGACCCTGTGGTGCTTGCTGAATACACCGCAATGGGATCGCCAAAGCCGAACCGAATTGAGGAGAACGAAAAGTCACCGAGTCTTACAGGGTTATCCAAAGAGATTCGAAAAGTCACCGCACGTTCGGTGACTTTTCGTTCTCTTCAATTCGGTTCCTTTTGCCGATCCCATTTCGATGACCCTGCGGTATATTCAGCAAGCACCACAGGGTCCCCGAATTGCAGGGAAAAGCTGCCGAAAACCTGACGAACACTAACCGAATGCACGCTGAAAACAAGCAAAAACATCTGGATTAACCTTGAAGAAGCCGAACAGGAGCCGAACAGGAGCCGAACATGAGCCGAATCACACAGAGCCGAAGCAGCTGTGACGTAGAGGAGGCAGTGAATAAATTAGAAAAACCATTTGTATGAATCTGGGAAAATGAAACGCTGTTTGCAAAGAAACTACTGAGCGAAAATGTCTGAAATTTTCACAGGAGGTCCAGGGAATGATAATAAAGAGGGCTGTTACAAAAAAAATAAGTAAACTGAAAAAAAAATCAAAACAAAATCGGACTTTTAAAAAAAAAAAAATATATCAGAAAAATGCTTAAAGTATCCTAAAAAATCTATAAATAAAGAGACTTTTTGCTGCAGAATTTTATAATGAACGGTTTATTAGATATTGAATTAAAACGGGAATATTTTTAACATTGAAGTCTATGGGATTCTCCTGAATTAACTTGCCGAATTAAACCACCGAATGGCAGGGCATTAGGGGAACCTTTCACTGCTGGTTTGTGTTCTCTGAATAGCCGAAGCAGTGCTTCTCTATGGGGATTTCACTGCCCTCGAACAGGCACCGAACAGGCACCGTATGTGCAGGCAATTCGCTAGGATTTGGCGAATTGCCTGCTCTCTGCATAGCCGAATGGCCAGGAAAGGTAACCGAACGCTGATTTTCAGCATTCGGTTACCTTTCTCAAGCAATTCGGATCTCTTTGGATAACCCTGTTAGTCTTAGAATTACCCTGTAAATGTACATTTTCTACCACCATATTTTCTTTCTTTGAGTGGGAAAATATTACACAGGGTTCCGTGGAAATAAACGGTTTGAAAAACACTGGACTAAGCCATTGGGGGGTTTTATCGCAAGAAAAATTTATTTTGGAAAATAAAATTCGATGTAATATAAAAGCTGAAGATTACTTATAATAATACAAAAGTTGAAGGTTCCATATAATTTCAATTGAGCATCTACAGCAATTAACTGGTTAACCGTACAGGTATCAAATAACATTGGAGCTATTCAAAGGAAATGTACTTTATACGGGATCAATGACGATCGGTTTGCTCAGGAAGTGGTTTTTACATCCTGCTTGCCAGAACATTTAACAAATTATTTAGGGATGTATAAATAGTCTAATTGCTTAACTGAAAATTAATAACAAACACCGGTCCCAGTAATGAGACAAATGGTAGATTTATCACAAGCTTTTCCATTGTGCGGACAGGAGATTACCGAAATTAATTTGTGTGGTGATTGAATATAACAAGAAGACATCCTAATTAATAACACTAACATATAATTAAAGCAGAATAAACACGTCAAGGACCCTGCAAAGACGAAGCGGAAAAAGTCGTTAGTAAAATTACAAATTTATTTATATAAAAAAAAAAAAGCAAAGAGCAAAAGGAAGAAAATAAGGTGGTAGAAAACGTACATTGAGGTTAAAATTCCTAAAAAATAGTATACAATTAAATAAAATTAAATAAAATTGAAAAAAATATATAAAATAATACAATTAAAATAGTAACATAATACAGCGTAGTAAACGAAAACAGAGCGATCGGCTCAGCAGATGTTAGAAAGAACTTTATGCAAGCTGATACTCTGTGAGTTATAATCAAATAGCATCATCGAGCCCGATGAGGTGAACGAAGCATGTTTGCCGTGACCAGAGGAGAAGGTACCAAGATGGTTGAGCAGATTGGAAACATTGTCAGTGAGGCAGAAGAGAGTGAGGACCCAAAGAATGGAATTCAGGCAAAGAGATATCAGAAGTCAAGATGTGTCCAGTCAAGGGACGATATGAGATGGACCGATAGGTTCTGCTGATATGAAATGAAGAGAAATAAGCAGATGTGATGGACCAAAGCAGAGAAGGATTTGGAGAAATGGCTCTACTGGCCACAAAGCAAAAAGCAAGCACTCGCCCATGTGTGAATGAATCAAACCCATTCTTATGTCAAAGACCGGCTGAATCAACATTCAAAAAGATATCTGTCCACGTTGTGTTCATCTCACATGAGCAGTCATAAGGTTAGAACTTCCCAAAAATAGTATATATTGGAACAGCAGAAGGTTTATGGAATGTATGGCAATAATACGGAACACGTAACTCTTGTAAAGCCTCTATTTTGTTTAAAGGGACAATGAATATATCACAAGAACAAGAGCCCAATGTCCTCTTCCCCCCTACACATTGTGCCTTATAACTACAGGGATGATACATGACTGCTTAGGTCTGGATACTCCCCCCCCCAACACCTATGCCCCCTTTCCCCAATAAACACACAGAGACATAAGTATTGGAAAGGACATAGGCCACAGCTTTATTAAAAAGACACATATAATGACCGCTTACACAAAACCTATTATAATAATTAGACGCCTCAAACCTGCGGAGGGCAGTTTTAATAACCATATGATAACAGGAGCTTATCGCCCTACCTGACCCAAATCAGGCAAAGCTCCTCTACTCCAAGGCCCACGCTTTAGCGCCTTACTTCATTATAATATAGGCACACCGCAGCTGTGATTACACAAGGATTTAAATTAAAATGGGGGCGTCAATACCGACAACCCACATACCCAACAACCAAACTAGGGTGGGACAGAGTTCTGCTCCACTCAGCTGTCAGGAGCCAGAGAGGTAAGACCCTCCCACCTATATCCCTGCACGTGCAACATTGTTGCATTCCCGCCAATCAGGCACCACTCCCAACCTTGCTGTCTGGCCCAGCTCCAGCAGTCATATCTCCCCTTCCTTATTGGTCCAATGGAACCTTTCCATGCAGTTATCATCCTGACCCATTTCTCCAGGAAAACAAAGGGGAAATTAGCATTTTTTCTTTGTACAAATTTGTCAAATTTTTGAGCAATTTACACAAATTCATGGTACACTATGCTGGTAGCATTTACATCACCGCTGTCCAGGGCCGGTGCTCCCACTAGGCAAGCAAGGCAACCGCCTAGGGCGCACTGCTGCCTAGGGGTACAGCTTTCCCCAATCCGGGTTCTATTATTTTACCCGTTCCTCATTGTGCGGCTCGTGTAGCTGGCACTGCAAGCTCACAAAGCTGACATTGTCGGCTCGCGGACCCCCACTAGCGGCGCAGAAGGTGGGCATTTTATGGTGACGCGCAGGTGCCACCAGGTGACATGTGGGCGCCACTAGAGGCAGATGAAAGAAAAAAAGAGGCAGAAGAAAAAAAGGCACAGGAGAAAGAGAACAAAGCACAGAGGAAAGAAAGAAAGGCACGAAGGAGAGAAAGAAAGAAAAAAAGAGGTAGAAGAAAGAAAGGCACAGAAGAAAGAGAGTAAAGCGCAGAGGAAAGAAAGGCACGAAAGAGAGAAAGAAAGAGAAAGAAAAGAAAGAGGCAGATGAAAGAAAAGGTGAAAGAAAAAGGCACAGAAGAAAGAAAGAAAGAAATGCACAGAAGAAAGAAAAAGAGGCACAGAGGCATAGGAAAGAAAGAAATAAAAAAAGAGGCACAGACTAATCCCTGGCTCGACCAGCAGAGGGGGTAAGATGGGCACCAAATGACCATGTGTGGCCCCCATGCACAGTGTGTGTATGTGTGTCCCTATGCAGAGTGTGCATCCCCCCCCCACATTTCAACAGTCCCTCTAGAACGTAAGCTCTTATGAGCAGGACCCTCTACACCTAGCCTCCTATTACAATCCTCGCGCAGCACATTTGCGTGCACGCAAATGCGCCTATGCGCGAGGACAAAACCATTTCCGCGGAACGTCGTATCACGACGTTCGCTCAAACGATGCGCATTAGCGTCTACCGAGATTGTCCCTGCGCGAACCCAGCGCGAGTGCAAGTGTGTGCGAGCATCCCATACTTACCATTGTCAGCGCGAATGCGTTCGCACGGATGGTATTACGATCTTGCGCGAAGTATCGTAACGTCTTTGAAAACCTGGTGTTAACTTACAATCTGACGGTTCTGGCCGAAACGAAATGATCCTGCACAAAAAAAAATACAGCACAGTACAGTTACACATTCTACACATATGTTAAAGGAAAGGATTGTTGAACATCTAAAAACACACAGATTACAGGATCAGAAACAACATGGGTTTACCTCAGGGAGATCATGCCAAACTAATCTTATTGATTTTTTTGATTGGGTAACAAAAATAATAGACACAGGTGGTGCAGTAGACATTGCTTATTTAGATTTCAGTAAGGCTTTTGATACTGTTCCGCATAGAAGGCTTATCAATAAATTGCAATCTTTGAGCTTGGATTCCAATATTGTTGACTCGATTAGGCAGTGGCTGAGTGACCGGCAACAGAGGGTTGTGGTAAATGGAGTTTATTCGGCGCAAGGTCTTGTTACCAGTGGGGTACCTCAGGGGTCAGTACTTGGACCCATTCTCTTTAATATTTTTATTAGTGATATTGCAGAAGGTATTAATGGCAAAGTATGTCTTTTTGCTGATGACACAAAGATTTGCAACATGGTTGACGTTCCTGGAGGGATCTGCCAAATGACAAATGATTTAGGTAAACTAAAAAAATGGTCGGAGCTGTGGCAATTGAGTTTTAATGTGGATAAGTGCAAGATAATGCACCTGGGACGTAAAAACCCAAGGGCTGAATATAGAATATTTGATACAGTCCTAACCTCAACATCTGAGGAAAGGGATTTAGGGGTCATTATTTCAGAGGATCTAAGGGTAAGTAGTCAATGTAATAGAGCAGCAGGAAATGCTGGCAGAATGCTTGGTTGTGTAGGGAGAGGTATTAGCAGTAGGAAAAGGGAAGTGCTCATGCCACTGTACAGAGCACTGGTGAGACCTCACTTGGAGTACTGTGTGCAGTACTGGAGACCGTATCTCCAGAAGGATATAGACATCTTAGAGAGAGTTCAGAGAAGGGCTACTAAAATGGTGTACGGCTTGAAGGAGAAAAGTTACCAGGAAAGGCTTAATGATCTTAACATGTACAGCTTGGAAAAAAGACGAGACAGAGGAGATATGATAGAAACATTTAAATACGTAAAGGGAATCCACAAGGTAGAGGAAGGGAGTATATTTAAAAGGAAACAACGTAGCAAAACAAGAGGACATAGTCTTAGATTAGAGAGGCAAAGGTTTAAAAGTAACATCAGGAAGCATTATTTTACTGAGAGGGTGGTGGATACATGGAACAGCCTTCCAGTTGAAGTGGTAGAGGCCAAAACAGTAATTGAATTTAAGCAAGCATGGGATAGGCATAAGGCTATCCTAAACAAAAGATAAATCCAGGTAAAGTATCCATGTAATTGGGCAGACTAGATGGGCCGAAAGGTTCTTATCTGCCGACATTTTTCTATGTTTCTATGTTTCTAAAATGAGAGAAATATCAATGTATCCTTCCTGGTAAAATACTTTGCAAATAAATAAATATAATAAGGGTATGTAGGAGCACATATAGATATATAATAGGGGTGTGTAGGAGCACATATAGATATATAATAGGGGTGTTTAGGCATATGTATAGATACATAATAGGTCCATATTGGTGTGATTGGAAAGGCCAGATCCTTCCAATGATATCAAACATGAGCCGGATATCTGTAAAAATAAAAATATTTTTATTTCATTTTTTTTTTTCAAAAGTGTCACATAGCTGTGAGTTTTATTGCTGTGGCGCTCTGTGATACGCTCATACACACTGCATATTTCTGTATCACAAAGCTCCACAGCAATAAAACTCACAGTATTGTGTGGTGTGTATGAGCATATCACAATGCTCCACAACAATAAAATTCACAGTAATGTGCAGTGTGTGTACGAGAGTGTGTTTTATCACTGTGCAGCTCTGTGATACGCTCATACACACCGCACATTACTGTGAGTTTTATTGCTGTGGAGCTTTGTGATACGCTCATAAACACTGCATATTACTGTGAGTTTTACTGTTGTGGAGCTCTGTAATACACTCATACACATCCCATATTACTGTGTTTTATTGCTGTGGAGTCAACATTGTGGACCTGGGGGGGTCCAGTGCATGGTCACAGTGTGGGGCAAAATATGTTTTTGCATAGCGTGCGGGGGCCGTCATGGTTTCGTGCACCTGGGCCCTGAGGTTTCTAGTTACATCTCTATGTATATTATAGGGCTGTGTAAGCGAACGTACAGTGGTTTGAGTCTAATTGGACTAATTGCAGAGTTTACACTTCGAGACACATAAGTTGGTTTGGTGATCCAGTTTGGTCACTCGGGCTCAGAAAGGTTCGCCTCACTGCTCTTTGGGAACTGAACACTAGATGGTGTCGCTTAGCTACGCAGAAGAGTAACTGCATCTTGAATATAATAACCTAACGGTAATTACAGATATCACCTGATAATTAATTACTCCCTTGTGGAATCTTTGTTAACTGGTTTTAAACTGTAATCTGCAAGACCCACTAACTATTTTCAATATAAGTGTATCTTGCTGTGCCAGGCGAGACAAATTAACCACTAATATGCACAACTGCATTCAGTGCCGGGACTCGTTTATATCATCTGACGCGATATAGTGACAGCATGTTAATGGAGCTAAAGGATGGACAAGAGGAAATAGAGAAATGTAGGCAGATATACATTAAACACTAGTATTTTGACAACTGTCTTTTTTAGCCTTAACCCTTTCAAATTTGTTAAACACAAAATGCCTAAAATTTCTAAAGCGGACATTCATTTATGGGACATTTTAGTGTTTTTGAACATTCTATGCACCTGAAGCAGATATCTATACAGGGGCTCGGCTAAGGCTGGGGTCAGACGAGCGGTAGTAAGGGAGGAAGGAACATCCGTGAGACTGGACGTTCCTTCCACTCTGACGCCCGTCTGGCCCTCGCTGAGTGTAGACAGTGCGCTCAGCCCTGCGAGGCTCGATCCTCCGATGGAGGATTGCATTTTGCAGCCCCGTCAACATGCATCCTAAGGCTTTGGCGGGACGGCCTGCTGCACGGACGCAGCATGGCCGCTGTTGTGCGTGCAATTCATGTTATTCATTAGTAGTGATCACACTCTTCTTTCACATATTGTAATACAGTCACTCAGGGGCCGACTGACACCATTCAGCACCACCGGACCAAATAGAGAAGGGGCCCCCACCAGACTCCAAACATGGCCCCACCCATGTCCCTCCCTTGTTCCCACCCAATCTCCTCCTCCAGTCCCAGCCCCACCCGAGGCCTTGGCGGCCGTTCCGTTCCACCCTCTCCCACTCTCACAGTGAGCCACTGACTGAGCTGCAGGGTAGGGGAGCTACAGAGGGTCACTCCACGGGCAGCCCCATACACCAGACAAGGCAGCAAGCAAGGCCATGGCCTAGGCCCAGGTCCAATTTGCCCAACTGCTCAGTCAGCCCCTGCAGCCACACCTGCTGAGGAGGGGATATGGCTCCCGGAATGTGACTAGGTGTAAAGGTTTCAGGTTTTAGAATGTAAGACTTTTATCATCATTGCACTGACTGGCGGCAGAGACACAGATACTGACAGAGAAAAACATACTAACCAGGGGTCAGGTCCTAAAAAATGAAGTGTGGGAACTAGGCTTGTGCACCGATTTTTTTTTCGGTTCGATTCGGTTCGATTTTACGGATTTTTAAACTTTTCGATTCGGCTCGTTTCGACCGATTTCGGTTTCGATTCGATTCGGTTCGGGTCGTTTTCCGGGTACATTTTTTTTCGGAATATCGACCATTTTTCGTATTTTCGTGTCACTGTGCTTGGTTTTTGTATCGACTTTTCGTGTTTTCGGAAATTTTCGTTTTTCAGAATTGTACATTTTTCGGAATATCGACCATTTTTCGTATTTTTCGTGTCACTTTACTAGTTTAATGTATCGGCTTTTCGATTTTTCCAAAAATTTTCATTTTCAGAAAATTTTCGTTTTTCAGAAAATTTTCGTTTTTCGGAAAATTTTCGTTTCCGTTTTTTCGGAACGTCTGTTCTCCTCGTTTGACACATTTCAAGTCCATTCGAAAAATCTGAAAATATTTCGTTTCGGCTCGGAAAAACGTTTCGGATCTGACATTTTCGGATCTAAAAATTTTCGGAAATTCGGCCGCATCCGAAAACACGAATCGGGAAATTTCGTGAAAATTACGAAATTCCGAAACCCGAAACGCACATCCCTAGTGGGAACTCCTCATGATTTCTGTCCCCCAATTAGCAATTAGCACCTCGCACTTAACACCAACATAAACTCAAATCTGATATATTAATATATATGTAGATTCTAGCTAAAATGTATGATAATTCATATATTTATTGTGACTTAACATGAAAATATATGATTCAACACCTGAATACAATCTTTACGGAGTGTGGGATCAATGGGAACCTAGTTCCCTCTGCAAAAATATTGGTGGAACCGAGTCCCCTCTTGATTCACCCAAGGGTCCCTGAAGTAAAGCAGAACAAGGAGTCGCCGAAGCCTACAGCCAACTGCTGCCGAACTGGCCGCTGCAGGCCGCTGAACGGGGGGACGGGACAAAAAAAACTGCTATCTTTTAAATGGCATTTAATACAATGAAAATAATAAAAGGTCCTATAAAAATTATAAAACGGTCTATTACACTTTTACAGTACAAAAAAATGGGAAGCAAATAATTCACCTAAAAAATACCGAAAAATGCCTAAAAATAAATGAAAGGACTTTTTTGTTGCAAATGAAAAGAATAAATGGTTCAATAAAAAAATAATAAAAATGCAAATATTTTACATATGTATGTATATATGTAATATTTTTAGATTGAAACCTATGGGATTTGCCAGTTTAAACCTGTTGAACTGAACCAACAAAAATCACGACATTTCACCGTCATTTTGATGCAGTCTGGCGTTCTCTGAACAGATTAACCATTACTTCTCTATGGGCCGAAAGTTGCCGAATTGCGGCGATCTGCAGCGAACAGCACCCTATTTCGCTGGCAATTCGTCAGCATTTGGTGAATTGACAGATTTCTGAATAGCCGAAACATATTTACAGTCCCGCTGAGCCTTGCCAAGGCACCGAACATGGCAGAGCAGTAAAATTGCAACGCTTGTGCTGCCGTATAGTGGAGGAAATGTGAATAAAGGTCCTGTGAATTGAAATGTAGACTGTTTATACATGGTATCGGGCTGTGCGCGTGGTGATTTTGCAAGAGCTTCTCATCACAGCATCTCATCTGATGTAACGACAAGGAGGGAACAACCTTATTGACGTCCTATGGAGCCAGAGGAGGCTGTAATAGTGTGTTCCAGTGGAAGGTGACTGCTGGAGTAGACGTCAATGAAATTCCTGCACGTTCCAGAGTGCAATAAATCTGAGTATATTTTGAACATTGACCCCTACAGAGGGTGACAGGACGCTGACGTTGAACCATGGACAGATATGGATTATGCACCCAGTGATCCCCACGTAAATGCAACCTACAGTATATCATCTGTAATTTACGAAACACAAAACAGTTTAAAACCCAGCTATGCTTCACCAATCAGGTTTCTGCTATACTACACCTTGTAAAGGCAGGGTTCTAAAAAGAATTCTAAAATGTAAGGTTGTTCTAGTTATCTGCAAACATGCAATGAATTGATAACAACAAAAAAATAAAGTAAACAGTGCTATTACTCGTTTACAGTGTGTGCTCAGATATGAAGCGGCGATATTACCTGTTTTGCACCACAGTCAGAGTGTGTATAAAATGCAAGATGCTTTAATGGAACGCTACAATTTACTTAAGCTGTAACTAGATTACTTGTGCATTACAAAATAAAACCACCTTATAAAACACATTATAAAACACACGCTACTATTTTTTATTCTTTGAAGTAATTGTATCTAAAAGGGAAAAATAAAGTGACGTTTTTATCTCCCTGTTTCCATTTTGTGGATTTTTCCCATCATGCAACATTTACAAAAATCTTGTGGGGAGTTTTACTTTAAAGGTCTGGTTTAGCTTCTACAGTATGTATCAGTCAGTGAGGTGCAGGAGGGATTGTTTGGATACGGCTATTATTTTCTAGGCTAACTGAGATAAGAGATGACAGCTGAGGACAACAGGGAGCTTAAAAGGCTTCTACTCTGTCCCCTGGAGATGTCCTTTGAATACATCCCACACAATACAATGATGTGAGTCAGTGAGCGACCCACTAACTCCATTCTATGGCCAAAGCTACACAGTGAGGAACAAGTGATGGAAAGATACTGTGGTGGGGCAGTTTATAACACAAAATATCACACAGTGGATGCACCCAGTGACACATACAGAGTAAAATATTTTCTTAACTAAACAAAGAAGAGGAAAACAAAGCACATGTAAGATATCATCAACATATAAAACAAAAACACAATAAGTCCTTTCAATTTTTGGTGGTAGTGGCCCTTTAACATTTCCCATTTCCTTAGGTTAAGCTTTTCTCCTTATTCTTCTACCCCACCAGATGGCATTGCATTCCCTGGAATCAAATTTTATGAGAAATTAACATTTTTAACAGAAACAGATTTCTGTTGAATCTATACAGTGCAATGTCCCATTGGGACTCTACAATTACAGGAGGCAGGGCCAGATTAACATAGGGTCTCTTGGAGCAGCAGCTCCAGGCCCATGCCCCACAAAAGACCCAGAGAAAGGATAACTATGTCTGCATTGATGGGTATTTGCCCAGCTACAGGGTCATATGCAGCTACAGGGTCATATCAGGTATCACTGGAAAGGCCAGAGCATGACCTTTCCAATAATACCAAACATGACCAGGTTTTATGCAACAATAAATATATATTTCTTTATTTTTACTTTTTCTTTCTAACACAGCAATATTGTACACTTTTCAAATATAAAGTGAACAATACAGAAAAGAAGAAACATATGGCAGAACCAGCGCTTCCTTCAACTGTGATCCCTTTCTTTCTGTCTACAATATAGTATATACCTACTGAGGAAGCGATATTATTCGCGAAACGCGTCTGGGTGTGTTGCCCATTCATTTTATTTATTTATTTTATTAATAAATCAGCCTTGCCTACATTTCCTTGCATCCTGATTTCTGTTCGGTGCAAAAAGGATTCTGCCGGCTGTATGGGAGATTCGGTGCTCCCCTCAATATCACTGGTCGCTGATTACATCTAGTGTCTGATTTAGACACCGCAAAATGTGAGTGAATTCCCTCATCTTTTCTATACTATTCATGTGGAACTCCACTTGCTGCGCTATGGTTTTTTTCTGTTTTATTTGAGGTACAAATTGACCTTTAACCAGGGCTCGAGTCGAGCGGGAACGCGCGGGAACGGCGTTCCCGCACTTCTCCGACAGCGGGAACGCTGCGGGAACGCAGCGTTCCCGCTGTGGCCCGAGCCCGAACGCTTAACAGGCGGCCGCCGCACATTGGCGGCGGCCGCGTGCTTCCTATTCTAGCGGCCGGTGACCGGAAGTGGAGCCGCTCGCCTGGCTGTTTCCTAGATCCCAGGCGAGCGGCTGCACTTCCTGTCAGCGGCCGCTGAGCAGGAAACACGTGGCCGCCGGCAGTGTGCGGCGGCAGCAGCAGCAGCAGCGGTAAGTTGGGTTGGGGGCATTATCCATGAGACCAGGGGGCATATCCATGAGACCTGGGGGGCATATCCATGAGACCTGGGGGGCATATCCACGAGACCTGGGGGGCATATCCACGAGACCTGGGGGGCATATCCATGAGACCAGGGGCATATCCACGAGACCAGGGGGCATATCCATGAGACCAGGGGGCATATCCATGAGACCTGGGGGCATATCCATGAGACCAGGGGGCATATCCATGAGACCTGGGGGCATATCCATGAGACCTGGGGGGCATATCCACGAGACCAGGGGGCATATCCATGAGACCTGGGGGGCATATCCATGAGACCAGGGGCATATCCATGAGACCAGGGGCATATCCATGAGACCAGGGGCATATCCATGAGACCTGGGGGCATTATCCATGAGACCAGGGGCATATCCATGAGACCAGGGGCATATCCATGAGACCAGGGGCATATCCATGAGACCTGGGGGCATATCCATGAGACCTGGGGGCATATCCATGAGACCAGGGGGCATATCCATGAGACCTGGGGGGCATATCCATGAGACCAGGGGGCATATCCATGAGACCTGGGGGCATATCCATGAGACCAGGGGGCATATCCATGAGACCAGGGGGCATATCCATGAGACCTGGGGGGCATATCCATGAGACCTGGGGGGCATATCCATGAGACCTGGGGGGCATATCCATGAGACCAGGGGGCATATCCATGAGACCTGGGGGGCATATCCATGAGACCAGGGGCATATCCATGAGACCAGGGGGCAGTATCCATGAGACCAGGGGCATATCCATGAGACCAGGGGCATATCCATGAGACCAGGGGGCATTATCCATGAGACCAGGGGGCATTATCCATGAGACCAGGGGGCATTATCCATGAGACCAGGGGGCATTATCCATGAGAGTTGGGGGCATTATCCATGAGACCTGGGGCATTTATATCCATGAGAGCTGGGGGGCAATTATATCCATGTGAACTGGGGAAAATATATCCATATAACCAGTGCTGTGCATATTATTCTTGGGGTTCAGTGCTGTGCATATTATTCTTGGGGTTCAGTGCTGTGCATATTATTCTGGGGGCTGAGCGCTGTGTATATTATTATGGGGGCTCTGTGCTGTGCATGTTATTATGTTATTGTTGGGGCTCAGTGCTGTGTATATTATACTGGGGGCTGAGCGCTGTGTATATTATTATGGGGGCTCTGTGCTGTGCATGTTATTATGTTATTGTTGGGGCTCAGTGCTGTGTATATTATACTGGGGGCTGAGCGCTGTGTATATTATTATGGGGGCTCAGTGCTGTGCATGTTATTATGTTATTGTTGGGGCTCAGTGCTGTGTATATTATACTGGAGGCTCAGTGCTGGGTATATTATTCTGGGGGCTCAGTGCTGTATATATTATTCTGGGGGCTCAGCGCTGTGTATGTTATTCTGGGGGCTCAGCGCTGTGTATGTTATTCTGGGGGCTCAGCGCTGTGTATGTTATTCTGGGGGCTCAGCGCTGTGTATGTTATTCTGGGGGCTCAGTGCTGTGTATATTATTCTGGGGGCTGAGCGCTGTGTATATTATTATGGGGGCTCTGTGCTGTGCATGTTATTATGTTATTGTTGGGGCTCAGTGCTGTGTATATTATTCTGGAGGCTCAGTGCTGTGTATATTATTCTGGAGGCTCAGTGCTGTGTATATTATTCTGGAGGCTCAGTGCTGTGTATATTATTCTGGGGGTTCAGCACTGTGTATATTATTCTGGGGGCTCAGTGCTGTGTATGTTATTCTGGGGGCTCAGTGCTGTGTATATTATTCTGGGGGCTCAGTGCTGTGTATATTATTCTGGGGGTCTGTGCCTGGAGATATATATATATATAATGCGTTAGTCCAGTTGCCAAAATCACGAGTATACCTGTACGTAGTGATACCTTTCACTGATCAGTATAGTGTCCAGTTTACACTCTTGAAAGTTTGTCTTTTAAATGTAAAGTTAACCCAATAAAAATGGTATCACCGGCTCGTCCGGCTATACTCGTGATATATATATATATTTTCTTAAGGTAATGGGGGTTGTGGAATTCGTGGGTGAGTTCCCTCACTTTTTTTCCCAGGACTTGACCCCTGCCTTTAACAGAAGAAGACAGAAAGAAACGGATCACTGTTGAAGGAAGCGCTGGTTCTGCCATATGTTTCTTCTTTTCTGTATTGTCGGTGGGTTTTGGATATACCACCAAATGGAGAGAGATAGCTGCTGATTCATTTTAAGGACCTGAATTTATGCCTACAACGTGTATATTCTGCTTGCTTATTTGTAAATTCAATACATATATACAACCATTTTTTACAGCATGCCTTGGTTATAGAAACCACCTCTAGGTGGCGCCAGAGATACAATTTTTCTTTATTTTATAAAGTGAACAATGATGCTACACTAACTCATCATCTCATTTCTCTTTCCGTTATTACGCATTGTTCCATCAAAAACCTAAACCGCTGCACTGCAGCGAGGATAACTGGGAGAACTTTGGAACCCTGCGCCTCTAATCTTTACACCGCACAAGATCAAGTGAAGCATCAATGGACAGGTCAGAGTCTGGCATTTGCATTGATACCGAACATGACCATTTAAAATCTAAAATAAGAAAAAAAATTTTTTTTTTATTTATTTATTTATTTTTAGTTCCAAAGCGATGGCATTGTCCATTAGTCACGTATAAAATGAGCAATACCACTGCCATTACTCACCTGTTAATTTCCCACTCTGGGAGCAAGTTCAGTATTTTATACAGTCATATTATTCATAAAACACCATACTCCAAAACACAAGGGAAAATTTTCAGTTTTGGTTAAAATTGTGTATTTTCTCAGAAAAATGCAGTAACAGGTTCCCATTTCAATTTTTTAACAAGAATTCCCTATAGAATATATAACAACTAAGGTTTGGATAAAATGTGAAAAAAATAATTTATACGCTGTATATGATTGAAATCTGAATGGAGATTTACTCACACAGTAACTGCCGGCTTAGATATACCCATATTTGCACTATTAAATAACCTAAAATATGTTTTCACTTCAATAAATTTCAAAAAAGCCCAAAATCTTAGCCCCAGGCCCACAGAGATCTTAAAAATAATAAACTCTATTCTTCACGCAAAAACACACGCGCAACGTGTGAATTTTTGCGCCCAACGTTAAACATTAACGCGCGTAAAACAACTCTGGTATTACAATCCTCGCGCATTTTTTCATCCGTAAAAAAAATAACGTGCGTAAAAGGGACGCGCTCAAACGCGCGCAGCAACGTTGTGTGCAGAAATCAGTGTGCGGACTGTTTATTTCACGCGATTCAGCCAATCAGAATTAAGAACCACAATTGTCTCACGTTAAGTTTTTGCGCCTGTCAAAGTCAATCTGCGCATATATGCTGCATCAATAAAAAGAAAAACACGCACAACTTCTCAATTTTATGCAGGGGTCAAGTCCTGGGAAAAAAAGTGAGGGAACTCACCCACAAATTCCACAACCCCTATTACCTGAAGAAAAACTATATACCGTATTTTTCGCTCCATAAGATGCACTTTTTCCCACCAAAAAAGTGGGGGGGAAAGTGTGTGCGTCTTATGGAGAGAATACTGCACGTTGCAGTGTTCAGCTCCCTGCGAACGTCCGAAGCTATGGAGCTTCGGTGCCCGCCTGGGGGAACCACATCACCAGCCGAGTTCTCTCGAGATCGCGGCTGGTCACGTGGCTCCCCCAGGCGAGCGCCCAAGCTCCATGCCGCCGGACGCTCAGAGGGAGCCAAACACGCAGGGCGGCAGGAGGTGAGCTGGGGCCTGGGGGCAGTATCCATGAGAGCTGCTGGGGCAGTATATCCATGAGAGGAGCTGGGACAGTATATCCATGAGAGGAGCTGGGGCAGTATATCCATGAGAGGAGCTGGGACAGTATATCCATGAGAGGAGCTGGGGCAGTATATCCATGAGAGGAGCTGGGGCAGTATATCCATGAGAGGAGCTGGGGCAGTATATCCATGAGAGGAGCTGGGACAGTATATCCATGAGAGGAGCTGGGGCAGTATATCCATGAGAGGAGCTGGGGCAGTATATCCAGGAGAGGAGCTGGAGCAGTATATATCCATGAGAGGAGCTGGGGCAGTATATCCATGAGAGGAGCTGGGGCAGTATATCCATGAGAGGAGCTGGGGCAGTATATCCATGAGAGGAGCTGGGGCAGTATATCCATGAGAGGAGCTGGGACAGTATATCCTTGAAAGGAGCTGGGGCAGTATATCCATGAGAGGAGCTGGGGCATTATCCATGAGAGGAGCTGGGGCAGTATATCCATGAGAGGAGCTGGGGCAGTATATCCATGAGAGGAGCTGGGGCAGTATATCCATGAGAGGAGCTGGGGCAGTATATCCATGAGAGGAGCTGGGGCAGTATATCCATGAGAGGAGCTGGGTCATTATCCATTATTACACTATTTGATTCAGAATATTTTTTTTCCTGTTTTCCTCCTCTAAAAACTAGGCGCGTCTTATGGTCAGGTGCGTCTTATGGAGCGAAAAATACGGTATATCATGAGTATAGCAGTGCGTGTGATACCATTTTATTGGGTTAACTTTACATTTAAAAGACAAGCTTTCGAGAGTGTAAACTGGAAACTATACTGATCAGTGAAAGGTATCACTACGTACAGGTATACTCGCGATTTTGGCAACTGGACTAACGCGTTTTATATATAATATATATATCACATACATATATATATATATCCAGGCACAAACCCCCCAGAATTATATACGCATGCACAGACCCCCCAGAATTACATACACAGGCACTGGACCCCCAGAATTACATACACAACACTGAGCCTCCAGAATTATATACACAGCACTGAGCCTCCAGAATTATATACACAGCACTGAGCCCCCAGAATAATATACACAGCACTGAGCCCCCAGAGTAATATACCCAGCACTGGACCCCCAGAATAATATACACAGCACTGAGCCCCAGCATAATATACCCAGCACTGGTTATATGGATATATTTGCCCCCAGATCACATGGATATATTTTCCCCAGCTCACATGGGTATACGTTGCCCCCAGCTCACATGGATATATTTGCCCCAGCTCATATGGGTATATATTGCCCAGCTCACATGGATATATTTTCCCCAGTTCAAATGGATATAATTGCCCCCAGTTCACTTGGATATTATTGACCCCAGGTCATATGGGTATATATTGCCCCAGTTCACATGGAAATGCCCCAGCTCATGGATATGCCCCCCAACTCTCATGGATATGCTCCAGCTCTCATGGACATTGCCCCAGCTCTCATGTATATTGCCCCAGCTCTCATGGATATGCCCCAGCTCTCATGAAATATATCCCCTGCTCTCATGGATATGCCCCAGCTCTCATGGATAATGCCCCAGCGCTCATGGATAATGCCCCAGCTCTCATGGATAATGCCCCAGGTCTCATGGAAATGCCCCCCAGCTCTCATGGATATGCCCCAGCAGCTCTCATGGATATGCCCCAGCTCTCGTGGATTATGCCCCCCAGCTCTCATGGATATGCCCCAGCTCTCATGGATATGCCCCAGGTCTCATGGATATGCCCCAGCTCTCATGGATATGCCCCCAGCTCTCATGGATATGCCCCAGCAGCTCTCATGGATATGCCCCAGCTCTCATGGATAATGCACCAGCTCTCCTGGATATGCCCCAGCAGCTCTCATGGATATGTCCCAGCTCTCATGGATAATGCCCCAGGTCTCATGGATATGCCCCAGCTCTCATGGATATGCCCCAGCAGCACTCATGGATATGCCCCAGCTCTCATGGATATGCCCCAGCTCTCATGGATAATGCCCCAGGTCTCATGGATATGCCCCAGCAGCACTCATGGATACAGTTGCAAGAAAAAGTATGTGAACCTTTGGGATTACGTGGAGTTTTGCATGAATTGGTCATAAAATGTGCTCTTATCTTCATCTAAGTCACAACAATTTGAAAAACACAGTCTGCTTAAAAAAATACAACACAAACATTATATGTTTCATGTGTTTATTGAACATAACATGTAAACATTCACAGTGCAGGGTGGAAAACGTATGTGAACCCCCTAGCCTAATGACTTCTCCAAGAGCTAATTGGAGCCAGGAGTGAGCTAACCTTGAGTCCAATCTGTGTGATATTATTGGATGTGTTGCTGAAAGCTGTCTTGCCCTTTAAAAACACACACACCAGTTTTGGGTTTACTGGTTTTAAGAAGCACTGCCTGATGTGAACCATGCCTCGCAGAAAAGAGCTCTCAGAAGACCTACGATCAAGAATTGTTGACTTGCATGAAGCTGGAAAGGGTTACAAAAGTATCTCCAAAAGCCTTGATGTTCATGTGTCCACGGTAAGACAGACTGTCTACAAATGGAGAAAGTTCAGCACTGTTGCTACTCTCCCTAGGCGTGGTCGTCCTGTAAAGATGACTGCAAGAGCACAGCGCAGAATGCTTAATGAGGTAAAGAAGAATCCTAGAGTGTTAGCTAAAGACTTACAGAAATCTCTGGCACATGCTAACATTTTTGTTGACAAATCTACAATAAGGAAAACATTAAACAAGAATGGAGTACATGGGAGGACACCATGGAGGAAGCCATTGCTGTTCAAAAAGAATATTGCAGCACGTTTGAAGGCTGCAAAAGACCACCTGAATGTTCCACAGCACTACTGGCAAAATATTCTGTGGACAGATGAAACCAAAATTGAGTTGTTTGGAAAAAACACACAACACTATGTGTGGAGAAAAAAAGGCACAGCAAACCAACATCAAAACCTCATTCCCACTGTAAAACATGGAGGAGGGAGCATCATGGTTTGGGGCTGCTTTGCTGCCTCAGGGCCTGGACGGATTGTTGTCATTGATGGAAGAATGAATTCCAGAGTTTATCAAGACATTTTGCAGGAAAACGTAAGACCATCTGTCTGCCAACTGAAGCTCCGCAGAGGATGGGTGATGCAACAGGACAATGACCCAAAGCATACAAGTAATTCAACAAAAGAATGGCTTCAACAAAACAAAATACGCCTTCTGGAGTGGCCCAGTCAGAGTCCTGACCTCAACCTGATTGAAATGCTGTGGCATGACCTTATGAGAGCGATTCACACCAGACATCCCAAGAATATTGCTACACTGTAACAGTTTTGTGAAGAGGAGTGGTCCAAAATTACTCCAGATTGTTGTGCAGGTCTGATCTGCAACTACAGGAAACGTTTGGTTGAGGTTATTGCTGCCAAAGGAGGGTCAACCAGTTATTAAGTCCAAAGGTTCACATACTTTTTCCACCCTGCACTGTGAATGTTTACATGTTCTGTTCAATAAAACCATGTTAACATATAATGTTTGTGTTGTATTATTTTAAGCAGACTGTGTTTTTCAAATTGTTGTGGCTTAGATGAAGATCAGAGCACATTTTATGACCAATTCATGCAAAACTCCACGTAATCCCAAAGGGTTCACATACTTTTTCTTGCAACTGTATGCCCCAGCTCTCATGGATAATGCCCCAGGTCTCACGGATATGCCCCAGTTCTCATGGATATGTGCCAGCTCTCATGGATATGCCCCCAGCTCTCATGGATATGCCCCAGTTCTCATGGATATGCCCCCCAGCTCTCATGGATATGCCCCAGCTCTCATGGATATGCCCCAGCTCTCATGGATTATGCCCCAGCTCTCGTGGATTATGCCCCCAGCACTTGTGGATATGCCCCAGGTCTCATGGATATGCCCCAGCTCTCATGGATATGCCCCAGGTCTCATGGATAATGCCCCAGGTCTCATGGATATGCTCCCCAGCTCTCATGGATATGCCAGAGCTTTCATGGATATGCCCCAGGTCTCATGGATAATGCCCCAGGTCTCATGGATATGCCCCCAGTTCTCATGGATATGCCCCAGGTCTCATGGATATGCCCCAGCTCTCATGGATATGCCCCAGGTCTCATGGATAATGCCCCAGGTCTCATGGATATGCTCCCCAGCTCTCATGGATATGCCAGAGCTTTCATGGATATGCCCTAGGTCTCATGGATAATGCCCCAGGTCTCATGGATATGCCCCCAGTTCTCATGGATATGCCCCAGGTCTCATGGATAATGACCCAGCTCTCATGGATATGCCCCAGGTCTCATGGATAATGCCCCAGGTCTCATGGATATGCCCCAGCTCACATGGATATGCCCCAGGTCTCATGGATAATACCCCAGGTCTCGTGGATATTAGTGCCCCCAGCAGCTCAGCTCACCTCTCTGTGGGCCTGAAACAATGCAGGCCGCCGCCACACATTCTGCCTGGGATCGATGAAACAGCCAGCCGCGATCCCAGGCGAGCAGCTGCACTTCCTGTCAGCGGCCGTTCTAGCAGGAAGCACGCGGCCGCCGGCAGTGTGCGGCGGCGGCCTGCTCAATCGTTTCGGGCTCGGCCACAGCGGGAACCTGCATTCCTGCAGCGTTCCCGCTGTGGGAGAAGTGCGGGAATGCCGTTCCCGCGTGTTCCCGCAGGACTCGAAACCCTGATTTTATCGGTTTGGTATGTGTAGAATGTGTAACTATACTTCGCTGCATTTTGTTTTTTTGGGCTGGTGTATTTGGTTTCGGCCAGGTTGATAGAATTTGCCATTAACACCAGCTTTTAGGAGTTGCTAAAATTATGTGCGCAACGGCTGTGCATTAAATCCTGCGCATAGATTGTAATACGATCCGCGTACCAGCACACAAACGCATTTGCACTCACAATGTTAAGAAAAGGACGCGCGAATACAGTAAGCTCACGCAGCGTTCGCGCAGGTTCACCCGCGGTAGACGTATACGCACGTTTGTTGCGCTGACATTGTAATACGACGTTCTGCGCAAAGGGTTTTGCCCCTCGCGTTAATGCGTTTTTGCACACGCTCTGACATTTGCGCGAAGATTGTAATAGGGCCCTAAATCTTTGCAAACCAGTTTATGGTCATGCTGTGGTCCTGTTATTCTAGTTGTACCATACATGTTGCTACACTGTCTGACCAAAACAAAAGTCACCACCTGGATTTAACTAACCAGATAGTTGCGAGTCTTCCATTGGATAATTACTGCAGTGATTAATATGTTTCAGCTGCAAAAAATGAGGTCACGCGACTCCTTGAATATACTGAATGAGCAGGTTTTTCCATCAATGGGTTTTTTCTCCCCTGATGGCACAGCGGGCATATTCCAAGATGGCAATGCCAGGATTCATTGGGCTCAAATTGTGCAAGAGTGGTTCAGGCAGCATGAGACATAATTTTCACACATCGATTGGCCACCGCACAGTCCAGACCTTAACCCCATTGAGGATCTTTGGAATAATGTGCTGGAGAAGACTTTACACAGCGCTGCGACTCTCCCGTCATCAACACAAGATCTTGACGAGAAATGAATGGAAGAAATTGAGATAAGTCAAGGTCAAGTTATGAAATCTGGGGTTCCAGACATTACTGTATCATATTCCACAGTGATGCAATAACCACATTGTAAATAAAACAGGTTATTTGAAACTTCGAAACCAGCACACTTGAACAAAACCCAGGCTGGACGAGAGCCTAAGACCAACGGGTTGTTACCCCAACCAGCACTCAGCTGTTCTTTGGGTTCCCCATCAGGAGTTGCCATACTCCTGGAGCCTCTAATGTTAGTCCTATGGGGGGGGAATGTAGTTCGCAGTCGCACCTCCACCAGGCGCAGACTGTCTCATGTTCCCTGGCTCTTAGTACGAGTCATTTGGAGTGGCAAGCCACCTAGTGCGAGGGAGTGTTATGTGGTGCTACGTGCGTATAACCCCCTTTTTGCAAGAAGGCAACAAATAATATTTTTCTAATTCAAATTCAATGTTCTTGAACCCAGGACATTCTTGAAAACGAGAGAAATCTCAATGTATCCTTCCTGGTAAATTACTTTATAAATAAATAAATAATAAATAAATAGCATTAATTATTTTAATGTGATATTTATTTTAATAATATTTAAGTTAATTTATTAATATTAAATTTATTTCATTTTTTTAGGGGGGTGGGTGACGGGAGAATTTCACTAGCCAGTGCCTCACTAGACATTGACCTCACCATAA
This sequence comes from Leptobrachium leishanense, assembly GCA_009667805.1. NCBI lineage: Eukaryota > Metazoa > Chordata > Amphibia > Anura > Megophryidae > Leptobrachium > Leptobrachium leishanense. The sequence continues at coordinate 73,975,967 of CM019072.1, read as the reverse complement.
GTCACCCGTCAAGCATTTACCCAATGTGTCCATGAAGACCTTGCTACGTTTTGCTTATCTGCATGCTGCACATTCCTCTGGACTCGAAGAGTTAAAGACGACAACCTGGCCTGTGCCATGGAGCAAACAGCCAGAGCTTTAAGAGCAGACAGAGGAAAAAAAATTGAAAACAGCCAGTGGTCCAAGCCACTCTCATCTGCTGTGAGATTATATGTAGTATTCACTCAACCATATTATAAAGATTACAGTTTACGGGAAAATCTGCTTGAAAATGGTCCGTGCGGCTAAATAAATACACTTACCATCTCTTCTGAAATATTGACGTTGACTCGCATTGATTTTCACAGTCACGTTCAGCTTTCTAGTTATGTGTTTTTATATTTTTGCAAGTAAAATTATTCTGAAATAGCAACATGATTGGGAAAAAAACGAGAGAAAAAAATCACTGCCATCTGTATTTTTTTTCCCAATAAATCACTTATCAAATATAACATGCTTTGCTTGGAGCATTTTTTTATTATTGTTTTTCTATAGAGACATCTTTTTTTTTTTTACAAAATAACAACAACGACAGGGGAAAGAGGTTTACAGGCAGCAGATCGGGAGTTTATTTGCAACTAACTGGCGAAATGCCCATATTTTCAGTGGATTCGTTTGACAGGTTTAAACAGGCGAATCCCATAGGTTTCAATGTAAAAGAAATTCCCTGTTTTTATCCATATTTTTTTTCAACAGTTTATTCTTTTCATTTGCAGCAAAAAGTATTTTTATTAATTCAATTTTAGAATTTTTTAGACATTTTTTGGAATTGTTTTGGCAAAATTTTTGATTCCGATTTTTTTTAAATGCTGTTTTCTTTTTTTATTCTATAACAGACCATTTTATTTTTATTCATAAATAAATACACTTACAATCATTTCTAAAATATTGACCTTGGCTCGCATTGATTTTCACTGTCGCGTTCAGCTTTCTAGTTATGTGTTTTTATATTTTTGCAAGTAAAATTAGTCTGAAATAGCAACGTGATTGGAAAAAAATCACTGCCATCTGTATTTTTTTCCCCAATAAATGATGTATCAAATATAACATGCTTTGCCTTGAGCATTTTTTTTTTTTTTTTATAGAAAAAAAAATTAAATTTACAAAATAACAACAACGACAGAGGGTTAGAGGTTTACAGGCGGCAGATCTGGAGTTTGTTTGTAACTAGATGGCGAAATGCCCATATTTTCAGTGACTTCATATGACAGTTTGAACAGGCGAATCCCATAGGTTTCAATATAAAAAAAATACCCTGTCTTTATTCATTTTTTATTTCAACTGTTTATTCTTTTCATTTGCAGCAAAAAGTCTTTTTATTAAATGAATATTTGATTTATTTTTTCGACATTTTTCGGGATTTTTTTTTGCTAAATTTTTGATTCCGTTTTTCTTTAAATGGCATTTTTTTTTTCAATTCTGTAACAGACCTTTTTATTGTTATTCATAAATAAATACACTTACCATCGTTTCTGAAATATTGACCTTGGCTCGCATTGATTTTCACAGTCACGTTCAGCTTTCTAGTTATGTGTTTTTATATTTTTGCAAGTAAAATTATTCTGAAATAGCAACATGATTGGGAAAAAGATCACCGCCGTCTGTGAAATAGCAACGTGATTGGAAAAAAGATCAGTGCCGTCTGTGAAATAGCAACGTGATTGGAAAAAAGATCACCGCCGTCTGTGAAATAGCAACGTGATTGGAAAAAAGATCACCGCCGTCTGTGAAATAGCAACGTGATTGGAAAAAAGATCACCGCAGTCTGTGAAATAGCAACATTATTGGAAAAAAGATCACCGCCGTCTGTGAAATAGCAACGTGATTGGAAAAAAGATCACCGCCGTCTGTGAAATAGCAACGTGATTGGAAAAAAGATCACCGCCGTCTGTGAAATAGCAACGTGATTGGAAAAAAGATCACCGCCGTCTGTGAAATAGCAACGTGATTGGAAAAAAGATCAGTGCCGTCTGTGAAATAGCAACTTGATTGGAAAAAAGATCACCGCCGTCTGTGAAATAGCAACGTGATTGGAAAAAAGATCACCGCCGTCTGTGAAATAGCAACGTGATTGGAAAAAAGATCAGTGCCGTCTGTGAAATAGCAACGTGATTGAAAAAAGATCACCGCCGTCTGTGAAATAGCAACGTGATTGGAAAAAAGATCACCGCCGTCTGTGAAATAGCAACGTGATTGGAAAAAAGATCACCGCCGTCTGTGAAATAGCAACGTGATTGGAAAAAAGATCAGTGCCGTCTGTGAAGTAGCAACGTGATTGGAAAAAAGATCACCGCCGTCTGTGAAATAGCAACGTGATTGGAAAAAAGATCACCGCCGTCTGTGAAATAGCAACGTGATTGGAAAAAAGATCACCGCCGTCTGTGAAATAGCAACGTGATTGGAAAAAAGATCACCGCCGTCTGTGAAATAGCAACGTGATTGGAAAAAAGATCACCGCCGTCTGTATTTTTTTTGCCAATAAATCACGTATCAAAGATAGCATGCTTTGTATTGAGCATTTTTTTATTATTGGTTTTCATGGGAAAAAAATAAAAATAATAAATTACGAAATAATAACAACGACAGAGTTAAAGATTTACAGGCGGAAGATCTGGAGTTTTTCTTGACACTTTAACCTTCTACGAGCTTGATAGAAAAACAGAGTGAGCTTAAGGGTGGAAAGAACGAGACCACTGGTGGGTATCAGCAATCGTACACTCGTTAAGTTTAAATTAAGTGCCAGTACAATACTCGATCCTTTCCTTAATGTATTATTAACGGCAACAGCAATTCTCTGCGCAGCAAGGAAGCTGCGACATAGATCAGCGCTGGGCGCGTTTGTAGGATCGAGGGAGGCCCTTTCTCATTATGTGACTGAGAGGGGCTTATTATTCTTATCCCTTTAATGACTCAGGAGTTCCCAGTGTCCAGGGTTTAACCCATTGATGACAAGGGCAATTTTGAGAGTTTTACTCCGCATTGTTTATTTTTTTTTAAACAATTTTTTTTTATTTTGAATAGTAGACGTAAAACAAGAGATGATAAACAGCACATAATAGTGTCAGTATTGGCACAGCATCAGAAGCAGTAATAGCATATTCAATAGAAAATACAGTAAATCGTAAACGAACAATTCTTAATAGTAGTTGAGACATAAAGAGAATCGTACCAATAAGGGACCCTATTACAATCTTCACGTTAAAACGCTCGCACAACGCGTGAATTTGTGCGCCCAGCGTTAAACGTTAACGCGCGTAAATCAACGCTGGAAGTACAATCCTCGTGCATTTTTTCATCCGTCGAGCAATAACGCGCGTAAAATGGACGCGCTCAAATGCGCGCGCAGCAACGTTGCGCGCAGAAATCAGTGTGCGGACTGTTTTTTTCACGCGATTCAGCCAATCAGAATTAAGAAACACAATTGTCTCACGTTAAGTTTTTGCGCCTGTCAAAGTCAATCTGCGCATATTTGCTGCATCAATAGAAAAAGCACGCACAACTTCTCCAATTTATTGGTTTGGTATGTGTAAAATGTGTAACTATACTTTGCTGCGTATTTTTTTTGGGCTGGAGTATTTGGGTTCGGCCAGGTTGATGGAATTTGCCGTTAACACCAGCTTTTAGGAGTTGCTAAAATTATGGGCGCAAAGGCTGTGCGTTACAAACTGCGCATAGATTGTAATACCATACGCGTACCAGCGCACAAACGCATTTGCACTCACAATGTTAAGTATAGGACGCGCGCAGTACAGTACGCTCGCGCAGAGCTCGCGCAGGTTCACCCGCGGTAGACGATTATGTGTGTTTGTTGTGCCGACATTGTAATACGAAGTTCAGCGCAAAGGATTTTGCCCCTCGCGTTAATGCGTTTATGCGCACGCACAAACGTTTGCGTGAAGATTGTAGTAGGGCCCTTCATCTTTAATATTATGCATTTAAACACATAGGGCTCTATCACCTCCTTCAAGCAAACACTAGCATCAGCACTAGCTTAAAGGAGGTCACAGCGCTGCGCCCACATCGCCTTCAAATTGCTAACAGGTTAAAAAGCACGGACACTTTTAAGCGTGCAATTCATGTGCACCCGCTCGCAACAGCGTGTGGCTGGCCCTGTCGCAGCATCACAATGCTGCAACGGACGCCGGAAGGCACGTCAGTACGGGCACACATAGCGCGATCGTCGGACACCAGCCTTAAATAATGTTGTTTCTATTATTTTGGTTTTCAAGTATTTCTTGACCTAAAATTTTAAGTAAGTTCCTGACAGAAAATAACTTTGACTAGATTGAGGAAAAATATAAATTATCGCTGCCAGAAATTCCTAAACGCTAATTATTTCCTAATCACAGCCTCCTAATAATTAGAAGAAAAAAAATCTAAAAAAAAAACTAGTTTATGTGGCTTTTCTTAATTGTTTTTTTCTTTTATAATTCGTTGCTACACTTAGCTAAAGCCTCTGCCGGCTTATTTTCTCAGCACGCCGAGTGATTACAGTAATTTTAACCTGTTGCTTCCCATTCTTTTTGTTAAACATGGTAGAATCCCATAGTCGGGAAAATGTGTTATCTGTCAAGACTGAGTAACCCATACTAGATTTTTTTGTTTTTGTTTTGGAAATGAAGGGGTTTTAGAACATATTGTGACATCTGAAGTCACATGGAGGTCAACTTGCCTACAGTTTCCAGAAGGACATTTTGAACTCGGAATCCTTCAATCCCTCTAATTCAATTAGAACTAGCAGCTCCGTAAAAAGATAATGAGTTTGTGGATTCCCTGGCGCTGTACTGCACAAATAGTGCAAAAAAAACCCTCACTATTTTACCAATCAACTTTCCACCTCTTTCATCTGACAATCTATGAATCCAACTTTTGATTTTAAAACATAGCCCAAAGGAAAAGCATAATCAAAGAATGCTTTATCTGGCTATTATTATTATTATTATCATCATCATTTATATAGCACCAACAGTGTTCACAGCGCGTTACAATAACTAATATGAGCGAGACACAACCCCTTCACTACCAAGATCGAGATATCTCGGGATTCAAAGGCACCATCTGGTAACCCAATAATCGAGATACACTATATTGCCAAAAGTATTCGCTCACCTGCCTTGACTCGCATATGAATTTAAGTGACATCCCATTCCTAATCCATAGGGTTCAATATGACAACGGTCCACCCTTTGCAGCTATAACAGCTTCAACTCTTCTGGGAAGGCTGTCCACAAGGTTTAGGAGTGTGTTTATGGGAATTTTTGACTATTCTTCCAGAAGCGCATTTGTGAGGTCACACACTGATGTTGGACGAGAAGGCCTGGCTCTCAGTCTCCGCTCTAATTCATCCCAAAGGTGTTCTATCGGGTTGAGGTCAGGACTCTGTGCAGGCCAATCAAGTTCATCCACACCAGACTCTGTCATCCATGTCTTTATGGACCTTGCTTTGTGCACTGATGCACAGTCATGTTGGAAGAGGAAGGGGCCAGCTCCAAACTGTTCCCACAAAGTTGGGAGCATGGAATTGTCCAAAATGTCTTGGTGTTCTGAAGCATTCAGAGTTCCTTTCACTGGAACTAACGGGCCAAGCCCAGCTCCTGAAAAACAACCCCACACCATAATCCCCCCACCACCAAAATTTACACTTGGCACAATGCAGTCAGACAAGACGCAGATTACAATTCCCACGTTCTCCTGGCAACCTCCAAACCCAGACCCGTCCATCAGATTGCCAGATGGAGAAGCGCGATTCGTCACTCCAGAGAGCGCGTCTCCACTGCTCTAGAGTACAGTGGTGGCGTGCTTTACACCATTGCATCGGACGCTTTGCATTGCACTTGGTGATGTATGGTTTGGATGCAGCTGCTCGGCCATGGAAACCCATTCCATGAAGCTCTCTGTGCACTGTTCTTGAGCTAATCTGAAGGCCACATGAAGTTTGGAGGTCTGTAGCGATTGACTCTGCAGAAAGTTGGCGACCTCTTCACACTATGCGCCTCAGCATCCGCTGACCCCGCTCAATCAGTTTACGTGGCCAACACTGCGTGGCTGAGTTGCTGTCGTTCCCAAACACTTCCACATTCTTATAATACAGCTGACAGTTGACTGTGGAAAATTTAGGAGCGAGGAAATTTCACGACTGGATTTGTTGCACAGGTGGCATCCTATCACAGTTCCATGCTGGAATTCACTGAGCTCCTGAGAGCGACCCATTCTTTCACAAATGATTGTAAAAACTAGGGATGAGCTGTTCGGTTCGATCTGTTCGGAGTTCGCATCGAACATCGGCCGTTCGGCTGTTCGCGAACTCCGAACATTTCCGCATGTTCGCCGCATGTTCTCCCACAATGCACCACAATGGACCACAATGCACTTTTCCACTGGCCTGAAGCTTGTAATTGGCTACAGCCTTGCACCTGACCACAGGTCAGGTGCAAGACAGGTGCAAGACTATGCCAATCACGGCTCAGAGTCCTGATTGGGAAAATTTTGCCCAATCATGGGCTCACAGAGCTAAGTCCTGCAGCACACTATATAAGGCTTCACACAGCCCTCAGCACGTGTTTTTTGGGAGGATATTGTTCTGTTAGTGTGTCTTCTCAGTGCCAGCAGCTATTGTGGGGGTCTCACTTGTACAAAATATATGGGAATTGTTGTAATCTGTGTGTTCTCACTGCCAGCAGCTATTGTGAGGGTCTCATTTCTACAAAATATATGGGAATTGTTGTAATCTTTGTGTTCTCACTGCCAGCAGCTATTATGGGGGTCTCACTTCTACAAGATATCTGGGAATTGTTGTAATCTGTGTGTTCTCACTGCCAGCAGCTATTGTGGGGGTCTCACTTATACAAAATATCTGGGAATTGTTGTAATCTGTGTGTTCACACTGCTAGCAGATATTGGGGGGTCTCACTTCTAGCAGATATCTGGGAATTGTAATCTGTGTCTTGTCACTGCCACCCATCAGGGGGTCTCACTGATTTATAGGAGGTTCCTGGGAATTGGAATCTGTGTCTTGTCACTGCAACCCACCAGGGGGTCTCACAGACTTGTAGCAGATATCTGGGAATTGGAATCTGTGTCTTGTCACTGTTGCCAGCTACCAGGGGGTCCTATCAGGGGGTCTCACTGATTTATAGGTGGTTTCTTGGAATTGTAATCTGTGTTTTGTCACTGCCACCCATCAGGGGGTTTCACTGATTTATAGGAGGTTCCTGGGAATTTTAATCTGTGTCTTCTCACTGCCAGCTATCAGGGGGTCTCACTGATTTACAGGAGGTTCCTGGGAATTGTAATTTGAGTATTGTCACTGCCACCCATCAGGGGTTCTCACTGATTTATAGGAGGTTTCTGGGAATTGTAATCTGTGTCTTGTCACTGCCAGCTATCAGGGGGTCTCACTGATTTATAGGAGGTTCCTGGGAATTGTAATTTGAGTCTTGTCACTGCCACCCATCAGGGGGTCTCACTGATTTATAGGAGGTTTCTGGGAATTTAAATTTGTGTCTTGTCACTGCCACCCATCAGGGGGTCTCACTGATTTATAGGAGGTTTCTGGGAATTTTAATCTGTGTCTTGTCACTGCCACCCATCAGGGGGTCTCACTGATTTATAGGAGGTTTCTGGGAATTTTAATCTGTGTCTTCTCACTGCCAGCTATCAGGGGGTCTCACTGATTTATAGGAGGTTCCTGGGAATTGGAATCTGTGTCTTGTCACTGCAACCCACCAGGGGGTCTCACAGACTTGTAGCAGATATCTGGGAATTGGAATCTGTGTCTTGTCACTGTTGCCAGCTACCAGGGGGTCCTATCAGGGGGTCTCACTGATTTATAGGTGGTTTCTTGGAATTGTAATCTGTGTTTTGTCACTGCCACCCATCAGGGGGTTTCACTGATTTATAGGAGGTTCCTTGGGAATTGTAATTTGAGTATTGTCACTGCCACCCATCAGGGGGTCTCACTGATTTATAGGAGGTTCATGGGAATTGTAATTTGAGTATTGTCACTGCCACCCATCAGGGGTTCTCACTGATTTATAGGAGGTTCCTGGGAATTGTAATTTGAGTCTTGTCACTGCCACCCATCAGGGGGTCTCATTGATTTATAGGAGGTTTCTGGGAATTTAAATTTGTGACTTGTCACTGCCACCCATCAGGGGGTCTCACTGATTTATAGGAGGTTTCTGGGAATTTTAATCTGTGTCTTGTCACTGCCACCCATCAGGGGGTCTCACTGATTTATAGGAGGTTTCTGGGAATTTTAATCTGTGTCTTCTCACTGCCAGCTATCAGGGGGTCTCACTGATTTACAGGAGGTTCCTGGGAATTGTAATCTGTGTCTTGTCACTGCCACCCATCAGGGGGTCTCACTGATTAAAGGAGGTTCCTGGGAATTGTAATTTGTGTCTTGTCACTGCCACCCATCAGGGGGTCTCACTGATTTATAGGAGGTTCCTGGGAATTGTAATTTGTGTCTTGTCTCTGCCACCCATCAGGGGGTCTCACTGATTTATAGGAGGTTACTGGGAATTGTAATTTGTGTCTTGCCACTGCTACCCATCAGGGGGTCTCACTGATTTATAGGAGGTTCCTCTGAACTGTAATCTGTGTCTTTTCACTGCCACCCAACAGGGGGTCTCACTGATTTATAGCAGATATCTGGGAATTGGAATCTGTGTCTTGTCACTGTTGCCAGCTACCAGGGGGTCCTATCAGGGGGTCTCACTGATTTATAGGTGGTTTCTGGGAATTGTAATCTGTGTCTTGTCACTGCCACCCATCAGGGGGTCTCACTGATGTATAGCAGATATCTGGGAATTGGAATCTGTGTCTTGTCACTGTTGCCAGCTACCAGGGGGTCCTATCAGGGGGTCTCACTGATTTATAGGTGGTTTCTGGGAATTGTAATCTGTGTCTTGTCACTGCCACCCATCAGGGGGTCTCACTGATTTATAGGAGGTTCCTGGGAACTGTAATTTGAGTCTTGTCACTGCCACCCATCAGGGGGTCTCACTGATTTATAGGTGGTTTCTGGTAATTGTAATCTTTGTCTTGTCACTGCCACCCATCAGGGGGTCTCACTGATTTATAGGAGGTTCTTGGGAATTGTAATTTGTGTCTTGTCACTGCCACCCATCAGGGGGTCTCACTGATTTATAGGAGGTTTCTGGGAATTGTAATCTGCGTCTTCTCACTGCCAGCTATGAGGGGGTCTCACTGATTTATAGGAGGTTAATTGGAATTGTAATTTGAGGCTTGTCACTGCCACCCATCAGGGGGGCTCACTGATTTATAGGAGGTTCATGGGAATTGTAATTTGAGTATTGTCACTGCCACCCATCAGGGGTTCTCACTGACTTATAGGAGGTTTCTGGGAATTGTAATCTGTGTCTTGTCACTGTCAGCTATCAGGGGGTCTCACTGATTTATAGGAGGTTCCTGGGAATTTTAATCTGTGTCTTGTCACTGCCACCCATCAGGGGGTCTCACTGATTAAAGGAGGTTTCTGGGAATTGTAATTTGTGTCTTGTCACTGCCACCCATCAGGGGGTCTCACTGATTTATAGGAGGTTCCTGGGAATTGTAATTTGAGTCTTGTCACTGCCACCCATCAGGGGGTCTCACTGATTTATAGGAGGTTCCGGGAATTGTAATTTGTGTCTTGTCACTGTCACCCATCAGGGGGTCTCACTGATTTATAGGAGGTTCCTGGGAATTGTAATCTGTGTCTTCTCACTGACAGCTATCAGGGGGTCCCACATACTTCTAGCAGATATCTGGGAATTGTAATCTCTGTCTTGTCACTGTTGCCAGCTTTCAGGGGGACATATCAGGGGGTCTCACTGACTTATAGGTGGTTTCTGGGAATTTTAATCTGTGTCTTGTCACTGGCTGCCAGCTATCAGGGTGTCTCACTGAGTTATACCAGAGTTCTGGAAATCTTTAATCTAGATAACACAGTTGAATCAGCAGCCTCTGTGTTGGGAGGCTGTGTCTCTGGTCGTCGTGGACGTGGTGTATCCTCTGCAGGGGCATGCTTGTCCTTTCTAACTGGTGCTAGCCGTCTTAAGCAGCAGCAACATACAGGATTTGCAGGATTGGCTAACCAGGCCATCCTCATCCTCCGAGTCCTCTGCCAGTCAGGCTTGTACTGGTTTACAGTCCACCTCAGCTGCCAAAACATCTAATTCAGCCTCCATGTCCACAGCTACTCCTGCCGTAGCCTCACTATCACACATGGAGGAGTCAGCTGAATTGTTTGACTACAATGACAGTGCCATGCTGCTTGAGGATGCGCAGCAACTCCAGTGCTCTAATTCAAACTCTGAGGTTGAGGAAGGGAGTATAATCAACCTAGAGGAAGGGGGTGCCAGTGACACACAAATAACTGGCACTCATGTTGCCCCAGCAGCTGCAGCATACTGCCAAGTTGGCTCCAGTGACGAGGAGATAGGGGGTGATAATGATGATGAGGTCACTGCCTCCACCTGGGTGCTTGATTGAACAGACGAGTCAAGTGAGGAGGAGGAGGAGGCACAACAAACACGAGGCACAACGTCCTCTATGACCAACCGTAGCCAGTCCAAGGCATCAGATGTCAGAGCTGCTCAGGTGCAGAGCGCTGTTGTCTCGCAGCACACGTCCAGGATCTCTGCTGTCTGGGAGTTCTTTAAGAAATGTGCAGCAGACCGCACCATTGCTATTTGTCATCTATGTCAGATGAGGATCAAGGGTGGGAAACACATCCCACGCTTGGGTACCATGTGCTTGAGGCGACATATGACCACCTGCCACAAATCCCGTTGGCACAACACTTTGCATAGGTCCTCCTCCTCCTCATCTGTCTCTACCCCCTCTATATGTCCTGCCATGTCATTGCCTACAACCTCCACTGACAGGGATGATACTACAGTAATGGGTGTACCAGGTCCTTCCTCAGAATGTGACAGCATCCCATCAACTGAAGATTTACGCAGTCAGATTATGTTGCCCCAGCTGCTGCAACGTAAGAAAAAATATAGTCCTAACATCCCCAAGCACAGCGTCTAAATGCCAGCTTAGCAAAATTACTCGCATTACAGCTGCTGCCTCTCCAGCTGGTGGACTCTGCTTCCTTCCGTGAATTTTGCTGAATGTGCTGTACCACAGTGGCAGGTTCCAAAATGCCATTTCTTTTCATGGAAGGCCATTCCAGCACTATACCAGCACGTGGAACACAATGTTATGGAGTCATTGGGAAAGGCAGTCAGCAGCAAGGTGCACATAACTTTAGACACGTGGTGCAGCAAGCATGGACAGGGCCATTACATTTCCTTCATGGCACACTGGGTAACTCTGATTGCAGCTGGGAGGGATCCAAGACGGGGCTCTGTGATGGAGCTTGTTCATCCACCACGCCTCCAGAAAGCTGCTTATATGAAGTCTGTCTGCTCCACCACCTCTTCCTCCTCCTCCTCCTCCTCCTCTGTCTCTGGCAAAGTGGTAGTTAAACCAACGCGTGGCAGGGGCTACGCAATGGCTCAAGCAAAAAGATGCCATACTGTGCTTAAGCTGGTTTGTTTAGGGGACAGGAGCCACACCGGGCCAGAAATTCTGTCAGCTCTGCAGGGGCAGGTGCAGAGATGGTTAACACCACGCCAGCTTCAGCTGGGGATGGTCATCTGTGATATTGGCAGCAACCTTCTCTCTGCCCTACGCCAGGGTAAGTTGACGCATGTACCGTGCCTAGCACACGTCCTAAATCTGGTGGTACAGCGTTTCCTAACCAGGTACCCAGGGCTGGTAGAGCTGCTCAGCCAGGCCAGAAAAGTCTGCTGCCACTTCAGACGGTCATTCCCAGCAAGTGCTCGCCTGGCAGAAATTCAAAGAGAACTCCATCTTCCCACAAACCGTCTGACCTGTGACAAGCCCACCAGGTAGAGCTCGACATTAGCAATGCTGCAGCGTCTGCACAAGCAGCAGAGGGACATCAATGAGTACCTGTGTGAGTATGGCACAAGGACAGGTTCAGGTCAACTTTGGTCCCCCCCCCCGCAGTGGCTGATGATCAAGGATGCATGCACTGTACTGTCACCATTTGAGGAGGCAACGAGGATGGTGAGCAGGGACAGTGCATGCATCAGGGACACAATTCCTTTACTGTTCTTGCTGGAGCGCACTCTGCAGGCAATTATAGATGTGGCACTGGAGGCAGAGCAGTGAGAGGAAGAGGAGGCCTTCCCTAACTCTCAAGGCCCCAGTCTTTATGCAGACAGCATTCCTGCAGGTCCTCAGATCAGACAGGAGGAGGATGAGGAGGAGGAGGAGGAATATTTAAGTAGTGGGGGCATTGAAGGTGGTGATTCCTCAAGGGAGGGTTTTGTGTGCCCAGAATACCTGTGTGAGTATGGCACAAGGACAGGTTCAGGTCAACTCAACTTGTTTCCCTCCAGGGGAAAAAGAAAGAAGTAAATAAGATAGCACTTTAAATAGGACCATTAATAATACGCACAAATAATAAAAGTAAACATAATTTAGAGGTTTTTATGCATTAGTTAATATAAATTATAAGTTTTGTGCATGACTATTGGCCCATAATTAAATATTATGTGCTCCATTTTTTAGGATTTTTGATTTTTTTTTGTTGTTTTGCCATGAGGTGATTAAAGGAGTCTTGCGAGATGCATGGTGACAAAGATAAAAGAAAAGAAAAAAAATTTTCCTCTTAGAAAAGAAATTCCATGTTTTTATACCTAAATTTATTTATCTTTTAATTCGAGCTGTGTTATAAACGAAAGAGATCGCCGGAAAGCGTTTGTAAAGCGAGTGAATTTAGACCGGAAGTGGAGAATTCTGGTTGAAACGCAGTGGAACGCGGAAGTTGTACTGCGCATGCGCAAAATGGCGGCGCCCATCGCTAGATGCTCGGGGGAAATACCGGAACTATCAAGGCACAGAACAGGACACCTGGAGACCCTTAAAGACATTAGTGGTCATTATATAAGGACCTATGTACTAAATACATCCATACCAACTGATGAAGCCGTGATTTTAAGCGGCGAAACGCGTTTTGGAAGCTATTGTTTTTAAAATAAATTTTATTTTGAATTCTTGTTCCTGTGTCAGCTGTGCCATCTTTCTGGATACGAAGTGTTTTTTCTTTGGGTTCTCCAAAAAACCCATGGGCGCTTATCCTGGAGAGGGAATGTGAGTACAAGACCTCAAATTTATTATGTTATAGTTCTCACAGATCTGCGCAAGGAGTGTTCTTCTCTTTTCTGTCTTCCACTACATGAATCTGGCTATAATAGTCTAAGGTGGGGGCCACCTGAGAAATTGGAAGAAAAATCACCCGCACGCCTGGACCCATTTAGAGCCAGTGATAAGGCTCTAGACTTGTGAGTGGGAGATTATTTGTATTAACATACTAATTGCCACCTATGGTGTTACACTATTATTGTTTATTCTCTTCTATGTATATGTGAGATCCCAGGACCCCAGAAAGCATTGTTTGCGCCGATTCAGGTCATATATTTTATATTCTGTGTATATTGGTGTAGGGGAAACCACTATATCCTGATATTGGCTATTTGGGGTGCCGTGGTGGTGGATACATATAGTGTGGCGCTGCACCATCCTCCATCTATATTGTTTCCCCCCCCCCGCAGTGGCTGATGATCAAGGATGCATGCAGTGTACTGTCACCATTTAAGGAGGCAACGAGGATGGTGAGCAGGGACAGTGCATGCATCAGTGACACAATTCCTTTAGTGCTCCTGCTGGAGCACACTCTGCGGGGAATTATAGATGTGGCTCTAGAGGCAGAGCAGCGGGAGGAAGAGGAGGCCTTCCCTAGCTCTCAAGGCCCCAGTCTTTCCACAGACAGCATTCCAGCGGGAGGAGGAGGAGGAGGAGGAATATTTAAGTAGTGGGGGCATTGAAGGTGGGGATTCCTCAAGGGAGGGTTTCGTGTGCCCAGAAACACAAGGACTAGTACGTGGCTGGGAGGAGGAAGTGCACGATGGGGTCATCCTCATCGACCAGGAAGACTCGGAAGCTAATGCCACCTCCAACCTAAGCTGCATGGGTTTCCTTATCCTGCAAAGCCTGGTAAAGGACCCCAGGATTCGTGCTATCAAGGAGAGGGATCATTACTGGTTGGCAAGCCTTCTTGATCCACGATACAAGGGTAAAGTTGCAGAGCTCATCCTGCCCGCACAGAGGGAGCACAGGATGAAACAACTTGAGGACGCTCTAAAGCGACACTTGTGTAACACCTTTCCAGGCACTGGTAGGTTACTAAGTGATGACACAGGTGCTTCTGAGGCTGCGAATGATCAAAGGAAGAGCGGTGAAGGCCGGGGCCGCTTGACTGATGCCTTTTTATAAAATTTTAGTCCACGACACCCAGGGACGTCAAATGTAGGCACCCATTGCCAGCGTCTTCACCATATGGTGCAGAACTACCTAGGGGCAAGGGCAGACCTGGATACCTTTAAAGCAGATGATCCACTGGCTTACTGGGTGTTAAGATTGGGTCAATGGCCAGAACTTAGCCAATATGCTATGCAGCTACTAGGTTGCCCTTCATCCAGCGTGCTTTCTGAAAGGATGTTCAGTGCCGCTGGAGGTTTTGTCACAGACAAAAGAGTGCATCTGTCCACCAACTCTGTAGACCGGCTGACATTTATAAAAATGAATCAGTCCTGGATCAGTAGCTATCAATCCTCTGATGCTGAAATAACTGAATAGATCGGGGATCTCTTCTGCATTCCCAAAACCTCCACCACTGCACTCTTCCACAATACCACAAAGGGGTTACGGTGTGAAGGCACTTGCTGCCACCAAAGGCACAATATTTGGGTGCACTGACGCCTGTACCAGGTTCATATCATTTTAATATTGGACCGCAGGGTCCAACCCTGCACTCTTCCACAATACCACAAAGGGGTTACGATGTGAAGGCACTTGCTGCCACCAAAGGCACAATATTTAGGTCCACTGACGCCTGTACTGTCACGCCTCGGCGGCTGGTGCGGCCCCGGCACGCTACCCCGCGGCTCCGGGGTCAGCGTCTCCCCCTCGTTCTTTCCCTGCGCTGTATGCGCGCGTGCCGCCGGCATCTCCGGATTTAGCTCCTCCGGCGGCGCGACGTCATCACGCCTCCACTTGGGTCTCCCTACAGCATGTGACCCGCTGGGCCAATCAGATGGCAGGGCGCGGGATTTAAACCTGCTCTGGCCATTCCTCTGTGCCCTTTCGTGGTTCTGCTAGTCTGACCCTTAAGTGCTTGTGTATTACACCTTTGACGGATATTTTGTGTATGACCTGGCTTTCCATTTAGACTTGTGTACTTCTAATTCCCTTGACTCGGCTATTGTTACTCGACTCTGCTTTCTGCCTATTCCTACTTTGGCTCGTATTTTACCACTCCATACCTACCTGTCATTATACCAGCCATTCTAAGGACTGGTTCCTGTCCTCCTCGTTTGTGTGTCCCTGCCTTATAGGTTCACCTCCAGTTGTTGCGGAACCCAGCCATCATAAGGACTGGTATCGCATCTAGGTTTAGGGTTACCTATTGTTTTATTAGCACTACTGAAGCACACCTTTGATTTTACGTGTGTTGGCTTGACATGTACCAGATTCATATAGTTTTAATATTGGACCGCAGGGTCCAACCCTGCACTCTTCCACAATACCACAGAGGGGTTACGGTGTGACGGCACTGTTGCCGGCACTAAAGGCCCAATTTTAAAGCACCTATTGTTACTTTCATCCAAAGCCTGCATAAGTTTCACCATAATTTAGCCGAAAAAATCACTAAACTTGTTCTGCGTATCCTAAAATATCTCCTCTTTTCATACAGACTGCTGCCCCAAGCAGTTGTTTATGAATAGATTAAAGGAAAACCATTTACCGCCATTTGAAATCTCATTTTTTGGTTTTTAAATGTTTCTATACATCCTACAAATCCGCCACTTCACGGGCAGGTTATGAGGACCTCCTAGGCACGATATTTGAAGGAATTTTTCATTTTTATTCTTAACCTTTTTTTCATGGAAAACTCACTGTTCCTTTAAAAACGTTTATTTTTTTACTTTTTGTCCTTGTTTCCTGTCCCCCAGGGCACTACCCGGACCCCCATACACCTTTTATGGAAAATATCTTGCATATATGCCCTCTTGGAGGGCACTCTAAAAACCGAACTTTCGAGTCCCATTGACTTGCATTGACTTCGGTTCGTGTCGACCAGAGAGAAGGAAGTAGCTGGAAAAAATGACACAAGACACAAAAGTTTTCCTTCACTTCGCTCTCTGTCTATATTTGGTTACTTGGGCTTATATACATTACATGACGTTTACATGATTTCTTTGGCTTATCCAGTAACAGATGGATACGCCCACAGCATATTAAAAGGTTAAAATACAAATTAATGCAGATAAAATATTTCACAGTTACATAAGTGATCTTAAGGTATCATTCTTTAGCAAGAAAGAACATGTATTTCCTACTGAACCTTTTACTTCCTCTTTTCTAGCCACTTTCCTGTTCTTGGGTGAGCTTAACATTTACCCATAACCACAGATTCTTAGGCAAAAATGTATTTCCAAACTGTCAATTGGTCACAGAATAATATCAAAACATAGTTCAACTGAAGGTCTTTAATTTATTCACGTCACATATTTCATAACTGCCTAATCGTGATAGGTAAATTCCATCAATAAGAATATAAATTTTCCCACCAGTGCTCCATTGTAAGGAGAGGCAACACAGTTAGGTTAATATTTAACCCCTTCACTACCGATAATCGAGATATCTCAGGCTTCAAAGGCACCATCTGGTGCCCCGATATCGAGATATCTCGGTATCCTGTTCTGCAGCCCAAAAGCAAACGAAATTAGTTTACTGCAAACGAATTTCGTTTGCTTTTCGGCTGCAGAAGGTGCCCCCAAGTTTTAGCTCTGTGGGCAGGGCTCGAGTCGAGCGGGAATGGCGTTCTCGCACTTCTCCCACAGCGGGAACGCTGCGGGAACGCAGCGTTCCCGCTGTGGCCCAAGCCCGAACGCCGCCGCCGCACATTGCCGGCGGCCGCGTGCATCCTGTTAGAACGGCCCGCTGACCGGAAGTGGAGCCGCTCGGCTTCACTTCCTGTCAGCGGCGTTGAAGCAGAAAGCACGCGGCCGGGTGCAATGTGTGGCGGCGGCAGCAGCAGCAGCCACAGAAGAAGCAGAGGTGAGCTGGGGACAATATCCATGACACTGGGGGGACAATATCCATGACACGGGGGGCAATATCCATGAGACCTGGGGGCACAATCAATGAGACCTGGGGGCAATTTCCATGAGACCTGGGGGGCAATATCCATGAGACCTGGGGGCAATATGCATGAGACCTGGGGGCAATATCCATGAGACCTGGGGGCAATATGCATGAGTCCTGGGGGGCAATTTCCATGAGACCTGGGGGCAATTTCTATGAGACCTAGGGGGCAATTTCCATGAGACCTAGGGGGCAATTTCCATGAGACCTGGGGGCAATTTCCATGAGACCTGGGGGGCAATTTCCATGAGACCTGGGGGCAATTTCCATGAGACTGGGGGCAATATCCATGAGACTTGGGGCAATATGCATGAGACCTGGGGCAATTTCCATGAGACCTGGGGGCACAATCAATGAGACCTGGGGGCAATTTCCATGACACCTGGGGGCAATATGCATGAGACCTGGGGGACAATTTCCATGAGACCTGGGGGCAATATCCATGAGACCTGGGGGCAATATCCATGAGACCTGGGGGCAATATGCATGAGTCCTGGGGGACAATTTCCATGAGACCTGGGGCAATAGCCATGAGACCTGGGGGGCAATTTCCATGAGACCTGGGGGCAATAGCCATGAGACCTGGGGGGCAATAGCCATGAGACCTGGGGGCAATAGCCATGAGACCTGGGGCATATCCATGAGACCTGGGGGCACAATCCATGAGATCTGGGGGCAATATGCATGAGACCTGGGGGACAATTTCCATGAGACCTGGGGGGCAATATCCATGAGACCTGGGGGCAATATCCATGAGACCTGGGGGCAATATGCATGAGTCCTGGGGGGCAATTTCCATGAGACCTGGGGGCAATATCCATGAGACCTGGGGGCAATATGCATGAGTCCTGGGGGGAAATTTCCATGAGACCTGGGGCAATAGCCATGAGACCTGGGGGGCAATTTCCATGAGACCTGGGGGCAATAGCCATGAGACCTGGGGGCAATAGCCATGAGACCTGGGGCATATCCATGAGACCTGGGGGCACAATCCATGAGACCTGGGGCAATTTCCATGAGACCTGGGGGCAATATGCATGAGAGCTGGGGGCAATAGCCATGAGAGCTGGGGGCAATAGCCATGAGACCGGGGGGCAATATCCATGAGACCTGGGGGGCAATATCCATGAGACCTGGGGAGGCATTATCCATGAGACCTGGGGGTGGGCAATATCCATGAGACCTGGGGGGCAATATCCATGAGACCTGGGGGGCAATATCCATGAGAGCGGGGGGCATTATCCATGAGACCTGGGGGCATTATCCATGAGAGCTGGGGGGCATTATCCATGAGAGCTGGGGGGCATTATCCATACGAGCTGGGGGCAATATATACCCATATGAGCTGGGGGCAATTATATCCATGTGAACTGGGGAAAATATATCCATATAACCAGTGCTGTGCATATTATTCTGGGGGCTCAGTGCTGTGCATATTATTCTGGGGGCTCAGTGCTGTGTATATTATCCTGGGGGCTCAGTGCTGTGTATGTTATTCTGTGGATTCAGCGCTGTGTATATAATTCTGGGGGGGGGTCTGTGCCTGGAGATATATATATATATACAAAATGCGTTAGTCCAGTTGCCACAATCACAAGTATACCTGTACGTAGTGATACCTTTCACTGATCAGTATAGTTTCCAGTTTACACTCTTGAAAGCTTGTCTTTTAAATGTAATGCTAACCCAATAAAAATGGTATCACCACGTACTGCTATACTCGTAATATATATATATTTTCTTCAGGTAATAGGGGTTGTGGAATTCGTGGGTGAGTTCCCTCACTTTTTTTCCCAGGACTTGACCCCTGTCTGTGGGCATAATGCCCAAAGAGCAAAAACTGTGTAAAATCAGCTGAAGAATTCCCTGACATCAAACATTCAGCAGCTGAAACAGGGGGAAAAAACTGAGCTGCAGCTGTAACTGCTGTAACTTAATTTGGCAGTAGAGGTCGCCATCTACCGGCCAAAATAGGTTATTTACAGTAAGAAATACAATGTGAATATGCCCAAATATTTACTGTATAATTAATAAACAACGATTTTATAAAAAAAAACATTGGTTTCTGGCAATGTTTTTTTTTGGAAAATCACTTGGTAGTGAAGGGGTTAAGACAAACATAGGAACAGAAACAAGAGCTACAGTGTAGAGGAGTTGGGTAGAGGAGGTCAAGACCAGTTTTATTGGTCATCAGGATCATTAGCACTAGTGTAAACACAGAAACGGTGGGGACATTGATGTGACATCTATCATGATGTGGGGTAGATGAGGAGAGGGATAGGTCAGCATCGCATTAGTGATGTGGTACGCTAATCTGAAGACTTGGGTTTTGAGGGATTTCTTGAAGGCCCGAAGATTGGGGGAGAGCCTGATAGTTCCACTCTGCTTCCAGATAATTCCTAGCACAGAGATGTACCTTTATGCTCCCTAGAGGCTTTTGTCCTTTTCCTTTAACCCCTTCGCTGTTACGTCATTTCACCCTCACGTGCTGAGCTCATTTTCACAGCATTTTGCTCATCATGTTTATCCATTATTTGAAACCATCAGGGTTATTCAAAGAGATCCGAATTGCTTGAGAAAGGTAACCGAACGCTGAAAATCAACGTTCGGTTACCTTTCTTGGCCATTCGGCTATCCAGAGAGCAGGCAATTTGCCAAATCCTGGCGAATTGCCGGAACATACGGTGCCTGTTCGGTGCCTGTTCGAGGGCAGTGAAAACCCCATGAAAATGCACTGCTTCGGCTATTCAGAGAACACAAACCAGCAGTGAAAGGTTCCCCTAATGCCCTGCCATTCGGTGGTTTAATTTGGCAAATTTATTCAGGAGAATCCCATAGGCTTCAATGTTAAAAATATTCCCGTTTTAATTCAATATCTAATAAACCGTTCATTATAAAATTCTGCAGTAAAGAGTCTTTTTATTTATAGATTTTTTAGGATATTTTAAGCATTTTTCTGATTTTTTTTTTTTAAAAGTCAGATTTGTTTTTGTTTTTTTTTAAGTTTACTTATTTTTTCTGTAACAGCCCTCTTTATTATCATTCCCTGGACCCCATATGTAAATTTAAGACATTTTCGCTCAGTAGTTTCTTTGGCAACAGCGTTTCACTTTCACACATTCATACAAACTGTTTTCCTAATTTATTCACTGCCTCTTCTGCTGTGTCAAAGGCTGCGCTCGGCTCCTGTTCGGGTTTTTCTGTGGTTTTCGGCAGGTTAATCCAGATGTTTTTGGGGGTTTTCGGCGTGCATTCGCTGGGTTTTGCGGTTCGTTTTCGTCAGGTTTGCGGCAGCCTTTCCCTGCAATTCGGGGACCCTGTGGTGTTTGCTGAATAAACCGCAGGGTCACCAAAATGGGATCGGCAAAACAAACTGAATTGAAGAGAACGAAAAGTCACCGAACGTGCGGTGACTTTTCGAATCTCTTTGAATAACCCTGCATGTCTTATTTCAGAACCCAGATAAATAATATAGTTGGGTTTTCGGCAGAACCAGCAGATTAAAAATATATCATTACTGTGTGTATATGTCACGTCAAACGTTTTTGACATCAATGTAAAAAAAATTTAATTTCTATTTCCGATTTCAATTTGTGTTTTGGGTTGTTTTGTACTCAGTTCACATGGCCCAATATAAACACAGAAACTTCCTAAAATGTTGCTCTAGGGCAGTGGTTCCCAACCGCGGTCTTCAAGTACCCCTAACAGGCCAGGTTTTAAAGATCACCTTGGGGAAATGCAGACTGAATCCTGCAATCCCTGAGCAGCAAATCATATCACCTGTGCTTCAGATATCTGGCAAACCTGACCTGTCGGGGGTACTTGAGGACCGCGGTTGGGAACCACTGCTCTAGCCTCTAGGGTTATTGTGGGAGGGAGGGAATGGAGTGGTTAAAGATTAACCCCTCCTGACCCTCTACATCCCTGTGTCCCATTTTAGCCATTTAGATAATTAAAAAAACTCACCCAACTCACCAACATAACATGCAGCCGCACATACATGTCACATGGGAGCACCCAGCCAACCCAATGGCTCTCAAAGAGGTTTGAGAGCCATTGGCAGGACCTAGGTCTCAAAAAGAGTCCCTCTTCCAGGAATTCATCAAAAGATGAGATCAGCACTCAGTGATCTTACCTTCTGGGCAGAACTAAATCCCTGCACTCAGAGAGCTGAATCAGCCCTCCTAGAAAACCCATTCCCCTAGAGGGGGAAGAGTGGCGAGGTCACTCAGGGCACCGTGACTAATCAAATAACATGGGGTGGTCACACTGCTTACAGTGTCCCCGTAATGGAAATCTATAACTCCAAAATTAGTTATTATGGGATGTTTGTTTATATTTGCAAGATAAGGATTTGCCGCCGCATTGACTGATTCCAGAAACCAGTGCCTTCCAACCTAAGCCTAATTTTCTTTACTTCTTTTAAAATTTCAGTAATTTTATTTCCGGGATTTAACAAAAGAAAACATGAAAAATCATTTAAAAAAAAAAAAAAGGTAGGGAAAAAGGAAGAAAAACAAAACAAAACGTGATCATATAAAATGTTTAACAAAGGCGAAGTACTAAAATAAATAAATAAGTAAATAATGTTTCATTATGTTCTTTATTAAACAATACATAAAACGAATCAAAGTCTGCATATTTCCAACATAATTAAAAAGCGCCCGCTTTCTTAACCAATAATTGTACTTATTATTTATTTATTATTGACCGTGTGCTTTTAGAGAGACTGAATCTATTTAGCTGAATACAAAACACCATTAGGACGCTCGTCAAATCAATGGATGATAGGAATCACTCACCTTCAGTTTAAGCGACCCTGAGTATCCATTCAATTCATCCGGCCTCCGATCAAAGCATAAATGATGAAATCGTGAAGCGTTATTATGAAGCGAGACAGTTATATTCTGCGAGTTTTCAGTTAAGGCCATAAAGACATTCTGTTCTCTGGTATATTTTTGCATAATTTATATATGGGAGTTTACGCTTTATATGTCAAGGCTGTAGAATATGTATCTCCAATCTCCAGTTATATACAGTATCAGTAAAGTAGTTTGTCTCTGCTCCCTGCAATGTGATTTAAGCCTAGATTCGTCAATAATCATATTATCAACACATCTGGCTTCTGCTAACCAGATTATCATTGACTAGATGCGTCATTTCTTGAAAAAGAAACCTTTATCCAACTTGATATCAGGAATGTTACATCATCTGCCAATATAGGTGTTCGTGCATATGTGATATGCTCTTTATATACAGTGTATGTGACCTGCAACTGCCGTACTTGAATATATACAGCAAAATGTTAAATGCAGAGCAGAGGTAAAGAGTTATATCTCGATTGTTTGATTGTGAGAAGAGCCGCGCATATAAGCTGTGTAGAAGATAATTTTACATAGCAAATATTTAAGGATATACAGTAAATATAGCTGTTTATCAAACCCTTCGCTGCTGAGCCGTTTCACCCCCTTACGTTGAGCTTATTGTCATGGTTTTTTCTCAACACATTTAAAAGCTATTTGAAGACTTGCTTTATAGTAGAACGCAGACAAATTATATAGTGTTTCTTTTGTGGACTCGGTAGATTCAAAATATATCAATACAATTCCAATAGTTTATCAAAATAAACCTCCACAACTGAAGAGGCGTTGATACATATACAGTAGTTCAGGGCTCAAAATTTCCACTCGCCTACTAGCATTTGGTGAGTGGAAATTAAGTGAGGGCGAGTGGAAATGCACATGCAGGCAGCACAATAAATTATCTTTGCTGCGTAATCCGGCAGTGCCACTATGCAACCCCCCTTCTCCAGGCTGCACGGTGGCAGGGATCAACTGAATAACCTGACCAAGCTCGTCTCTGACACTGGCCGGGGGTGGAGAGGTGTTTCCCTGCCTCCTCGCTATGCTCACACTGGGTCTGATGACTGGGTATGCATATATCTCGGATCTGATGTCTGGGTATTAATGTTATTTTTGTAACTTTATTCTAAATAAAACCTTTAACAGTGTAATTTCATAAGATAATTTAAGTAGGTGTGTTTAGGGGCAGAGTTAAGGGCTGGGTAGGGGTTAGGTGGAGCAACTGGTGGCGAGTAACTCTTATGGTCTGGTTAGTAGCTTGGGACTTGAAATTTTGAGCCCTGCCGTAGTTCATATTCTTTCACCTTACTTTCATAAACATATTAGACATGTGCACAGCCTCTTCTTTGCAGAGTTAAATTACGCGTCGCTTACTTTTTAGATGACGCGGTGCACAATGAAGCACTGCATAATCTCCTCCACACTTCTGGTGTGAGAAACTGGAAAGTGAGTAATGATGGCAGCATTCCTCACTTTATAAGCGAAAAGCACACAGTGACACTTCGTTAAAACAAAAACAAAACATTTCTTACATTAATTTTTACATCTTAGATAGTCACGCTTGGTATCATTGGAAAGACCAGACCCTGACCTCACTTAACCATGTGGGGTGTACAGAGGTGAAGATAGAGGAGGTCTGAAGTACCTGCCTTTCTCAGCAGAGTAAAATTTGGCAATGTGGTTTGTCTCAATTTAGATGACGCAGTGCGTAATTACACACTAAAGAAAGTACCTGTCGAATCAATTGGAATAATGTCAGTAAACTGGTATAAGTCGCCGGCTGCCGGAGTGATAATTTCATGAGTGTCTGACTTCTCAAAGAAATTTGAGGGCTTACATATTACACCATCATGGTATCACACAGATTTTTATTAGAAGGGACACAGTTATACGATTGGATACAGTTGCACAGACCTGTCATTTGTGTAAAACAGAAAATCTACTCTCATGATGAATTCTTAGAACGGAAAGGACACAGTGGTAACATTCACACATCCCACTGAAACTGTATAGAAGTCCCAGTAGCTAACACAACTGAGGTCACCCTGACCCTTACATCCTAATATTAGCATCAACAGTGCATTATGAGGAAAGCATTAACTGCTCTTGTGGTTGTTAAAGCATTGAGAAGGTAAAGGATCCCTGCTGAGTAACTGATGGCTGGATAATCCAGACTGTACATCTCAACTCCTAGTGATTATGTTACAGGCAGGTGTCTTGACTCACCTGTTTCTTTCTGTTTCATTACATAGAGCTGGATGAAGGACGAGACGGGTAAGAAGGATATTTGTAGATTGGGAGAACACAAGTAGCTTCACAGATGTGTCTTGGATACTTTCATGTTAGGCTGGGGTCAGACTAACGCATTTTTATCGTGCGTTTAGGCGCACTTAATCACGGCCGCAGTAGCAGCAGATGACTGGCAATGACGGCCAATATACGAAGTACGGCCGCACAAAAGTCTGGCTGCGCAACGCAAGTGGAAAATGAAAGCATTTTTTCGAGAACGCAGAACTGCTAATACTGACGTACAGAGTGCGCTGCGGTGGCATAGCGGCGTGTGTGCGTGATTAGGAGATTTCAGACGCTGCTAATGTCCAGCCTACATAACGTCCAGACGCAAAAAAGTGTTTTATTGACGATCCGTAAAAAAATCACGCACGAAAAGGCGCGTCGTCTGACCGTTTTCACGCATTCCGTGAAAAAATACGTCAATGCATTCGGACGCACTTTTTGACGGTCGCTGCGAATAATGCGTTCGTTTGACCCTAGCCTTAAATTTCATGTTAGAATTTCATGTAAAAAACAGGGATTATTTTTTCAGAGTCCATCATTAAATGCAATTATTTGTGACTACTACAGCCCACGTTAGACCCTGTACAAGAATAAGGGCCAGTCTAAGAGACACCTGTCAATGATCCCTTGCCCCCCTATCTTGCATGAATAATATAAGAAAATAATAATAAAAAAATACCACTACAACCAGTAAAAATCCTGATGTAGTCATAGTATCATACAATATAGCTTCATAGGGCGACTGATTTTATTTACCCGCTATAGCGTGTGTAAACATTTGTCACGTCTAAATATGCAAAGCACTGCAGAACATTTAATTACCTCTCAATCATAGTAACGACGTGGATACATGTCATGACATAAATTAGCAGATGAGAGAGCAATTTCACAACATGATATTTTCAATCAAATACACTTACGGAATAGCTATATTCGAAAAAAATGTGTAAAAGATGTAAAAAAAAAAAATCATGCTAGTATACTTTTAACCCCTTGCTGCCCCAGGACGTGCCATGCCGTCCTGGTAGCAGGAGGGCTTTGAAGATGCAGGACGTACAGGTACACACTGCTGTCTTCAATGGGGCCGCTTCGGCCCCTACCTGCAGCCTACGCGAGACGCGCATCATTAGCTGCAGGGGGACGGCCTGAACGGGAGAATTAATATGTAGCGCTCACTCCCGGAGGAGCCGCTGAATTTAACCTCGGGTCAGTCTCCCCGCACTAGGGAATAAATATACACCAGCACTGTTGTGGATTTTAAAAGTTATATAGTTTACTGGTCTCAAATAAACTCGCATATATAAAGCAAGCACGGTATATATATATATTTACAGGAATTCGTAATGCGAGAAACGCGCAGCGGTAAAAAAGGAAATTTTAACCCCTTCGTTGCTGGAGTGTAAGTCCCGTACAGGTTGTGTCCCAAGAAGGTGTACGTGTATGCGTGTGTTGGTACCCGGGTACTAGATTCAACTGGCCAGTGAATGAATTCAATGTGTCTTCGACTAGTCACGTTGGGGCCCTGTAGATTTAAGCAAACTGCAGCGTGCTTTGTTACTGTACTGTGGCCTGGAAGGCCTCTCACCCATCCGTCAGATACTCTGCACCCTGCTTGACTCAGGACGTCTCTCCGCTCGATTGGGCTGGGACTCTGTGTGACCGGATCCGCTTGTCTTGCTTGTCCGTCTCTGCCACAAGATTCTCAGTTCACCACCTGCACTCCCATTAGATCATCGCGGTCTCCTAACTCGGGGTCCAATCTGCAGCTCTATATCTGTGTAAACCTCTCAGCGGTGGATTACTAGGTCTCTAGGAAGCGTCCAATTGAGGCGTCTTTTTTAAATCTGTGTCCTTTTTATCGCGTTCTTTTCCAAAGCGATCAAGGGGTGGTGTGCTTTCTATAATAGACCAATTGACTTAATGTGTCTGAGAGAGCTCATGCAGCACAAGTATGTGGACAGTAAGGCTGGGGTCAGACTAGCGCATTTTTAACGTGTGTTTAAGCGCACTTAATCACGGCCGCAGTAGCAGCAAATGACACGCAATGACTGCCAATATACGAAGTACGGCCGCACGAAAGTCCGGCCGCGCAACGCAAGTGGAAAATGAACGCATTTTGTCGAGAACGCAGAACCGCTAGTACTGACGTACAGAGTGCGCTGCGTCCGCTAGCGGCATGTGTGCGTGATTAGGAGACGTCAGACGCTGCTCATGTCCGGCCAACATAACGTCCAGACGCAAAAAGTGTTTTATTGACGATCCGTAAAAAAATCACGCACGAAAAGGCCGTATGACCGTTTTCGCGCATTCCGTGAAAAAATACGTCAATGCGTTCGAACGCACTTTTTGACGGTCGCTGCGAATAATACGTTCGTTTGACCCTAGTCTTAAATGAAAAAAAAATCACCAAACGATGCAGGAGGATGGGAGCTGGAAGTTGAGTATCAGTGATTTACGAGACAGATACACGGACCGTAGATACAAGGTGGTCAACTTGTCTGCAACGAATAGGGGTGCAAAAAATACTATTTTCAGTTAACACCTCGCAGGTGAACGCGTTGTTCGGTTGGGACGGTGGCTCAATGTCCTCAACAGAAAGGACATCAAACAAATCATTCAGCTCTCTAATATGTAAAAGGTTCGGCGCTTCCATATATTAATAAAAACAGAATATAGAAACTTTTTGTTTGAAAACGAGAAGAAAAAAATAGTCACTGATAAAATATCTGAAAATGCATTTCCCTTTGTTGCTGTGTCTGTGCATCATTCTTTACAAACCACTCCTATCTGATGGAAGCTGTGAATACCGTGAAGCCGAACACAGCGGGGCCAAAGAAAACATAAGATTTCAGACTCTAAAACCCCTTTAATCCTGCTATTTTCAAGCACTCACATCTCAGCATGACACAGAGACTTGCAAGCAACAGACAGAGTACTCATGTCATGAGGCACTTCAACGAGCAGACCTTGTGACACAAACATTCAATGGTTACATTAATACAGAGAGGAAAATATGCCCCCCGACATCCAGGCATTTTAACCACACTGTGCATGGAATGGATGGAATATCTGGGTCTTCAGCATCAAAATTTTTTACGTGAAAAAATAAATAATTATTTGAAGACGTTTTCTAACATTTCATTCACAAAGAAGGGGTTATTCACAAACTGCTGGGGTTAGTCGGTGTTACATAGTTACGTAGGCTGAAAAAAAGATCTGCATCCATCGAGTTCTACCTTTCACACGTCACCTATTGCTGTTGATCCAGAAGAAGGCAAAAAAACCCAGTCTGAAGAACTCACTGAATATGCAACATACTGGGAAAAAATTCCTTCTTTACCCCAGAGTGGCGTCAGATTTCTCCTGGGATCAAGAAGCTTTTACCCACATATGAAATATTATCAGGTCTATTCAAAGAAAGGTGAAACTCAGGAGAATGAGTGGAGAAGTGAAAATTCTAGGTCAAAATAGCCAAACCTGAAAAATTCTCCCATTTATTTCACTTTCCAAATAGGCTATTTGATATAGGTTGTTTTCTTCTCCTACCAGTTCTCTTGATTTTCACCTTTCTTTGAAAAGACCTGTATAACCCTTAATATTATGTTTTTGCAGGAAGTCATCCAGTCATTGTTTAACCCTTTCGCTGCTGAGGCTTTTCACACCTCTGTGCTGAGGTAATTTTTACCGGTTTTGCTCATCATGTTTAAACGTGTTTTGAAGCCTTAGGCTAGGGTCAGACTGAGGCAGTGCGAACGCGCGTTCTGGCGCACTTAATCACGGCCGCACTAGCAGCAGATGCCGGGCAATGACGGCCAATATACGATGTACGGTCGCACAAAAGTCCGGCTGCGCAACGCAAGTGGAAAATGAACGCATTTTTTCGAGAACGTTAAACCACTAGTACTGACGTACAGAGTGCGCTGCGTACGCTAGCGGCGTGTGTGCGTGAATTGGAGACATCAGACGCTGCTAATGTCCGGCCAACATAACGTCCAGATGCAAGAAGTGTTTTATTGATGATCCGTACAAAATCACGGATGAAACTGCGCATCGTATGACCGCTATTGCGTATTCCGTGAAAAAATACGTCCATTCTTCGAACGCACATTTTCACGGACAACGTGAAAAATGCGTTAGTCTGACCCTAGCCTTATTTTAGTATATTACCCAGACATATTATATATCGTTCTTTCCGTCAGACTCGGTAGATTCATAATATGTCATTATTATATGTATACGTTATGTCATGTCTGTATATTATAACAAAAAATGCAATAAAATATGTATTTTCAATAATTTACAACGTGTAAAGTGTTTTTTTTCACATTTTAACATGCGAGCAATTGCGGTTATATTTTGTATGGGGTGCGCTTGTTAAAAAAATTAGAAATGGGGTCTCATTACATTTTTTTTTGGGGGAAATTACGCGATTTTTAACAAACGCACCGCATACAAAAATCGTTAGTGCAGCATCATTGTTCACATTATAATTGAAATGGGAACAATATTGCTGCATTAACAAACCAAAAAAAGAAAAAAAAATGTTTATTTCTTTTTTATAATTTTCTTTTTTAATTTTTTTTTAATTTTTATTTTTCATTTTTTTTTTTTTACAAAATTTTTCGCAGTAGTGTTTGGTATCGTTGGAACGGCCATGCTCTGGCCGATCCAGCAATACCAAACTTTAACCCCTAGCTGCCACGGATCGGGAGATAGGGAGTTCATTGGAACTCCCTATCTCCACCGTTGGTGGCAGTTAGGGGTTAACTCTAGGACTGGCGTCATCGTGCTACGCACGATGACGCCAGTCCTCAGGGGGAGTTCCCGGAGGCTTGGCCGACATCCAAGATGTCGGCCAGCTCCGGGAAAGGATCGCAAGGACAGATCCTGTGCGGCATTGTTCTGAAGAGAGTGAGAGTGATTAGTGCAGCCTGTCACTGCGAACCGAACACCAGCTCTTGGCCAAAATAGGTAGAGTGCCCCTCCCAAAAACCTCTGTCTTCTGGATCCGCCTTTTATTGTCACTCCATTCTCAGCACACTGATTCCTGGCTGTAAACTATTCGGATAATAGTTGTTTTTTTATGCATTTGAGGGTCGTGAGCATTATTTTTTTATGTATGTGAGGTTCATGAGCATTATTTTTTATGTATGTGAGGTTCATGAGCATTATTTTTTTATGTATGTGAGGGTCGTGAGCATTATTTTTTATGCATGTGAGGTTCGTGAGCATTATTTTTTATGTATGTGAGGTTCGTGAGCATTATTTTCTATGTACGTGAGGTTCATGAGCATTATTTTTTATGCATGTGAGGTACGTAAGCATTATTTTTTACGCATTTGAGGTTCGTCAGTATTATTTTTAAGTCGCCTACTGATGACCGGGTCAGACTCCGGGAGACAATAAAAACCACAAAAATACGCAAACACATAACTGTGGAATAATATATATATTTATTATATATAGGCCACAGCTAAAAACTCCACACTAAGGCTAGGGTCAGACGAACGCATTTTTCGCGTCGACCGTGGAAAAGTGCGGTCGAACGAACGGACATATTTTTTCACGGAATACGCGATAGCGGTCATACGATGCGCCTTTTCGTCCGTGATTTTGTACGGATCAACAATAAAACACTTTTTGCGTCTGGACGTTATGTTGGCCGGACATTAGCAGCGTCTGAAGTCTCCCATCACGCAAACACGCCGCTATGCGGCCGCAGCGCACTCTGTAGTCAGTAGTAGCGGTTTGACGTTCTCGAAAAAATGCGTTCGTTTGCCACTTGCGTTGCGCGGACGAACTTTCGTGCGGCCGTACTTCGTGTGTTCCCCGGCATTGGACGTCATTTGCTGCTAGCACGGCCGTGATTTTGTGCGGCTAAACGCACGTTAAAACTGCGTTCGTCTGACCCTAGCCTAAAACCCACCATAATGACATAACAATTCTAATAACAAAGTAAAACAATAATCCAGTGCTGAAAGAGGACTCCCCACAACCGCCACACACCTCCAAACCAACCAACCACCAAAAATCTTCCCAACTCCCAACCATCTGACCAAAGTAATCCTAACTAAAAAGGAACCCCTAGCCAGGACTGCCTACAAGCCCCCGCCACGAGCTCCTCACATAACCCCCTTATGGGAGAGCTCCCCCATCAAGAAAAAACAGGGCTTGTTCAATCCCTTCCTTCAGTCCCAGGATGAACAGATCCTTACCCACATTTGTCAGGTGAACTCCATCCGCCATAAAATAACACTCCGCCTCCTCCTCTTCAAAAGGTAGATGTCGCACCACCACACCCTCCATCCTCCTCACAAACCTTCGCATGCAGCGATTCAGCTTGATACGGCCCAGCCGCACCGCCTCCTCATTCTCCGCCTGCTCCCACACCATCCTTGGCATCATCACCTCGGACCACACCACCACTGTCCCTGGTGACCACACCCTCAACTGCCGCAGATCTTCCTGCATCTGCTCCAGCAGCATACAAAGAGGGACCACACCCAAATCTTTCCCTCCCATGTGAACCACCAGCACATGGGGAACTTCACTGTGCCTCAGGGCACCCAAAACCGTCGGCTTAAGCTCCTCCCATAGGAGTCCACGGATTCCGATCCACCGTACCCGTGTTGCCGACCCAAGCAGACCCATCTGAACTCCAGAGGATTGCACCAACGCCCTTCTTCTCGCCCAAAAAATCAGCGAGTCACCAATAATCCACACCACTCTCGGAGGATCTGCAAAAACAAAAACACATTACCAACATCTCCAACACACAAAATACTTTAAAAAGAAAAAATTCACCACACAAAATATTTTAAAAGAAAAACTCCCCACCAAACCACCACACATCCCTCCCAATAACCATGACCATACCTGTAAAGAAAAACATATCATAAACAAACACCAACTCCTTGTCTCCAAATACTCCAAACCCCACACTCAATCCCAAACAACCAACAAATTGACAAAGATAAAATAGAATAAATATATATATTCCGTATAAAAGGTATAATTCATATTTCATGTATAAAATTTGATATTTTTCATATTTCAAAATTTCTCTTTTTTTTAAAGTTGAAAACATAACATAACATACAGCAAACTGTGCTCCACATTGCCTCCCAGCTTTAACGGATGATTGCAAAAATTCATGACAGCAAACCAGGACGAACGTAAGACTTAAAAGCCCTTGAGTTCCATCCTCCCAATTCTTGAATTTCCGTTGTCGACAAACCCAACCTTGAAGCTTCCGTTGCAGCCCCAATACGTAAAGAATGAGAACCAAATTCTCTCGGATTTCTCCCTAAACTCACCAAACCCTTCTTAAAAATAGAAATAAACTGAAATCTTGATAAAGCTGATCCGTCCGCGTGACATAAAAAGGCCACACTAGACTCCACCCGTACCGCAAAAAATTTCTTAACGTTCTCCACTGGACAAACCACACAGTTATCCACACTGAATAAACCAACTCTACGCCCCCTACCTAACTGATCCGTCTTGGAGTTAGCACCCCAAATGACCAGATCATTAACTCCCAAACAAACCGCATCAGCTCCTAAACCACCACCTTCTTTCTTAGAATTGCACACCAGCTCACCCACTCGAAATGCCCCAAAAAACCCTAAACAAAAAGCCGCCCTCAAAAGCAGAACCTCATAAGGTGAAGAACAAAAACTCCCAACAAAATCCCAAAGCCTCTCCAATAATTGTCTTGAAACTGGACGCCTAGCGTCTGCCCTGCATCTCCCCTTCACATAACCCCGAACTGCACATCTGATCACAAAATCCTTGGTGACATCTCTTATTCCCGATACCTGAAAAAGGAAAGCCAAGATGGCTAAAGACTGCCGAACCACTCCAGGAGATGCCCCAGACTCAAATAACCAAATGAGGTATGCTCTGAGCAGACTTTCCTCATCCAAACCACCCACTGCCACGTACCTGAACCGCTCAGCCAAAGCGTCCCAATCCCTCCATACTCGCGAGTAGGCCTTCCAAGATGACTCAGACAAAGAACCTCTCACCCATCTTCCAAAAATTCTGAGCCTAGCTGCCAAAGGCCCTCCGGACAAGGGGTGCCCACCTCCTCTGCCAACGGAGCCAGGGAACGAAACCTGTCGCACTGAAAATGAGACAATGCATCCGCCACTGAGTTAAGGCGACCCGGGACATGCCTTGCCCTGCATAAAACATTAAACTTAAGACACATCAACGCAAATCTCTTCAGCAATTTAATGACTGGAAATGATGAAGCAGACAAAGAATTAACCGCCGCCACCACCGCCATGTTGTCAGAACGGAACAGGATCCTTCTTCCCTGCAGAGCACCTCCCCACAGCTCCAAGGCCACTACTAATGGAAACAACTCCAAAAAGGCCAAATTCCGCACCAAGGGAGATGCCAACCAACTATCAGGCCAACGAGAAGCACACCAACGTCCCCCAAAATATACCCCAAAACCAACACCTCCTGAGGCATCCGTACAAAATTCCAGCTCCTTCGCCAAAACCTCTTTTGAAGGGAATAAGGCCACCCCATTAAACACCACCAAAAAGGATTTCCACACTTCCAAATCCTCCTTCATGGTCCTGGAAATCCTAACAAAGTGATGACCTTCCCGAACACCCCGTGTCGCCAAAGCCAATCCACGTAAAAAGACTCTTCCCACCGGAATGACCCTGCACGCAAAATTCAAGCGACCAATCAGCGACTGAAGCTCTCTCAACTGTAGTTTCTTAACCGACAGGGCCCCTTCAACCTGTTTCAAAGCTTCCACCACTTTTTTCACAGGTAAACGACACTCACCCTTTACTGAATCAATCTCAATTCCCAAAAAAGTGATAACCGATGCTGGACCTTCCGTTTTATCAGAGGCCAAAGGAACACCAAATCAGTGTGCCACCCACTGAAAAGACCGAAGAATGTGCAGACACTCTCCTGTCCCTTCGCTTCCCACACACAAGAAATCATCCAGATAATGAGTCAGATTGTTCGACCCTGCCACTTCACGTCCCCCCATTCCAAAAATGTACTGAAACATTCAAAAAAGGAACAGGAAATGGAACAACCCATAGGCAAACATAGATCCACATAAAATTCGCCTTCAAACCAAAATCCCAGAAGATGATGACACGAAGGATGAATAGGTAATAACCGAAAAGCCGACTCAATATTGACCTTGGCCATCAAAGCCCCCGGTCCTGCATCACGAACCAAACTGACCACAGAATCAAATGACACGTATGACACCGAGGCCAACTCCTCACCAATATCATCATTCACCGATTTCCCCCCCGTGGAAAGGATAAATGATGAATCAAACGAAACTCTCCTGCCTTCCGCTTCGGCACAACCCCCAAAGGGGATATCCTCAAATCCCGCACCGGAGGAGACGAGAATGGACCTGCTATCCTACCAGCCCCAATCTCCTTAAACACCTTCTCCCGAACTACCTCCGGATACACTCTAGCCAACTTCAAATTTCTTAACTTGCCACCCCCTGGCCTTACCACAAAAGGAATCCGAAAACCAACACCAAAACCGTCACGTAAAAACTCTGCATCTCTACGTCTTCCGTAAAGCCTTAGCCACGGTAACATTGCGTTGAGTTGAGTTTCACCGGGGAAGCTCCCCTCTCCAGACCCTCCAAGAGGCAGACCTCCTTGTCTTGCCCTCTTAAAACATCTGGACAATGAATGCAATCCTCCACGATTTGAACATTCGTGCTTGTATCTGCACCCTGCACCAAACTTGCACTGACCCTCATTAAACTGCCAGCACGTTCACTTTTTAACACCAGCCGGTGGGGAACTGACTCCTCCCCCACCAGCTCCCCCTGGAAAGGGCAATGCCTTTTGTGCCCCCATCAAATGCAACCACAGCGTAATGTCCAACCGATCCCACCCCATGCCTGGGTGAGCCGCCAAACGTTGCCTAAACTGCTGACCGTATTTCCACCACGCCCAACCACCGTAAATTCGATAAGCCTTCCAAATCCCATCCACATAACAAAAAAGACCCGAACAGTGCTGTGGGCTCTTTTCCCCAACCACACTTGCCAAAATACAGAAAGCCCAGAGCCAATTCTCGAATGACTTAGGAATCCTCCGAAACCTCTTCTTCCTTTCCTCCTCTTCCTTTAAACCGTCCTTAGACGAATCATCTTTTACCCCAGCCATCTCATCCAACGGAAGCAGGGAAAAAAGTTCCACGTACTCCACCTGCCATATGCCTTCTTTAACCTCCTGTTTCAAATGAAACCCCAAAGGCCCAGAAAATGACACGTAGACATTCCTCCTTGCCACATCCGCCACTCGTGTGGACTCACCGAGTTAACCCACATCGCCACTCGGCCCATTAGAAGCCATAACTTCACCACCAAGAGCTCCACCGGCTCTCACAACTGGCCCACCTGCCCCCTTCCAAGCTTGAGCCAAATCCACACCCTGGTTCACACCCCTTGGTGAACCCGACCAAGCCTCAAAGGCCCCCTGTAAAAAAGACATGAAAGAACCAACATCACCACCATTTCCTGTTGCCACACGAGGTCCTCCCGAACCTCCTGGCACCTCCATCGCCCCCGACTCCAAACCTCCTGCACCACCTCCACCAACTCCAGCAGCCTGGAAACCACCCACCGGCTGTGGACTCCTCTCCTGAACCATTGGAACTGTGGACGAAAAATTAATAGTGCGATGAGCCCCAGAACTCGAAGTACCAAAATCAACCACTCGCTCTCTCACATCAACCTCCGGAGCCCCATCATATCCACCACCTGAACACCAATTTACTTCGAGCTCTTGGGTGCCCCCATCCTGCACACCAACACCCTGTGTCACACCACCGTCCACATCCCTATCCACCAACTGTCTTACCGCCGAAACATCAGTCCCTGAGACAGCCCTTGCTCCTCCTCTGGTACCCCCGGCGGAACACCGACCTCTCCTTCTCCCCGAGAAACTCCTCGAACTCCGCACTCCTTCTCTCTTGGTAGAGCTCACCACACCACCCCTCCGACCGGAAGGATCCTTAGCCCCCGAAGCCGGCCTCAAGCTCCTACCTTCCACACGCCTGGAAGCGCTCACGCCAGCCTCATTTCCTACTGCGTCACCACCAGCCAACATCCGCTGGACCAACCCACCACGACCTCTCACAGCCTCCAATCTCAATCTTTCGGCCGCCGATATATTACTGGATTTGCCTCCCGGATTAAATCGCACTGGAGGCCTTGAAATCCTGGCAGGCCGAGAACCCCCATCTGCCGCCAACACCTCTGACAGGCTTCTTCTAGGCTTGTGCACCGATTTTTTTTTTTTCGCTTCGATTATTCGGATTTTTAAACTTTTCGATTCGGCTCGTTTCGACCGATTTCTGTTTCGATTCGGTTCGGCTCGATTCGTTTTTCGTGTACATTTTTTTCGGAATATCGACCATTTTTCGTATTTTCGTGTCACTTTGCTAGTTTTTGTATCGACTTTTCGTAATTTCGGAAATTTTCGTTTTTTCGGAACGTCTGTTCTCCTCGTTTCAAAGCAATAAATTTCGATTTGACACATTTCAAGTCCATTCAAAAATTCCGAAAATATTTTGTTTCGGCTCGGAAAACTTTTCGGATCTGCCATTTTCGGATCTAAAAATTTTCGGAAATTCGGCCGCACCCGAAAACACGAATCGGGAAATTTCGTGAAAATTCCGAAATTCCGAAACCCGAAACGCACATCCCTAGCTTCTTCTGGCCCACTCCACACCACGGTGCCGAGCCGCCTCCCGCACTTCCTCCAGTACTGACTCCAGCTCACCACCTTCCGCCATTTCCAAAACAATAATTTCAAGGCAAAAAGCCGAAAAAAACACTGCTTCTCTGACGCAGCACAGATTTTCACCGCTCTACCTCAGGAGAAAAAGGTGCGCAGAGCCTCTCCACACGCGCCTTAAGTAGCCTCCTGTCGACTCCTCCCACACCGCTCCCGCTCAATCTGCTCACGCACTGCAAAACCTTCTAGAAAAATCCTCCCTGCGTTCTGGCATTAGAGGCAACTTAAGGGCCTTACGCCCTAGGTGCTTCAGGCCTTATTTATGCATGTGAGGTACGTGAGCATTATTTTTTATGTATGAGAGGTTCGTGGGCATTATTTTTATGTATGTGAGGTTCGTC
Organism: Leptobrachium leishanense; assembly: GCA_009667805.1. Classification (NCBI taxonomy): domain Eukaryota; kingdom Metazoa; phylum Chordata; class Amphibia; order Anura; family Megophryidae; genus Leptobrachium; species Leptobrachium leishanense. The sequence continues at coordinate 73,939,313 of CM019072.1, read as the reverse complement.
AGCATTATTTTTATGCATGTGAGGTACGTGAGCATTATTTTTATGCATGTGAGGTACGTGAGCATTATTTTTATGTATGTGAGGTTCGTGAGCATTATTTTTTATGTATGTGAGGTTCGTGAGCATTATTTTTATGTATGTGAGGTTCGTGAGCATTATTTTTTATGTATGTGAGGTTCGTGAGCATTATTTTTTATGTATGTGAGGTTCGTGAGCATTATTTTTTATGTATGTGAGGTTCGTGAGCATTATTTTTATGTATGTGAGGTTCGTGAGCATTATTTTTTATGCATGTGAGGTTCGTGAGCATTATTTTTTATGCATGTGAGGTTCGTCAGCATTATTTTTATGCATGTGAGGTACGTGAGCATTATTTTTTATGCATGTGAGGTTCGTCAGCATTACTGTATGTACAGCCAAAACGTAAAACTATGTTATATGAGTTAAATTGCGACAGGTTCACTTTCAAGATCATACTCGAGAAGTCAATATTCCAATCAATTAATGACAGCAGCAGTGTCTGCAGATCCTGGCAGGGCCTCCGTGTCGGGAAGGAAGGAAGATGAAATTCCATTGTAGAACGTCCCGGAGAACCTGCTCATTCATGCCCCCCCCTTAGAAATGCTATCGGGTTTTTTTGCCAGCTTCCTATTTTCACACCATTAATTTGTAATCACTATCGCTTTACGGATGCGAATAGAAATAGCACTCCATCCACATTTTCACATTTCTGCTCGGGCTGCTTGAACACTCAAAGTGCCCTTAACCCTTTCCTTGTCCAGTTCAGATAAAAGAAAACTGAGCAAATACTGGAATTGTTTTTACTTTGTATGACTGGTTTATATTCTTTTGGGTACCTGCTGTCCGCCGTATGACCTTTAACCCCTATAATTCTCAGAATGCGAGCTCCTTAGCGAGCAGAGCCCTCTCGGCCTCATTTCTGTATAACTATGGACTACTCAACATTATCGTAACCCCTATACTGTGCTGCAGAATACGGGCTCTATTCCCTAATGTGCGCTAAATGGGGAAAATCTGCGCCTGCAGGTTTCCCCTTAGCATCCCTAATTTAGCATGAGATACTGGGGCAGGCGCTACCTTGACACCTTGTCCCAGAACGCAACACTAACAGCTGGGAAACTGGCAGTAGCGTTTCCCCGCCGCCGCAAGTATCACCTCATGTAGTCCATAGGACTCTATAGAGGTTTGCGCTTCCAGGCTGCAAGCCCAGCGCGATCTCACTCTTGAGAGATCACACGGCACCACGGATTGATCGTGGAGGCAGACTGGTAACTATTAGTTCCCAGTCTCACTCTGCTCCTGGCGACAGGAAGCGCTGGACCGGGCTGGCGTTCTCACCGCGGGATGGGAGGTAAGTATCGTATTTATCGGAGGGGTTTTAAGTGGCGTTATATGATTTCGCAAATGCAGACTCAGCTTTTAGGAGTCGCTAAATTTTTGCCTACGGTAATTAGAGCTAGCATACCTTACCTATTGAACGCTAATTAAGGATTGTAAAACAGAAGAATCTGTGTTCTGGGCGCCACCTAGTGGTTCCTTTCACAATTGTTCATGTGTTGAGGGTTAATTAACCCCTCAAGACCTTTAAGAGCAGAAAAAAAAAAGGCAGCAATAAAACCGTAAATTGTGAATGTTTCTCACAGTAAATCAGCAGCTTGTCCGTTCACTCGGGCTTATCCCTAGAACCCAATTAAAAGCATAAAGAGAGAAAAAATGTGGCGGGACAGGCGCTTCCTTCACACTGACAGGGATGTCCTCACTTAAATGACAGTTCTCCCCTCTGTTGGATGAGTGTAAACCTCAAACAGAACAGAAAACAAAAATAATGGTGCAGTATGTCAAGGCAGTATACTATTAAAATAAAGATAAGAGGATTGCACTCACATGGTGTGGTGTCTTAGTATCAGACACCAGATGTTTATAGCGGCTGGCAGAATTATGGAAGGAACGCCAGACTTCCCTTGGTGGTGCTCCAACGTCTGTGGTGGTCCTCCAATCTTTGGGTACTCCAAGAGCCTTGATGTTGTTTCAGTATCCGTTCCCCTGATCCTCAGCAGCGGTGTAGATCACAATCATTGACATCTACTGAGGAAGCGGCTTCATACCGCGAAACGCGTTTGGATGTACCAAGATTATTTTAATTATTTTATACCAATAAATCCCATTATACCTTGCTTGCTGTCCCTATTCTTCCTGTTTCCTGGCTGCTGTACCCCACATGATTGTGATCTACACCGCTGCTGAGGATCAGGGGAACGGATACTGAATCAACATCAAGGCTCTTGGAGTACCCAAAGATTGGAGGACCACCACAGACGTTGGAGCACCACCAAGGGAAGTCTGGCGTTCCTTCCATAATTCTGCCAGCCGCTATAAACATCTGGTGTCTGATACTAAGACACCACACCATGTGAGTGCAATCCTCTTATCTTTATTTTAATAGTATACTGCCTTGACATACTGCACCATTATTTTTGTTTTCTGTTCTGTTTGAGGTTTACACTCATCCAACAGAGGGGAGAACTGTCATTTAAGTGAGGACATCCCTGTCAGTGTGAAGGAAGCGCCTGTCCCGCCACATTTTTTCTCTAATTAAGGATTGTGCTCCCCACGTTAAGTATAGGATGCGCAATGTACTATAAGCCTGCGGAAGCTCGCGCATTCACCGATGCGCTCAGTGATTTCTTACGGGTTTACCGCTAGGAAGGTAATATGGGGGGCATGCATTAAAGTCCCTTATCCTGGTGATAACGCTTACATATCCGAACGTTACCATTAGCATTCACTAGGGAGTAGTGCCCTCTGTTGGCTGAATACAAATAAATGAATAATAATAATGCCTCTCTATCAGATACCTGTTGAAACTCATCCTATTGCACCTATGCAAGGCTTCGTGCCCTATTCTTACCCAAGGGAGTTTAAGTATAATGGCTCTAGGGCTTTTGTCTCGCTTCAAGCCGCTGTCATAGCTCAGCTTTAACCACTACATCACCAGGATTGAGTATACTCAATCTTCAAAGGCAACTGCTAGTGCCCCGATATCGAGTATGCTCGACCTGGTCTAATTCTGGAGCAATGCGATGGAATTTCACTCATTGCAAACAAAATAAATTTGCAAACAAGCTCCAGGACATGGCCATAAAATTTCAAGACATCGGACAAGACAGGACAGCCCATGGGTTGAAATTATTCAAAGAGCTTTGAGATTCATTTTTCCTGCTCGGAGCCATAGAGCCCGGGCTGCAGTGTAAATGTAGACACGCTGCCTTTATATATATTTAGTGTGTGGATAATGGAAAGTTTCTTTGAAATGGAAAGGTCCTGCCAGTGGTTTTATGAAAAATCACTAGCAGGGTTATTCAGAGAGAGGTGAAAACCAGGAGAATGACTGCAGAAGTGAAAATTTTAGGTCAAAATAGCCAAACCAGAAAAATTCCCCCATTTAGCTTACTTTCCAAACTGGCTATTTGGTCTAGATTGTTCACTTCTCCTGCCATTCTCCTGGTTTTCACCTTTCTCTGAATAGGTATTGAAGGGGTTAAAGGCTGCTCGCTGAACAATTACGATTTGTATGCTTTAAGGGTTCTGCAATAACAGCCAAACCTGCCACCGAAATGCACCGAATGGTGAATTTCATTGCGCAGTTCAATTTCGTGGCAGTCTGGCTATTTAGAAAGCTGGCGAGTCGCCAAATATTGGCAAAGTGACAGTAAAATATGGTGCAGTTTGCCTCAAATCACTGCAATTCGGCGTCCTTCGGCGGCAGTGAAATTCCCCATAGAGAAGTAATAGTTAATCTATTCAGAGAGCGCCGAACTACACTGATAGAGTTGGCGAAATGCACTGATTTTTGTTGTACCACTTTGACAGGTTTCAACAGGCGAATCCCATATCTGACAATGTAAAAACAAAATTCCCCTTTTTTTATAATTTTTTTATTCAACCGTTTATTCTTTTCATTTGCAGCATTTTTCTGGATTTTTTTAAGCGAAATGTTTGATCCCATTTTTTTTTAAATAGCGTTTTTTTTTTATCCTGTAGCACAATCTTATCATTTTTTTTATAGAACTTTCTTATTATTTCCATGCATTTTCATTGTTTCACTGGTTTTTTAAAAAAAACTGCCCTTTTTTATACTCAGTGTCGCGCCATTCGGCAGCTGATCAGCTTTTTCCAACGGCGTTCGGTGGATCCTCGGCTACGTTCGGCGGTCAGCGGCTGCGTTCGGCAGTCAGTTCGGCGCACTGATTGTCGACGTTCGGCGGACCTCAGTTCGGGGAACCTGCAGTGAGTGCTGAAATCACCGCAGGGTCAGCAAAATGAAATCGCCGAAGCTCACCAAAGTGCGCCGAATGAGAGAGCACTGAAATTTTGGTGAAATTTTCGGTGCTCTCTGAATAACCCCCTTTGTATAGGAATCACTAATGTTTTGGCAGCCAGAGAATAACTTATGATTCCTATAGGTGACTTGTTATTTGTATGCAGTAGTTTTGGAAAAAAATACCAGCTGCCAAAACCTGATTAGTGAGTTTACTGATATAAAAAAAAATCACTTAACATAGAAAATATAATATAAAACGTAAAACTTGACCCTCGTCCAGCAGTAAAGTGGAGACATAAAGAGCGCCAGAGGAGCACAACACACGCACACATATATAGTTATACACAATCTCACACATGGCTCACACAGATCTCCATGAAGTACTTTGGACTCCTCGATTGGATGACGGTGACCCTGCGTGTGCTGGCACTATCGTTTAGGAACTCCCAGACATTATGAGCTGAGCTGCTAATATACCTGATGACTTGTAATTGAGCCATTAACAAGGAGCCCCTGCGGCTTAAAGGCTGAGACATTTTCCTCTTTTCCCTGGGTCTCCATTTAAGCTTAAAAAAATATATACAGTAACAGAAGTAAGAATTCATTGACTCTGGCAGCGAGAGAATATCATAGAAGGCTGGCATTGAGCTGCCCATAGTGTGATAAGACAGTCTGTGAGTGTGATGAGGCTGTGAGACTGATATGTATGATGAGGCACTGTGTGAGTGATAGGAGTTTGAGACCGTGAGTGATGTGTGATGAGACAACGTGTGAGTGATTGGAGTATGATGAGACTGTGTGTGAGTGATGTGAGTGTGATGAGAGTGTGATTGTGATAAGACAGTCTGTCAGTGTGATGAGGTAGTGTGTGAGTGTGATGAGAGTCTGTGTGATCATGCAGTATGTGTGTGTGTTGGAAGTTTGATGAGACTGAGTGTGTGAGTGTGATAAGACAGTATGTCAGTGTGATGAGGTAGCAGGGACCTGCGATGAGGTCAGTGGCTGGTGAGGCACTGGCTAGTAGCAGAGCCAGATATACACATATATTGAATAACTTTCTGTGGTTTGTGTTTAGCTGTAAATTACTTTTTACACATTAATGTACCCACACGTATTTTAAACTAGTTTTTTTCCCCATTAAATGGACTTTCTAAAGATACCATTATTTTCATCATATCATATACTTTACTATTAAAAGAATTATAGAAAAACTGTTTTTCTGTGCCTGTCATACTCTGTATCCACCACTAGAGAGAGCAGAGTGAGCTACCTGGGCCTGTCATACTCTGTATCCACCAGTAGAGGGAGCAGAGTGAGCTGCCTGGGCCTGTCATACTCTGTATCCACCACTAGGGGAGCAGGGGGAGCTGCCTTGGCCCCTTCCTGTCAAAGGCCAGCCTCCAATGCAGGCGGTTTTTAGAATGGCTTGGACCAATGGCACTTTCCCATTGGTCCAAGCTATTCCATTGCTCTGTCAGGGCCTCTCAGAGGCTCTGATGAGCAGTGTGCAGGAAGTAGGGCAGCGCGCATGTGTTCCTATTTGAACAGACGCGTGGCTGCAGACCTGAGCAGCCTACACGATTAGCATAGCAGAGAAGCATACCACCACTACGCAAATTGTGTAGACTGCAAAACGAATGCGCACAGAGGCAGAGGACAGAGCCGACGGCGGGGGAGCACGGAGCAGGTGAGTTTGTTTTATTATTTTAATGCTTAATGGCAGGTGAGGCTCTGCCTCACCTGCCTACCCTGACAGCACGTCCCTGTGGGGTAGGGCGTAAGTGTAATGAGAGTCTGTAAGTGTGAGGAGGCAGTGTGTGTGTGTATGATGGGACTGGAGTGTGATGAAGCAGTGTGTGTGTTGAGAGTTATTTGAGTGTGATGAGGCAGTGTGTGAGTGATGAGAGGTGTGTGATGATGGGAGGTGTGTGAGTGATGAGAGCTATGTGAGAGATAGGAGTTGTGTGAGTGATGAAGTTATGTGAGTGATGGAGGTGTGTGATGATGGGAGTTATGGGAGTGATGGGAGTTGTGTGAGTAATGGGAGGTGTGTGAGAGATGGGAGGTGTGTGAGTGATGAGAGGTGTGTGAGTGACGGGAGTTATGTGATGATGACTTGATGAGAGGTGTGTGAATGATGAGAGGTGTGTGAGTGATGGGAAGTGTGTGAGTGATGGGAGCTGTGTGGGTGATGAGAGGTGTGTGTGAGAGATGGGAGGTGTGGCAGTGATGGGAGGTGTGGCAGTGATGGGAGGTGTGTGAGTGATGAGAGGTGTGTGAGTAATGGGAGTTGTGTCAGCGATGAGAGGTGAGTGATGAGAGTTGTGGCAGTGATGAGAGGTGTGTGAGTGATGGGAGTTGTGTGAGTGATGAGAGGTGTATGATTGATGGGAGTTGAGTTAGTGATGAGAGGTGTGTGAGTGATGGGAGTTGTGTCAGTGATGAGAGGTGTGTGAGTGATGAGAGTTGTGGCAGTGATGAGAGGTGTGTGAGTAATGGGTGTTGTGTGAGTGATGGGAGTTGTGTGAGTGATGAGAGGTGTGTGAGTGATGGGAGTTGTGTTAGTGATGAGAGTTGTGTTAGTGATGAGAGGTGTGTGAGTGATGGGAGTTGTGTTAGTGATGAGAGGTGTATGAGTGATGGGAGTTGTGTTAGTGATGAGAGTTGTGTTAGTGATGAGAGGTGTGTGAGTGATGGGAGTTGTGTTAGTGATGAGAGGTGTGTGAGTGATGGGAGTTGTGTTAGTGATGAGAGGTGTGTGAATGATGAGAGTTGTGGCAGTGATGAGAGGTATGTGATTGATGGGAGTTCTGGGAGTGTGATGATTGGTTGTGAGATTGACGAGAGTTCTGGGAGTGTGATGATTGGTTGTGTGAGTGATGGGAGTTCTGGGTGTGTGATGATTGGTTGTGTGAGTGATGGGAGTTCTGGGTGTGTGATGATTGGTTGTGAGATTGATGGGGGTTGCAGGTGACACAGTGCTGGAGTCCTCTCTGCTCTCCCTGTCACAGCAGCAGCTGATCTAAGCTGAGCTTTGCGCTGGGATTTCAGCAGGTCCAGGATCTCGGTGCTGATTGGAGCAGCTCCCGGACAAACCCTCTCCACCTTAATCGGCTTTCAGCTCCTGGACGCGACCCACTTGCGAAATAATCACCTTGGGATCATTCAGTCCTTCCCAAAGGAGAGACAAAGCCCTGAACCTCTCATCTGCAGTGACATCACACTGAGAGGATACCCTGGCTGCTGCACCTGGAGCAGTATGGACCACCCTCTGCTGCTAGTGGGGACACTCCACAACATTCCATTCTAGATGGGTGTGAAACACAATGTATCGTCAGCAAAACCCAACTTTTATAACCAGCAACAACCTATGAAGAGGTCACCACTGAGCACCAAAGTGCTGAAGGAAACCTTTAAGGTCTTCTGTGACACCCTTTGGCTTCTTTTGACCTTGCAGTCAGTAAGTCAGTATCCGTGACGTCCAGAGGTCCAAAAATAATGCAAAGCAGAGCCTCAGCTCAAGGACCTCTGATGGTCCATGAAGAAGGTGCACAGAAGAAGAGCAGTAGGATTTATGTGGGTTAGATGAAGTCTTCTTGGAAAGAATTGTTCTTTCTAGGAGACAAAGAAAAGAGAGCAGCTCTGGATGAGATCCAGCCCAGCCTGTCTGACACTGGGACTTCTGCTTTGAAGAGGCAGTGGGCTGTTTCTTCAGGAAAGAAGCCATGGTCATGAACATCTCCAACCAAACCTCCAATGCAGCAGAAGACACTCACTATAACTATCTGGCTTTGGTTTTTGGGCTGCTGCTGATTGTCATTGTGATCTGTGGAAATGTCTTGGTGTGTCTCAGTGTCTGCACTGAGAAAGCTCTGAAAACCACCACCAATTACTTCATAGTCAGCCTGGCTGTGGCAGACCTGCTGCTGGCTGTGCTGGTGCTGCCGCTTTATGTCTACACAGAGGTAGGTCCACAGCTTCCAGGACAGGCAGAAGCGATCCAATGTGTCAAAGCACTGCATTCATGTGTTATTGTGTTATAATGCAGAATGTTTATATGTGCAGGGCGAAATTCACTTCTTTTCTTTCTTTCTTTCTTCTTTCTTTCTTTCTTTCTTTCTTTCTTTCTCCCCTCTATCTGTCCATAAATTTAACTGTGTTTCACCTATCTGGTTACATTCCTCTCTGTCTATCCAATCTATCCACCTATCCTATCTATCTATTGATCTATTTATCTATCCATACATCTATTTATCTATCTATCCATTCAACTGTCTGTAACAATTGCTACTATTATTATCTAATCATTTATAATATTTTATCACTTTCTCTCTTTTAGTTGTAAATGTATCTGTTTAATCTACCGGCACGTTATCTATCTACTTATCTATCTATCTATCTATCTACTTATCTATCTAGCTATCTATCTGTCATCTATCTATCCATCCAACTGTCTGAAAAAATTGGTACTATTATTATCTATAATCATTTATAATCTTTTATCACTTTCTATCTTCTAGTTGTAAATGTATCTGTTGTCTCATCTACCTGCAGGTTATCTATCTATCTATCTCTATCCATTCTATCCACTTATCTATCTATCAATCCATCCATTTATCCATCTATCTATTTATCTATCCATCCAACTGTCTGAAAAAATGCTACTATAATTATCTATAATAATTTATAATCTTTTATCACTTTCTGTCTTCTAGTTGTAAATGTATCTGTTTCATCTACCTGCAAGTTATCTATCCATCCATAGCTATCCATATCTATCTCCATCCATAGAGCAACCAATTTTTATCTTCTATTTATAAATGTATCTGTTTCATTTACCTGCGCACTATCTATCTATCTATCTATCTATCTATCTATCTATCTATCTATCAATCCATAACTAGATATCCATATCTATCCATCCGCCTATCTATCTATCTATCTATCTATCTATCTATCTATCTATCTATCTATCTATCATCTATCCATCCATAGCTATCCATATCTATCCATATCTATCCATCCATCTGTCTATCCATATCTACAGTGGCAAGAAAAAGTATGTGAACCCTTTGGGATTACGTGGAGTTTTGCATAAATTGGTCATAAAATGTGCTCTGATCTTCATCTAAGTCACAACAATTTGAAAAACACAGTCTGCTTAAAATAATACAACACAACATTATATGTTTTCATGTTTTTATTGAACATAACATGTAAACATTCACAGTGCAGGGTGGGAAAAGTATGTGAACCCCTAGCCTAATGACTTCTCCAAGAGCTAATTGGAGCCAGGAGTGAGCCAACCTTGAGTCCAATCAGTGTGATATTATTGGTTGTGTTGCTGAAAGCTGTCCTGCCCTTTAAAAACACACACCAGTTTTGGGTTTACTGGTTTCAAGAAGCACTGCCTGTTGTGAACCATGCCTCGTAGAAAAGAGCTCTCAGAAGACCTACGATCAAGAATTGTTGACTTCCATGAAGCTGGAAAGGGTTAAAAAAGTATCTCCAAAAGCCTTGATGTTCATGTGTCCACGGTAAGACAGACTGTCTACAAATGGAGAAAGTTCAGCACTGTTGCTACTCTCCCTAGGCGTGGTCATCCTGTAAAGATGACTGCAAGAGCACAGCGCAGAATGCTTAATGAGGTAAAGAAGAATCCTAGAGTGTCAGCTAAAGACTTACAGAAATCTCTGGCACATGCTTACATTGTTGTTGACACATCTACAATAAGGGAAACATTAAACAAGAATGGAGTACATGGGAGGACACCATGGAGGAAGCCATTGCTGTCCAAAAAGAATATTGCAGCACGTTTGAAGTTTGCAAAAGAGCACCTGGATGTTCCACAGCACTACTGGCAAAATATTCTGTGGACAGATGAAACCAAACTTGAGTTTTTTTGGAAAAAACACACAACACTATGTGTGGAGAAAAAAGGCACAGCATACCAACATCAAAACCTCATCCCCACTGTAAAACATGGCAGAGGAGCATCATGGTTTGGGGCTGCTTTGCTGCCTCAGGGGCAGGCCTGGATGGATTGTTGTCATTGATGGAAAAATGAATTCCAGAGTTTATCAAGGCATTTTGCAGGAAAACGTAAGACCATCTGTCTGCCAACTGAAGCTCCGCAGAGGATGGGAGATGCAACAGGACAATGACCCAAAGCATACAAGTAATTCAACAAAAGAATGGCTTCAACAAAACAAAATACGCCTTCTGGAGTGGCCCAGTCACAGTCCTGACCTCAACCCGATTGAAATGCTGTGGTATGACCTTAAGAGAGCGATTGACACCAGACATCCCAAGAATATTGCTACACTGAAACAGTTTTGTGAAGAGGAGTGGTCCAAAATTACTCCAGATCGTTGTGTAGTCTGCAACTACAGGAAACGTTTGGTTGAGGTTATTGCTGCCAAAGGAGGGTCAACCAGTTATTAGAGGGGCAAAGGTTTAAAAGTAACATCAGGAAGCATTATTTTACTGAGAGAGTGGTGGATACATGGAACAGTCTTCCAGTTGAAGTGGTAGAGGCCAAAACAGTAATTGAATTTAAGCAGGCATGGGATAGGCATAAGGCTATCCTAAACAAAAGATAAATCCAGGTAAAGTATCCATGTAATTGGGCAGACTAGATGGGCCGAAAGGTTCTTATCTGCCGACATTTTTCTATGTTTCTATGTTTCTATTAAGTCCAAAGGTTCACATACTTTTTCCACCCTGCACTGTGAATGTTTACATGTTCTGTTCAATAAAAACATGAAAACATATAATGTTTGTGTTGTATTATTTTAAGCAGACTGTGTTTTTCAAATTGTTGTGACTTAGATGAAGATCAGAGCACATTTTATGACCAATTCATGCAAAACTCCACGTAATCCCAAAGGGTTCACATACTTTTTCTTGCCACTGTATCTATCTATCCTTTATTAGTATATGTCTAGCTATTCATATTCATCTATCCATATGCCTGTGAAATTCATAATAATCTATTATTATCTATAACATTTGTAATAATCTATTATATATCATCTCTCATAATTTATAATCATGTGTCTCTGTTTATAAATATATCTATCTTTCATATCTGCATATTATGCCTGTCTCTAGGCAGTGTAGTTTAGATTCAGCTTGAATTGCTGTAACAAGTGTTCAAGCTGTTATTCTAGAAATCTAAAATATATATTGAAGTTTAGAAAGGTAAAATGTTTCTTGATCTTTTTTATGCAGTTGCCCTGTAGATTCTTTAATCATGATTTACTGCCCCCCTGTGCTTTATTTAAAGCTAGTATCAATTTACTCACAGGGTATGGAATCCTGACATTGGCCTTTTAGTTTCTGTTGGAAGATATTTATTTGCAAACCAAGTATTTATTTCAATCTGATCATAAGTGGTAACCCTAGCAAATGTGTATTGATCCTCCCAGTCTGCTGTGCTACTTGTGTTCAGGGATCACATTAAATATAATTGAAGATATTTATTAAATACAATTCTGGGGCAAAGTTTCTTGCAGTGGAGCAGTTACCATGGTAACCCATGTATCATTCCTGCTCCTTGCTCTACTTTCTGAAATTGCCCCCAAATTATTTTATATCCTCGATTACCAACACATCAGACACATTCTTTTATCTCATCTATAAACACTTGCTCTTATATAAGGCTCTGCATAGATCTGTCTGTTTTGATTCAGCTCTGCTACATCTACCACATTCTGCAAAAAAACACATTGTTCTTTTCCAATATGATATTTACATACCTGTTTGTTTGTTTCTTTGATTTTCTTTTCTGATCACCACCACATCCCATATGGATACATCTTGTTCCCTGTGGAGGCTCACTTTACCTGGTTTTCATCTAGACCAGTGGTTCCCATCCCTGGTCCTCAGGTCCCTCTGACAGGTCAGGTTTGCAGATATGTGAAGCACAGCACAGGTGGTATGATTTTCTGCTCATTGATTGCAGGATTCAGTCTGCATTTCGCAAAGGTAATCCTTAATATCTCGCCTGTCAGGGGTACCTGAGGACCAGGGTGGGGAACCACTCCTCTGTAAAATCCCTTACGTGAAAAGTGTAAAATAGCTATTTTATACGTTCTTACACACAAAATCAATCAGAAATGTCCTAAAACTTTCACAAATTGCAGTTGCATCCTAAAATAGTGAAACAAAAGTAGTGCAAAATTGTTGACACTTACTATACTTCAAAGAATCACCTATGAATGTTGTATTGTAAGCTCTATACACGTTGTGTGTCTTTTTTTGTAAGTTTGTTTAGTAATTTTGTGAGTTTGCTGCCCATTCGTTATTGTAAAAGTCTGGTTCTATGCAAGTAACGAGGATAATATTATGCAGTCAGTACGTAGATACAGAGTCACCAGAGAATCCAATATTTACAAAACAAAACAATTCTCTGTTTTATAACTATGTAGTTTGGTGGGGTTTTCTTTTTCAGACGTGCTGTGCTAATCCTTTGCACCACAGATGTTTAGAAACTTAATTTCCCATGATGCACAGAAAAAAGTTACACTGTTTGAAGACTATGAAAGACTAAATTCATCAGGATCTGGGGTGTCTAAATTAGTCATCTTCACGCTAGACAATGGCAGGATTCCGGCATTACAGTGGCATCACTATGAGCTCATCGGCCAAGTGGATTATATTGGGATTAGTCTACTCACACACTCAGGCGCGTGTCGCCTCTAAATTTAAGCAAACGCTCAAACGTGCTTCTCCAAATGGACAGCATTCACACCGTTACAAAAAAAGGGAGCCAAGAGGTTGATACTACGAGCCCTAGTGTAAATCATAACGGCCCCTCTCGTTCACCATAACAGCTGCTGTCCGTTTCCAGCAGAGCCTCGAACTCTGCTTACGGTGCAACTGTTGCGGCAGCCTAGGCTTCATTGTCCAACGATGAAGCAAAGGACCAGTCGTGTGAGGCACAGTATGGAAAGCTCCTTCTGTACCGTGTCCTGATCGATCAGTCCCTCTCTTCACTGGATGTACATTTTTATGGCTGGTGACCTTGGACTTCTGGAGCCTCGGGCCAGTGCAATATATCTACGCGTGCCCCTCCATCTGCATTACAATTATACTGTCCCCTACAACAACATTTCACATATAAGTGCAATAAATACATTAACCACTTAAGGACCAATGACGTAATTGTGACATCACAAATGCATCGACTTTGAAGACCCGTTGTCCTTAAGGGGTTAAAAAAAATCAGGGTATCATTCCTATAATTATTGCAGAAATTACGATAGTGCTTTTTTTTCTAGGAAGAAAGGTGGGGGGGGGGTACTTAACATTAAGCGACATATAGTGTCAGGCAGCGAGCAGCCAATGAAAAGATGGCAGATGCCCACATGCAGCCAATGAATAGGGGGGCGCACTACATAGAAACATAGAAACATAGAAAAATGTCGGCAGATAAGAACCTTTCGGCCCATCTAGTCTGCCCAATTACATGGATACTTTACCTGGATTTATCTTTTGTTTAGGATAGCCTTATGCCTATCCCATGCTTGCTTAAATTCAATTACTGTTTTGGCCTCTACCACTTCAACTGGAAGGCTGTTCAATGCATCCACCACCCTCTCAGTAAAATAATGCTTTCTGATGTTACTTTTAAACCTTTGCCCCTCTAATCTAAGACTATGTCCTCTTGTTTTGCTACTTTGTTTCCTTTTAAATATACTCCCTTCCTCTACCTTGTGGATTCCCTTTACGTATTTAATGTTTCTATCATATCTCCTCTGTCTCGTCTTTTTCCAAGCTGTACATGTTAAGATCATTAAGCCTTTCCTGGTAACTTTTCTCCTTCAAGCCATACACCATTTTAGTAGCCCTTCTCTGAACTCTCTCTAAGATGTCTATATCCTTGTGGAGATACGGTCTCCAGTACTGCACACAGTACTCCAAGTGAGGTCTCACCAGTGCTCTGTACAGTGGCATGAGCACTTCCCTTTTCCTACTGCTAATACCTCTCCCTACACAACCAAGCATTCTGCCAGCATTTCCTGCTGCTCTTACATTGACTACTTACCCTTAGATCTTCTGAAATAATAACCCCTAAATCCCAACCCTCAGATGTTGAGGTTAGGACTGTATCAAATATTCAATATTCAGCCCTTGGGTTTTTACGTCCCAGGTGCATTATCTTGCACTTATCCACATTAAAACTCAATTGCCACAGCTCCGACCATTTTTTTAGTTTACCTAAATCATTTGTCATTTGGCTGATCCCTCCAGGAACGTCAACCCTGTTGCAAATCTTTGTGTCATCAGCAAAAAGACATACTTTGCCATTAATACCTTCTGCAATATCACTAATAAAAATATTAAATAGAATGGGTCCAAGTACTGACCCCTGAGGTACCCCACTGGTAACAAGACCTTGCGCCGAATAAACTCCATTTACCACAACCCTCTGTTGCCTGTCACTCAGCCACTGCCTAATCCATTCAACAATATTGGAATCCAAGCTCAAAGATTGCAATTTATTGATAAGCCTTCTATGCGGAACAGTATCAAAAGCCTTACTGAAATCTAAATAAGCAATGTCTACTGCACCACCTGTGTCTATTATTTTTGTTACCCAATCAAAAAAATCAATAAGATTAGTTTGGCATGATCTCCCTGAGGTAAACCCATGTTGTTTCTGATCCTGTAATCTATGTGTTTTTAGATGTTCAACAATCCTTTCCTTTAACATGGTTTCCATTAATTTCCCCACTACTGACGTAAGACTAACTGGCCTATAGTTCCCAGATTTCTCCCTACTACCCTTCTTGTGAATGGGCACAACATTTGCTAATTTCCAGTCTTCTGGGACGACTCCCATTAGCAAGGATTGGTTAAATAAATCTGTTAATGGTTTTGCTATTACATAGAAACATAGAAACATAGAAAAATGTCGGCAGATAAGAACCTTTCGGCCCATCTAGTCTGCCCAATTACATGGATACTTTACCTGGATTTATCTTTTGTTTAGGATAGCCTTATGCCTATCCCATGCTTGCTTAAATTCAAATACTGTTTTGGCCTCTACCACTTCAACTGGAAGGCTGTTCCATGTATCCACCACCCTCTCAGTAAAATAATGCTTTCTGATGTTACTTTTTAACTTTTGCCCCTCTAATCTAAGACTATGTCCTCTTGTTTTGCTACTTTGTTTCCTTTTAGATATACTCCCTTCCTCTACCTTGTGGATTCCCTTTACGTATTTAAATGTTTCTATCATCACTGAGCTCTTTTAATAATTTAGGGTGGATCCCATCAGGCCCCATTGACTTATTTGTCTTTACTTTAGACAGCTGCTGTAGAACCTCCTCCTCTGTAAACTGATATGTAATTGTCTCGTTAGTGTTTCCTCCTAACTGAGGTCCCTTTCCTTCCTTTTCTTCTGCAAAGACTGAACAAAAATATTCATTGAGGCAGTCAGCGAGACTTTTATCCTCTTCTACATACCTTCCTTTGTTTTTAATCTAACTAATCCTTGTTTTACTTTTCTTTTCTCGTTTATGTATCTAATAAATGTTTTGTCCCCCTTTTTTACTGACTGAGATATTTTCTCTTCTGCGTGTGCTTTGGAAGTCCTTATAAATTGCTTTGCCTCTTTCTGCCTAATCTTATAGGTTTGCCTATCTTCTTCACTCTGAGTTGTTTTATAATTATTGAATGCTGTCTTTTTGTTCTTCACTATTTTGGCCACTTCTGCAGCGTACCACAGTGGTTTCTTCCCTTTTTTGTTTTTGCTAACAAGCCGAATGCAATTGCCTGTGGCCTTCAATAATGCTTCCTTTAAATAATCCCATTTCTCCTGGACTCCCTTTAAACTCCTCCGGTCTGATAATGACTCCTTCACACAAAATCTCATTTTAGAAAAATCTGTCTTTTTTAAAGTCTAAAACTTTTGTTTTTGTGTGGTGCGGCTCCATCCCTGTTCTTATATTAAACCATACTGACTGGTGATCACTAGATCCCAAATTTTCACCTACAACAACGTCCGATACCAAACCTCCATTTGTGAGTATTAAATCCAATATGGCCTCTTTACGGGTCGGCTCCTCAACTACTTGTGTTAGAGATAATCCCAGTAGGGAGTTTAGAATATTTGTACTCCTGGTGCACCCAGCTGTTTCACATCAGGAAGATTAAAGTCCCCCATGATAATAACTTCCCCCTTCATTGCCATTTTGGCTATTTCCTCAAGCAGCAGATTATCTAGCTCTTCTACTACGGCGTGCAGAGAATGAATAAAGCTAGGGAAAGACTGCGACATTGAATTGCTTGGGTCCACGGATGAATTGCTGCCACCCCCTCCTCAAACTATGCCCACCGAAACACACCATGCTTATCACAGAGATCCACATCAATAAAACTGACAAATATATTTTAAAGTTGATTCAGTATTAAAATGAATATTAAAGTAAATTAAATATTAAAATAATATTAAATGAAATAATAAAATAAGATAAAAACTAAAATAAATATTAGAATATTTCAATCAATTAAATACTATTAAAAATTCATATATAAAGTATATAATAATAAAATATTTGTATACATATTTCTCCCCTCTACTGGTTACCTTTATTGCAGGTGAGGGTGTCCCTATATACATGGTGGTCCCGTGGCAGGCCCACGTTTCTGTATCCCTGGTGATCTAGGAGGGAGACAGTTGCTGGACTCTTTCAGCCCAGCCCCATGTCTCATTGTGGATCCCTGGTGGTCTCAGTGGTTTTCAGACCTCAAACCCTTCACTGGGCATTGGCGCTCTGAGTCAGAGTGTCGCGTCGCTGTGACTCAATACTGGAGCGCCAGCGTGCAGCGCAGGAGACAGGGGAAACAGGGAGCTGTCGCCAACAATCGCAAGCATTCAGGAGCCAGCATGCGCTTCCAAACACTTCAAAATCTCTGCTTCCTTGTCACTGCCAGCGGACAGAGGAGAAGGATCAGTCTCTGTCTCCTCCGCTCATTTGGGCAGCTGGCTGGTAAGGTGCCGGTACTGCATACCGGTGCGTACCGCCAAAAAAAAGTCCTACATCTATAAATATAAATATAAAACAATAAACCATCATTTATTACCTCTTAAAAACATACGCTTTCTTCCTACATCTAAATTTAAATATAACAAAGCCGGAGGAGATCACACCAACTCCATACATTCAAACATTTTAACCCTTTAAAGATTCTAACAACTCTAAACACTTTCAAGATTTTTACAACTTTTTACCCATTAAAGATTGTTTTACAATGTTTTTAATTCTAATCTGTTAAAACAATTAAGGGAATTTAGTTCACAAAGTATGGCCATAAATTGCTTAAGCCTGTCACAGCAACAATGTATCCCATTGTGACCCTCAGCGTGACAGGTTTAAGCAATTTATGGCCACATTTTGTAAAAACTGCCGAATTGTGCCGGTAACTGCTGAATTGCGCCGAATTAGCAGCGGCGAATTCTGCCAAACTGAAAAAAAAAGAATAAAAGGAAGACTCCTATTATCCTAATAGGAGTATAAATCAATAAAAATGTGTCCAACTAATAAAAAAGGTCCTTTAAAAAATAATAAAAAGCGTCTGTCACAAAGTTAAAAAATCTTTTAAAAGAATAAGAAAAAGAAAAATGTCATCTAAAAAAAATACAAAAAATACAAAATGGTCTTTAAAAAAATAATAAAATATAAAATGTTTTTGCAATAAATGAAAAGGAGAAACAGGCTTTAACAAATATTAAAAAAGATATTCCATTTATTGCATTGAATCCTATGGGATTCGACTTTTTAAACCTGTTGGACTGAAACACCGAAAATCAGGGCATTTCGCCAGAATTTCAGTGCAATTCAGTGTTCTGTGAAAAGAAGACACATTAGTCTTCTATGGGTATCTTTCAGTGTCGCCGAATTGCAGCAAATTTCAATGTATTTTGTTGTCGATTTGCCAGTATTTGGCGAATTGACAGCTTACTGAATAGACAAATTGACCTGAAATTGCACCGCCAATTCGGAGGTTAGTGACTAACCCCCTATAGTCTGAACTAGTGAACTGAATTCCCTCCTGCAGCTTTTACATTCCAGTCCACATATTATTGTGGAGCGCTTATCTGCCACCCATGAGCATGTAGACATTACGGGCTCTATTACAGTGGCAAGAAAAAGTATGTGAACCCTTTGGGATTACGTGGAGTTTTGCATGAATTGGTCATAAAATGTGCTCTGATCTTCATCTAAGTCACAACCATTTGAAAAACAGTCTGCTTAAAATAATACAACACAAACATTATATGTTTTCATGTTTTTATTGAACAGAACATGTAAACATTCACAGTGCAGGGTGGAAAAAGTATGTGAACCTTTGGACTTAATAACTGGTTGACCCTCCTTTGGCAGCAATAACCTCAACCAAACGTTTCCTGTAGTTGCAGATCAGACCTGCACAACGATCTGGAGTAATTTTGGACCACTCCTCTTCACAAAACTGTTTCAGTGTAGCAATATTCTTGGGATGTCTGGTGTCAATCGCTCTCTTAAGGTCATGCCACAGCATTTCAATCGGGTTGAGGTCAGGACTCTGACTGGACACAAATGCATTTGCACTCACAATGTTAAGTATGGGATGCGCGCAGGAACCTGCGTTCGCACAAGGTTCGCGCAGGGCCACTCGCGTTAGACGTTAACGTGCATCGTATGAGCGAACGTAGTAATACGACGTTCGCGTTAATGCGTTTATGCGCACATTTGTGCGCGAAGAGTGTAATAGTGCCCTACATGTGTCTAGGAAGACAATAGCGAGTTGGCAACTCAGCCGTTCCCAAACCTGGTCCTCAAGTACCCCTAACAGGTCAGGTTTGCAGATTTCTGAAGCGCAGCACAGGTGATATGATTTACAGCTCGGTGATTGCAGGATTTGCTGCTCGGTGATTGCAGGATTCGGTCTGCATTTCCCCAAGGTAATAATTAAAATTTCACTAGTTGTCAGGGAGACCTGAGGAACGGATTTGGGAAACACTGCAATATGGTGTGATCTTCCTTTGGTTGCAGTGACCGGTGGGTGAGATCTTAGAGTGGTAAGAAAGGGAACTGGTCCCTTTTTTCAGGTTTTTAATCCTGGTGCCCTACTTAACTGCCCCAGAAAGACCCTTCGAGGGTGAGACACATAAATTGTGTGGTTTCGTTGTGTTTCTAACCTTAGGACACACGGTATGAGAATCAGAGATATCAGGCCATCACAAAAGATTTCCCACGGTGCCATTATATTTTTCTTCACTTCATATACCCGTAGATACTCGAGTATAACGCGACCCGAATATAACGCGATGGATAGAGATTTACAGTATTATGGAAACGAGAGAATATTCAAGACTCGAATATAACGCAAGGAACAAAATTTTACTGTACCAGCAAACAATTAAAATCCTTCCAGGTTCTCTTAAAACAGTCAGGCTCCCCCTCAGACTAGGGTGCTCTGCTCTAGAATGATTGCAGTTGTTACGAAGCATGAAGCCGCCGACCACTCATCTTTACTAGCGATTAGATGGCCGGCGGAGGCGAGCGATGTGAATGATTGGCTTAAACCGAGCATGCGCTCTGGCTGTGATTGATCCCACCTCTCTCGAAATCCATGAGTTCCTGAAGTGTTTGCAAGCATCAGGGAGCCCGCATTCACTTCAGCGAGACTACCGGAACTCTCGGTAGACTTGGGATCCAGAGCAAGGCAAGTTTTTTTTTTCTACATGCAATGCAGATGTCTCGAATATAACGCGACCCCTCCAATTTTAAGGTAAATTTTTGTCACCAAAATCGAGCGGTATATTCGAGTATCTACAGTAATGTATTATGATCCAGTGACGCTGGACATACCATGTTTAACCCTCGAAGACCACTAACAAGTCAGGGTTTAAGAACCGACTCACAAGTATTGAGGGGGTGTAGCTGCACTCTGGGCTCCTCCAGTCTTGGCCTTCAGATGTTATTATGAAAGCTTCTACCATCACATGGGTGAAGGAATCCCATGGACTTTTGTTTAAATTGTTGAATGCCACAGCATGGAGTATATGGACAGGCTCCGACTGCCAAAAGGCTGGAGGTGTTTCTCCCAACAGGGACTTTATTTAATTTGTGAAATAAAGGTGATAGAGTCCGTGTGACTGAGCAAGTATTCCAGTAATGTCGGCTCCTTTCATTGTTTCGTTTTTGGGGTCGAGCACCTTATCAACACCAGCCGGCACCATGCTGCGCTCCTATTAGAATATGGTTTAAGAACAAACATCTCGTGACTTGGTTTCTTTCTTTGATTGCCTCACAGCAGCCCTTGCGGAGGGGTTCCAGGCCTAATGTGATTCATTTTGCTCAAATTAAAGTCGGTCGGGATATTAACTTACTAGACTGGGATCGGCCAATGGTAAAATAAATGGCTTGTATCACACTTCCTTAAGAACTGGAGGAAATATCATCATCTGCCTATCGTTCCATTATGTCAGATGATTAGACTTTTAGATAATGCCTTTTACAAAGCTTAAACTTTACAAAAACACGTTTTAAATATATACAGGGTTATTCAGAGAAAGGTGAAAACCAGGAGAACTGGCAGGAGAAGAGAACAATCTAGACCAAACAGCCGATTTGGAAAGTGAGACAAATGGAGAATTGTTCTGGTTTGGCTATTTTGACCTAGCATTTTCACTTCTCCAGTCATTCTCCTGAGTTTCACCTTTCTTTGAATGGACCTGATATTGTCCAACCATGAGTCTTTCCAGTTAATAGGTGCATCGGTCATACTATTTTTAACGTCTGCCACACTGTGTTACATGTACTGACACACTTCTCATGTCTTCAGTTTCTAGGGGGTGTTTGGACTCTCAGCCCCGTCCTTTGTGACGCCCTAATGACTATGGATGTGATGCTATGCACTGCCTCCATCTTCAACCTCTGTGCAATCAGTGTGGACAGGTGAGTAATCTTTACTTTTGGGTACCCATTGGTGTCACCAGACATTGGCCAAGACAAACCAGTGGAATGTGATAGTAAGGGTTGACAAGCCGGGCTTTTCAGCTACTGGAGAATTAAGGTTCCTGTGACACTAAGCGAGAAAAGGGTTTTCTGGAGATCTTGTTCGATTTAGTAAATGTTAGTGTCAGGGATCTTCACCGCAGTGATGCCCGGATCCATCATCTCCTGAGACTCGGTCACATTAACCCCTTCACTGCTGAGGCATTTCACGCCTGTGTGCTGAGCTCATTTTTACCGCTTTCGCTCATCATGTTTAAACGCGATTTGAAGCCACATTTTAATAAATGACCCAGACATATTATATATCGTTCTTTCCGGCAGACTACGCAGATTCATAATATATCATTTTTATATGTATACGTCATGACCTGCCTGTATATTATAACAAAAAATACAATAAAAATTGAATTTTTAATCATCTGCAGTGTGTAAAGTGTTTTTTTTCACATTTTATCACATGAGCGTTTGCGGTTATGTTTTGTATGGGGTGCGCTTGTACAAAAAATTTGAAATGGGGACTTGTTACTTTTTTTGGGGGGAATTACGTGATTTTTAGCAAACGCACCCCATAGAAAAAAATCATTAGTGCAGCATCATTGTTCACATTATAATTGAAATGTGAACAATATTGCTGCATTAATAAAAACAACACACAAAAAAAACATGTTTTTTTTTATTTATTTATTTTTTTAATTTTTTTTTTTTTTTATTTTTTTTTTATTATTATTTGTTTTTTACTTTTTACCTAGTCATGTTGGGTATCATTCGAAAGGCCATGCTCAGGCCTTTCAAATGACACCCTCCATGACCCCCTAGCTGCTACGGTTCTGGGATATCGGGGTTCACAAGAACCCCCTATCTCCACCAGGGGATTTCCTTGGGAAATCCCCGGCAGCTAGGGGTTCCCCGGCTATCTGACGTCATCACGCATAGCGTGATGACGTCAGACAGCGAGGGGAGTCCCGGGGGCGGAGCCGCCATCCAAGATGGCGGCCCCCACCGGAGATAGGCTGCACTTCGGCGCCGCAAGGCGCTGAAGTGCAACCCAGCACTTGAGGGGTTAAAGCCAGGCATCGCTTAAAAGGGGAGACTCTCCCCTTTTAAGCGGTGCCTGGCTTTTACCGCTGCTCCTTCCCGATCGGGAGGGAGAGGGATCCGAACGGATCCCCCCCCTCCCTTCCAGGCTATCTCCCGGCATTGCCTGGGGGTCGCCTGGAAATGACGTCATCGCGCATGGCGCGATGACGTCATTTACGCCGGGAGGCGCTTGACTTCAGCGTCTGAGGACGCTGAAGTCAGAACGCCGTGGGACCCCGGACAGAGAGGTGAGTATCTCCGCCGGGGGTCCCGCACAGCTGATGACGTGTGGGGCACGTCCTCAGCATGCAACGTGCATCAATGAGGACGTGTCCCACACGTCTTCAGCAGTGAAAGGGTTAAGATCCAGTTTGCTTTATTCTGCTGGTGCTTTAACTCCATCCTGCTTCAGTCATCCCTCCTCGCACACAGGGTGCTGCTTTCTTTCGCTTATCTCTGTGAATTCCCACCGGCATCACTTTGAGCACCGATGGTTTGGATATTTTGACCTAGAATTTTCACTTCTCCAATCATTCTCCTGGTTTTCACCTCTCTCTGAATAACCCTATCTATGTTTGTTAGTTTCTGTGACTTTTTCAGTGTTGTTTGCTTCTACTAATGTCTTTGTGTGTGTGTCAGCATATCTGACTCTGTGTGTGCCAGTGTCTCTGACTCTGAGAGTGCCAGTGTCTGACTGTGTGTGCCAGTGTCTCTGACTCTGTGAGTGCCAGTGTCTCTGTCTTTCTTTGTGCCAGTGTCTCACTGTGTGTGCCAGTGTCTCTGACTCTGTGAGTGCCAGTGTCTCTGTCTCTGTTTGTGCCAGTGTCTCTGTCTCTGTTTGTGCCAGTGTCTCTGGCTCTGTGTGTGCCAGTGTCTCTGACTCTGTGCGTGCCAGTGTCTCTGGCTCTGTTTGTGCCAGTGTCTCTGTCTGTGTGCCAGTGTCTCTGACCCTGTGAGTACCAGTGTCTCTGACTCTGTGTGTGCCAGTGTCTCTGACTCTGTTTGTGCCAGTGTCTCTGACTCTGTGTGTGCCAGTGTCTCTGACTCTGTGTGTGTCAGTGTCTCTGACTCTGTGAGTGCCAGTATCTCTGACTCTATGTGTGCCAGTGTCTCTGAATCTGTGAGTGCCAATGTCTCTGACTCTGTGTGTACCAGTGTCTCTGACTGTGTGCCAGTGTCTCTGACTCTGTGAGTACCAGTGTCTCTGACTGTGTGCCAGTGTCTCTGACTCTGTGAGTACCAGTGTCTCTGACTCTGTGAGTGCCAATGTCTCTGACTCTGTGAGTACCAGTGTCTCTGACTGTGTGCCAGTGTCTCTGACTCTGTGAGTACCAGTGTCTCTGACTGTGTGCCAGTGTCTCTGACTCTGTGAGTACCAGTGTCTCTGACTGTGTGCCAGTGTCTCTGACTCTGTGAGTACCAGTGTCTCTGACTCTGTTTGTGCCAGTGTTTCTGACTGTGTGTGCCAGTGTCTCTGACTCTGTGTGTGTCAGTGTCTCTGACTCTGTGTGTGCCAGTGTCTCTGACTCTGTGTGTGCCAGTGTCTCTGTCTCTGAGTGCCAGTGTCTCTGACTGTGTGCCAGTGTCTCTGACTCTGTGAGTACCAGTGTCTCTGACTGTGTGCCAGTGTCTCTGACTCTGTGAGTACCAGTGTCTCTGACTCTGTTTGTGCCAGTGTTTCTGACTGTGTGTGCCAGTGTCTCTGACTCTGTGTGTGTCCGTGTCTCTTTCAGTTCTTGTGTGCAGATGTCAGTGACTCTGCACTCTTTGAGTATCTTTTTCATTGGGTGTGTCTCTCAATTCGTATTCATTGCGTGTCTGTCAGTGTCTTTGCCAGAACGTCTGTAAGTGGAATAGGAAAAAAAGTGGATCCCAGGCACGCCGACGCAATTCATTTATGGAAAAATCCCACGCAATGTTTCGGTTTAGAAAGACCTTTCTCCACTGAGCAGGCTTGTGTTTGCAATATAAATGTAAAATAAATACATAATATAAATATCAAATCTCAGATGGATGATGGATACGAGCCCTCTTGGCTCTAATTTAGCCTCATGTTTACTGAATCACCCGTCATGTACGCGGCAGCCCACAGTCCAAATCCTATTAAATTCCCATGGCATGTCTTAAATGTTTTCAAGTTCTATAGGAAACACTAGAAAGCATCGATTAGAACGGAATATGGTAAAGCGTAGAGGGAATCAGTCTGGCAGCGGTACCTTACCTATATCATATAATGGGGGTATCCAAATATCATGGTATTTACTTCTAGTTTTAGAAAAAGACCCTGTTTATAATGAAGGACCCATTGCCCAGTCAGACCAGCGTATTTGAGAGCGCAAGGAACGTCCGTGAGAGTGGACGTTCCTTCCACTCTGACGCCCGTCTGGCCGCCTCGCTGAGCGCAGTTAGTGCGCTCAGCGCTGCAAGGCTCAATCCTCCTATGGAGGAACGCGCTTTGCAGCCCTGTCCAAAGCGCGTCTAACGTTTCGACGGGGAGGCTTTCTGCACGTCCGCTTGTAGCACTCGCAATTTGTATGTGCTGTACTGCGTGTGACCGGCCCCGTCGAAGCATCAAAACGCTGCGACGGACACCAGGAGGTGCGTCAGTATGGACGTACATAGTGCGCTCGTCTGACCCCAGCCATATTTGGTTGCGTCACCTTTTACGGCTTGCATTTGCTGTGGCATCGTGTCAATAAGCTCATGCAATGTCACAGCATTTACTTCCATCCAGAGTGGCATTAATTTGTGGCCAAGATCTTGTGTTGATGATGGGAGAGTCGCGGCGCTGTGTAAAGTCTTCTCCAGCACATTATCCCAAAGATTCTCAATGGGGTTAAGGTCTGGACTGTGCGGTGGCCAATCCATGTGTGAAAATGATGTCTCATGCTCCCCGAACCACTCTTGCACAATTTGAGCCCGATGAATCCTGGCATTGCCATCTTGAAATATGCCCGCTGTGCCATCAGGGGGAAAAAAAACCATTGATGGGAAAACCTGCTCATTCAGTATATTCAGGGAGTCACGTGACCTCATTTTTTGCAGCTGAAACATTAATCACTGCAGTAATTATCCAATGGAAGGCTCGCACCTATTAGCTTAGTTAAATCCAGGAGGTGACTTCTGTTTCGGCCATGCTATATACAGTATATTGAAAACGATTAAATTTTATTCAAGGTTGAACACAAATTAACAAGACAAAGAAATATCGTTTAAAACCAAAAAGAAGTGATATGAGATCAAAATTTCTGGCAACAAAATAGAAGTCTTAAGTCGTTTAAGACAGAGACTCTTTTGTTAGGTTTCTTCAGGGTCCACAGTTAGAACTTAATATTGAGGCTTCGAGGGTTTCAACAGTACCCATTTTAAATTGAAAGGTGAAATGGAGGGACACCATATAAGGGTATATACATTTGAATAAATTGTGCCCCTTCTTTTTAATCTAAATTCTTCTATAACGCAACAGAAGGCAATAATTTGTCTCAGAAGGTTGGTACAACAGCGTTTTAAATTCAAACACACCAATTCAATTATTAGAAGGTTATTAAAGAGAATTCAGAGAGGAGTCACAGTTATATCAAAAATTCAACACGTCATTGATTCATTGAGTTCAGCAGTGCCCATTCCCGAATTTAGTGTAAGATTAAATTGACACCATACAACGGATTTAGTTGAAGATTTGGACAAATTTGCCCCCTCTTTTTTTACCCCAAAAGGTTCTATAAAGCACCAAAATAGTGATTAACAATAATAGTCGCAAGATAAATTATTGCAACGGCTTTTTGAATTCAAGCATTGCAACAGCTTTTAAATTTAAGCAGGCAGGCGACAACAATCATTAGGTAAATGTTGGAAGATTTTGGGGAAGGGTAATAGGGCACCAAATCAGCCCATCAAGCCAAAATTAGTTCAAGTGAATAGTCAAAAAAGGACCCAGATTGTTAGGATACCAGAATCCAAGACATATAAACAAAGCGGTTTAAAAGGTAGACCACCCAACGCGTTTCGTCGTTACTCAGAACGACTTCATCAGGAGCGATCCTACTCTGTGTGTGGTTTCCATTTAAATAGTAAATCCTAGGAGAGAGACGCAGATGCATTCAATTGACGCGTATATTACCGGATTTCCGGCGCGACATCAAAATCGTCATTTCCGGCTCGACCATCACTTCCGGTCAATCGAGAGAAGAAAATTCTAAAGGCCGAAAAAAGATAGAACGTGCGCAGAACAGCCCCAAATACATACTGCTCCTTCCTCACATTCAAAGAGCGCAGGGTTTACCCATTCTTTTAACAATTTATTCACACCAGTGGCCATTCGTCTAAAACATTTCGAAAAAACAGAAACCGGATGTTTATGTTATTCAACTTCCGGCACAGTAAACGGCATCATTTCCGGTCGCTGGAAATTCCCGATTATTTCTGAATGATCACAAAAGTGAAAGTAAAAATGAAGGCGAAAAAAAGGGGAGGGGTGTATAGCGCTCTAAAGATCCTTCAAGTGGGACAAAGCCCCAGTCTGGAGTGAGGAATTAGAGGGTGTATAACGCTCCAAAAAATCTTTATTTTGGAGATTAAACTCTCTTTTCCTATAAACGCCATAAACTCTTTATAAATGGCAGATGAGGTTCTCTTTCGAAGACCCAATTTATTAAGGAGTTATGAGAGTTTAAATAAAGACTTCATAGAACCTCTATAATAAAATAAAATAAGATAGAGCAGTGCCCAGATTACTGACAAAAAGGGGGGGGGCTGTTCTTTAAGACAAACTCAGGAGGAGGAAACCAACACAACTTTAGGAAACAAATTAATTTATAATAAATGTGTAGTTAGGAAAAATTAAACATAATGTATGGCTAAATCATATAAAGGGAGAAAAAGTGAAGCCCTCATTCAGGCCTCCCGGATATCTCGTTCCCAGTTGGTATATCCAATAGGCCTCTCTTTGACGCAATTTTTTATCTAAGTCGCCTCCACGTGGTCCCATATGGACATGCTCAATTACCATAAACCTTATTTTATCAGCATTATTATGGTGTAAGTGACGAAGGTGTCTAGTAATCGGGGTGTCTCGTGGGTACCTGACAGAACGCACATGTTCCAACATTCTCACCTTTAAAGGGCGTATTGTCTTGCCTATATACTTGCTACCACAACCACATACAAGCATATAGACCACTCCCGTTGTGTTACAATTGGCAAATTCTTTCACTGCATAAGTTACAGTGTTAGTTACATTTGAAAATTCTTTTGATTCTTTAAGTATATATTTACAACCCTTGCATTTGCCACATTTATAAGTGCCAAAAACAGGTTTAGGCAACCAATTAGAATTTGAGGATTTTAAGGTAGAAAAATGGCTATGTGTGACCTGGTCACCGATGTTAGAGCAACGTCGTGTGGTTATAGAGGCATGCTTAGGTAACACTTTACAAAGGTGGGGATCCTGAGTAAGTAATGGCCAGAAACGTTCGCAGATCTGATGGATTTCATGCCATCCAGTGTCAAAGTTGCCGATCATTCTAATGCACTTTTCATCATTAGTCTTTTTATCTTGAAGTGCAAGGTGCCGATCGATCATCAGTGCATTTTGGTATGCTTTTTTCAGACAACGGTTGGGGTAACCTTTTTGTTTAAACATTTCTCTCAGATTGATAGCTTTTAATTTAAATTCATCCAGGGAGGAGCATGTTCTACGCAGTCGAATATATTGTCCCCTAGGTATCCCACGTTTTAAGGGGAGAGGATGAAAGCTTCTCCAGTTCAAGAGGTTATTTGTAGCTGTCTCTTTTCTAAATAGAGTGGTGGCCACATGACCATCTGGCAGTCTTGAGACAGAAAAGTCAAGGAAGTTCAGGGTATGTTCCTGAATTTCATAAGTAAATTTAAGGTTTAACTGATTGTTGTTAAGTCTCTCTACAAAGTTGATAAAAGTATCGCGACTACCTCTCCATAGTATAAAGATATCGTCTATATAGCGTTTCCATTCTATTATAGACGATTGAAAATCAATCAGGTCGGGGCCATTGACAACAAATTGTTCCCACCAACCCAAATGCAAATTTGCATAGGATGGTGCCATAGCTGTCCCCATGGCCGTCCCAGTCACCTGTCTATAGTAAGTACGATCAAAAATGAAGAAATTGTGTGTTAACACGAATTGGAGAAGTTGCAAAACGAATTTAGTATGTTTACTGTGTGCATCACCCCTTGTTTCCAGATAGAATTTAACATGTTTCAGGCCCAAATCATGGGGAATACAACTATACAAAGACTCTACGTCTAAACTGCAAAGTAGAGTGTCATTAGAGATAGTACAGCTAGACAAAAAGTTTAACATTTGTTTCGAGTCTCTGATATATGAGGGGAGTTGACACACAAGTTTTTGTAAAATTCTGTCAATGTATATACTCGAGTTTTGGGTAAGATTCATACAACCGGACACTATAGGGCGACTATAGGGGTAATGCATTGCGCTGAATGTCATATTACAATGTCAGCGCAACAAACGCGCTTATACGTCTACCGTGGGTGAACCTGCGCGAACGCTGCGCGAGCGTACTGTACTTCGCGCGTCCTATACTTAACATTGTGAGCGCAAATGCGTTTGTGCGCTGGTACGCGTTTGGTATTACAATCTATGCGCAGTTTTTAACGCACAGCCGCTGCGCGCATAATTTTAGCAACTCCTAAAAGCTGGTGTTAATGGCAAATTCTATCAACCTGGCCGAACCCAAATACACCAGCCCAAAAAAAAATACGCAGCAAAGTATAGTTACACATTCTACACATACCCAAACTAATAAAATGGAGAAGTTGTGTGTGCAGGTATTATTGATGCAGCATATAAGCGCAGATTGACTTTGACAGGCGCAAAAACTTAACGTGAGACAATTAAGGTTCTTAAATCTGATTGGCCGAATCGTGTGAAAAAAACAGTCCGCACACTGATTTCTGCACGCAACGTTACTGCACGCGCGTTTTTGCGCGTCTGTTTTACGTGCGTTATTTTTTGACGAATGAAAAAACGCGCGAGGATTGTAATACCAGCGTTGATTTACGCGCGTTAACGTTTGACGCTTCGCGCAAAAATTCACGCGTTTACTGTGCATTTTTGCGTGAAGAATGTAATAGGGCCCATATATTTTTATTGTTATTATTTTAATCGCTGTCCATGTCTGCATCCGTCTGTATAAAATAGACACATTATAAGGATGGTTGTTTACTTTCTATCAGCTTCTCTTATAGTTCTGCATATCTACATACAAATCAGATATAATAATCATTAATTAGAATTTCTATCCTTCTATTACTCGTATACCCTCAGTTTATGTTTTGTTTATGTGTATTTATTGTTTGCATGTGTGTGCTGATTTGTAGCTATGGACAGTGTGGTCGGTCTGTTGGCCCTTTATGTGTAATAAATAGAAATGATAATAAGAAAGATCAGAGAGAAATCACAAAAGGTCTGCTCCCACACGGCGAACTACAAAAGAATCAGAAAGCCTGGGTCATTCTTTCACATCCCATTCCATTTAGAATGCGACCTCTGCTTCTAGAATTCCTCATCTATCGAGTTGAAGCCTAACGTGCAAGAATGTTTCAATCGCGCTCCTTTTCACTCTTGCCTGGTGTATGTGCAGGTCAGGTGATCTCTCCTGTGCCTTTAATCTTTTTTGATCTCTTTGTGACTGGAAAGGATTTGCAAGAAGAAAAAAAAAAAGAGCAATTCAGTTGATGTATTTAAGCTACTTTCTTCAGTCGGGAGAATAAAAGCAAGAGTAATTCATAAAAATGACAGTAGGATGGCTTCTAAATCCTCAGAGACATAAAACGAAGGTTTTTATTCTTAATAACACGTAGCCGTACCATGTAGATTATTTATCTTTTTCTTGTTTGCTTTTTGTGTCGGATTATCGTGTTACAGCTCAGGGAGTTACACCTGATGGAGGATGGTAATGACACACTATGTATCACCATGTAGAAACCCAACGACCATCATGGCTGGTACTAGTACAGGACTGACCCTCACTTGTGGAGGACCCATTCTCTGAACTCAAAGGCATCCTAGATACCTTCTAGGATGGAGGTTACAGAGCTGGTGTCCGGCGCTAGCACTCACAATCTTCAGTTTCAGTAAAAGATATTCAGCCAGGGATCGAGTCCTCAATGAAACAGTTGATGGAGGTGGAAGGAAAAAAGGGAAAAAAATGCAAGGGAGGAATTAAGTGCAGACTGTATCGTCCCAGATAGGAGTGAAAAATAGGAGATATACTCACATATTCTGGTGCCGATTTAAATAAATGGCCACCAAACAGAAGGCAGATCGGTGGATTTAAATCAAGGGGCACCGATTCCCCAACCTCAGGTCCACGAGGCAGGAAACCAGATCCTTAGAAATATCTATTCAGGATGCCAAAGGAATAAATCACCCAGGATCATACAGGGTGGAAATTCACAATCGGTTTTATTAAAATAATAAATAAAATACACCGCAAACGCGTTTCGCTAGAAGTAGCTTCATCAGTGGGTTGATGGCCATCTATTGCATTGAAGGAATTCTTGAATTGAAGTCATCGACATCAACATCTGGGGTGCCGTGAGTTTGACAGCCCTGCCTATATTTCAGAGCTTTCAGCAGCTGATTCTACAGTTTTAGCTCTTTGGGCATTATGCCCACAGGGCTAAAACATTGGGGGCACCTTCCGCAGCCCAAAAGCAAATGAAATTTGTTTGCAGCAAACTAATTTCGTTTGCTTTTGGGCTGCAGAACAGCATACCGAGATATCTCGATATCGGGACGCCAGATGGTGCCTTTGAAGCCTGAGATATCTCGATATCGGTAGTGAAGGGGTTAAATATCAACCTAACTGTGTTGCCTCTCCTTACAAAGGAGCACTGGTGGGAAAATGAATATTCTTATTGATGGAATTTACCTATCACGATTAGGCAGCTATGAAATATTTATTTATTTATAAAGGATTTTACCAGGAAGGATACATTGAGATTTCTCTCGTTTTCAAGTATGTCCTGGGTGTGACATGAATAAATTGAAGACCTTCAGTTGAACTATGTTTTGATATTATTCTGTGACCAATTGACAGTTTGGAAATACATCTTTGCCTAAGAATCTGTGGTTATGGGTAAATGTTAAGCTCACCCAAGAACAGGGAAGTGGCTAGAAAAGAGGAAGTAAAAGGTTCAGTAGGAAATACATGTTCTTTCTTGCTAAAGAATGATACCTTAAGATCACTTATGTAACTGTGAAATAGTTTATCTGCATTAATTAGTATTTTAACCTTTTAATATGCTGTGGGCGTATCCATCTGTTATTGGATAAGCCAAAGAAATCATGTAAACGTCATGTAATGTATATAAGCCCAAGTAACCAAATATAGACAGAGAGCGAAGTGAAGGAAAACTTTTGTGTCTTGTGTCATTATTTCCAGCTACTTCCTTCTCTCTGGTCGACCATGAGTTATTTGTCACGGAGAGATAATTATCAGTTAGAGAATAGAAGATTACGGACACACATCATGCTGAGGCAGAATTTTCCAGCTATCACTTATCATTGTTGTCGGTGATACATCATAACGCAAGGCCCCGATATCTTACTAGTTTCCTCCTAATTTGACTGACCATATGTTACGAAGCCATTTCTAGTGTACATAATTAATATAAGTCGTTAAAAGCTCCTAAGCTAATTAGATGTTGTTTTGTGACCTACTCAATCCTCAGTAAGATCGGCCATAATTGCTCCCAGTGCATCCCTCAATGACCAGCAATGCGGAGCCTCTACAGACCAAGACTACACGATTAGGTAGGATGTTATTATTATTTTACTTTTTTGAGAAAGGATTTTACCAGGAAGGATACATTGAGATTTCTCTCATTTTCAAGTATGTCCTGGGTGGCGAGTATGTACCGTTAGGTGTCTTGCCCAAGGACACTTACTGGAGAGGTGCTCTGGCAAGGATTCAAACCTGCGTTTCCACAGTTTCTCTCTACGGTTATAGAGCAGTGATGTTACCTCTACTCCACCCAGCCGGCACATTGTAGGCTGGAAGATCAAACGGATAAATAGTTCAGCTCTTTTTTTTCTAGGTTATCACCAAAATTCCCAAATCATTATATAATCCCCCCATGTTGAATGGATATTAGAATCCCCAGAGAATTATTTCGGTCCCCTGGTAGACGTGTAGAGAGCCGTCTCTCTTCTTGCATTGCAGCCACAGTGAAGGGACAGGTGTCTTCGTTATGCTCTTTGAACATTATGCATATCCTCTAGTAGTCACTTGACTTTGATTTTTTAACTCTCTCCATTGATTGCATTAACTACGATCTCCCCAGAAACCGTCTCCAACGAGTCTCCGCATTTTCCAAGGAGAAAGTCTTTGGCTTCTGCCTAGTAACAGTTCAACCTGTGTTTGATCATTCAATCAGGTTAAAAATTGACAGCTAATAATCGTCTAACACAAGCAAAAAGTCAAAACTGAGCGTCACACAATCTTAACCCTTTCAGTGCCGAAATCACATATACGCGATTTTAAAGAACGCAAAGAAAAATGAAAATGGATGTATAGACCGCATTTGCATACATTCTAATGCACGATTAGTGTTGTCACACCCCCCCCCCCCCCGTGGAGAAATGGAATTATCTGTGTGATCTCACTCCTGTCACCATTTATTACTGTATTAAAGAAGCGACTAGGAGCAGCCCCCACGCTCACTGCAACAAGATTGTCACCAAACTTTACTGCTGCATTACAACAGACAGGGAGAGGACATAATTTGAGTGCCCCCTACGGAGAAGTGAAACTCACCATGAAAATTCTCTCCTGTCCCTCTGTAATACTGTAAAACAAGCTGCAAATAGCAGCCCCAAACCTCACTGAAACAAAGAGATCAAAAACTTTTCTGCTGCATTACAATAACCAGGGAGAGGACAAAATTTGTGTGCCCCCTATGGAGAAGTGAAACTCACTGTGAATATTCACTCCTGTCCCTCTGTAATACTGTAAAACAAGCTGCAAATAGTAGCCCCAAACCTCACTGTAACAAGAAGATCAAAAACTTTTCTGCTGCATTACAATAACCAGGGAAAGGACAGAATACACTGAGTGCTCTGGGGTCACTCACTGCTGTACAGGAATAAGATTCAGGAGGTTGTAATGACTGAAAGTCCCTGTACAGTACAGATGCAAGGTGTTGCTGTAATTTCCATATACAAGCATACAGATGTTATTTTATATCCTACTGGTATTTTTTTGGAATCTGCATTGCTAATAATGTCATTATGTTCCCTGCAAACCCCCATAAGCAGGAGATCTCACCATTTTTATTATTTATTTTTATCATACGTACTGTAACACAAAGACCATTTCTGCCTGTATGCTGATAATGCAGACCTGATTTGAAATTGTGCAAGATATGGGATACCATCTAGAGTTAGGAACATTTTGACCCATCAGTGTATTCCTGTAAAGCATAAATGAATATGAAAAAGTTAAAATTAGGAAATTTTGAATATTTTAATCTTTCAGCAATCTGAAAATAACGATTTTTATTCAAAATTGCTGTTTTAACCTAGATTTACTTGTTACCTATGTATTGTATGTTGCAATTAAATGTTATGATAATATTAATTTTAACAAAATGTAATTGGTAGTGAAGAGGTTAAAGGAATTTTCCTAGTTGTGCTCAATTCACACATAAATATATTCTATCTACTTCTAAACGGCATCATGACTTTCTATAAAAATGTGAAAAGGCTTGCTGAATAATACCAATTTTAACTTTTAGATTAAAAATAAGTAAATTAATTAAAATTTCGTGTTTGTTCAGCAGAGCTGTCAAACTCTCAAGTATCTAGGTATGTGGTTAGACCCAAATCTATCCTTTAGCCCCCACATCGAAAAACTCTCATCTAAAATTTACCCCAAACTAGGTGCCCTGTACAGAAACAAATCCTGCCTGAGCCCCGCGGTAAGAAAGCAAAATTGTACAACAAATGCTTATGCCGGCTATTGAATACAGAGATGTAGTGTATGCAGCCGCCCCGCAAACGCACCTCCAGAAACTTACTACATTGTATAACTCATTCTGCCGCTTTGTGCTACAATGTAACTACATGACCCACCATTGTGACATGTTAAAAGAACTAAACTGGCCATCGCTGGAATCCAGACGCACCCTTCACCTTTCCAAACTGGTGTTTAAGAGCTTTTCTGAGAACCTGCCACCGTACCTGAATAGGCTGCTTCCCCCAGCAGTTCCCTGCTATAACCTCCGATCCAAGACCTGCATCTTATTTGCAATACCACAATACAAAAAGAAAGTGGCTCGATCCTCATTTTCTTACAGAGCACCTCAGTTATGGAATAACTTCCCAGACGCCGTCAAATCTTCCCCCAGTCTTAGGTCACTTAAGAGATCTCTATTAACATACCTTGATACATGTAACATAGTGACTATATACAGAATGCACCTGTAAACATGTAACATAGTGAATATATACAGAATGCACCTGTAAACATGTAACATAGTGACTATATACAGAATGCACCTGTAAACATGTAACATAGTGACTATATACAGAATGCACCTGTAAACATGTAACATAGTGACTATATACAGAATGCTCCTGTAAACATGTAACATAATGACTATATACAGAATGCACCTGTAAACATGTAACATAGTGACTATATACAGAATGCACCTGTAAACATGTAACATAGTGACTATATACAGAATGCTCCTGTAAACATGTAACATAATGACTATATACAGAATACACCTGTAAACATGTAACATAGTGAATATATACAGAATGCACCTGTAAACATGTAACATAGTGACTATATACAGAATGCACCTGTAAACATGTAACATAGTGACTATATACAGAATGCTCCTGTAAACATGTAACATAATGACTATATACAGATGCACCTGTAAACATGTAACATAGTGACTATATACAGAATGCACCTGTAAACATGTAACATAGTGACTATATACAGAATGCACCTGTAAACATGTAACATAGTGACTATATACAGTACAGAATGCACCTGTAAACATGTAACATAGTGACTATATACAGAATGCACCCGTAAACATGTAACATAGTGACTATATACAGAATGCACCTGTAAACATGTAACATAGTGACTATATACAGAATGCACCTGTAAACATGTAACATAGTGACTATATACAGTACAGAATGCACCTGTAAACATGTAACATAGTGACTATATACAGAATGCACCTGTAAACATGTAACATAGTGACTATATACAGAATGCACCTGTAAACATGCAACATAGTGACTATATACAGAATGCACCTGTAAACATGTAACATAGTGACTATATACAGAATGCACCTGTAAACATGCAACATAGTGACTATATACAGTACAGAATGCACCTGTAAACATGTAACATAGTGACTATATACAGAATGCACCTGTAAACATGTAACATAGTGACTATATACAGAATGCACCTGTAAACATGCAACATAGTGACTATATACAGAATGCACCTGTAAACATGCAACATAGTGACTATATACAGAATGCACCTGTAAACATGCAACATAGTGACTATATACAGAATGCACCTGTAAACATGTAACATAGTGACTATATACAGAATGCACGCGTAAACATGTAACACAGTGACTATATTTCATACATATTTATTTTCTGTGTTAATCTGTATATTCGTGTTGTTTTTTTAATATGTTGCATTTTATTACTTTGTATTTCTGTATCAACTGTAACAATTCAATGTTCTTGAACCCAGGACATACTGAAAACCAGAGAAATCTCAATGTATCCTTCCTGGAAAAATACTTTATAAATAAACAAATACTGTAAATAAATCTCCCTGCCTTTGAACTATGTAACTTAACCTCTTCATGACGCTGGGTGTGCTATGCCATCCTGGCGGTGGTCGGTCCTGATTTTGCGGAGCGGCATAGCATGCCACACAGCTCACTGGTAACTGGTAGCCTATCGACGTCATTGGCTGCAGGGGGGCTGCTTGAGTTCAGTCAGTCCTGCTACAGACAGTGACGTTGATTAGCTGCATCGAGGGGAGGTAGGCCATAGAGGTTGCCAGTAAGCGTTGTGGCATGCTTTGCTGCCCCCCCCCCCTGTGTTCAAGCTGCCTGCCTCCCTGCGGACCTGTGGCAGCAAGGGGTTAATATCTATACTCCGCTCCTCCACAGCGTCGGAGTTGGAGTCTGCAGTATGTTGAAGACAGTTGAATAAATAGGACTAACTCCTTTTAGGTAAAAAATAAGTAGACAGTTTCAATTGCCTTAATGCTTCTTTCACCAAACCGGATTTGTTAAGGATTACTTTAAAAAAAAAACACACACAACAAAAACAAAACACTAGAATGACCCTTTGATCCTATGATCCTTCTGGCGCCTGCAGAAATATCATCTCGCTGCATGGTAATTGCTATTATTTTTTATCATTCTATTATATTTTCACCCACAGAAATTGTTGTTCTGAATTAAAAAAAAAAAAAAATAATATTACTTTGCTCATTTTAAATTTTTCATGTTTTCGTTTATCCTTTACAGAAATATTGTTGTAATGGAACGTTTTGAACTCTAGATGGTGCCCTTTATCTTACACAAATTCACACAGGGTCTGCAATATCAGCATACAGGCAGAAATGGCTTTTGTGTCAAATCCAGAAAATGTGATAAAGATAGATGACAAAAATGTTCAGTTCTCCCACTTGGGGATTTCTAGTGATCATAATGAGATTATTAGCAATGCAACTTCCAAACAAAAACAATGTAAACATTGATCTGTATGTGGCATAATGCCTGTGTTAGGAAATTACAGTAACACATTGTATCTGTACTGTACAGGGATTTTCAGTCATTATAACCTCCTGAATCTTATCCCTGTACAGCAGTGAGAGACCCCAGAGCTCTCCCTGTATTCTGCCCTCACCCTGGTTATGGTTATGGAGCAGAAAATGCTTTGATCTTTTTATTACAGTTAGGTTTGGGGCTGTTATTTGCAGAATGTTTTACAGTATTACAGAGGGACAGGAGTGAATTTTCACGGTGAGTTTCACTTCTCCATAGGGGGCACACTAATCCTGCCTTAACCCCTCACTACCAAGAGCAAGTACCGGCTGGGTGGAGTAGAGGTAATGTCACTGCTCTGCATGGAGAGAGCCTGTGGAGTTATGGGTTCGATCCCAAAGAGCAACCTCTCCAGTAAGTGTCCTTGGGCAAGACACCTAACAGTACATACTCGTCACCCAGGACATACTTGAAAATGAAAGGAATCTCAATGTATC
This sequence comes from Leptobrachium leishanense, assembly GCA_009667805.1. Taxonomy (NCBI): domain Eukaryota; kingdom Metazoa; phylum Chordata; class Amphibia; order Anura; family Megophryidae; genus Leptobrachium; species Leptobrachium leishanense. The sequence goes on along the minus strand of CM019072.1, from coordinate 73,901,535 downwards.
CTTCCTGGTAAAATCCTTTCTCTAAAAAAAAAATGAAATTAGTTTGCTGCAAATGAATATAGTTTGCTTTGGGGCTGCAGAAGGTGCCCCCAAAGTTTTAGCCCTGTGGGCATGATGGCCAAAGAGCTAAAACTGTGTAAAATCGGATGATGAATGTCCTGACATCAGACATTCAGCAAGCCAATCCAGGGAACATGAGCTGCAGCTGTAATGACTGTAACTCAATTTGGCAGTAGATGGCACCACCTACTGGCCAAATATGTTATTACAGTAAGAAATGCATTGGGAACATGCCCAAATATTTCTTACTGTATGATTAATTAAAAATGATTTTTCAAAAAAACACTGCTTCCTGACAATGCTTTTTTTTTGGGCAATCACTTGGTAGTGCAGGGGTTAAAGAGACATGCAAATGAGGTTTGATATTGCAATGATTGCTTTTCAATGTGTTATAATGCAAAATCAAGGTAACTCGACTTTGTTACTGAAAGGATTGACGTGATTATGCCTTTAGTGAAACGAAAAGACATTTTTTTTAAAAGTTCCATTGAATGTAGCTTTGATTATTAAATTCAAACGTGGACAGCCTTGAATCTTAAAAGGTGCTACACGCATCTGAAATGACGAATCGGAGATGTTATAATGGTGAGCACTCCATATTCTGTTTCACGGTGAATGCCTACAAGAGGATTATCTAAGGCCTCTCCAAAAAGTCAAAATGTGCTGTGAATTTTCAAGGGCTCAGTAAATGATGGTTTATATCAAGGGTGCTTAACTCTTTCGCTGCTGAGCCTTTTCACACCTCTGTGCTGAGCTCATTTTTACCGGTTTCGCTCATTATGTTTAAATGCGATTTGAAGTCACATTTTATTAATTGACCCAGACATATTATATATCGTTCTTTCCGGAAGACTCGGCAGATTCATAATATGTCATTTTTATATGTATACGTTATGTCCTGTCTGTATATTATAACATAAAATGCAATAAAATTAGAATTTTCAATAATTTACAACGTGTAAAGTGTTTTATTTCACATTTTAACATGCGAGCGTTTGCGGTTATATTTTCTATGGGTTGCGCTTGTTAAAAAAATTAGAATCGGGGAATCGTTACTTTTTTTGGGGAAAATTACGTGTTTTTTGGCAAACGCCCCCCATAGAAAAAATCGTTAATGCAGCATCATTGTTCACATTATAATTGAAATGGGAACAATATTGCTGCATTAATAAAACAAAACAAAACAAAAAATTTTATTTTTTTTATTTTTATAATTTTTTTTTTTAAATTTTTTTTTTTAACTGTACATAGTCATGTTTGGTATCATTGAAAAGGCCATGCTCTGGCCGTTCCAATAATGTCAAACAATAACCCCTAGCTTTCACGGATCAGGAGATAGGATGTTCATTTGAACCCCCTATCTCCACCATAGGTGGCAGCACGGGGTTAATTGCGGGACTGGCGCCATCGCGCTGTGCGCGATGACGCCAGTCATTAGGGGGATATCCCGGAAGCTTGGCCGACATCCAAGATGTCGGCCAGCTCCGGGTGGGGACCGCGATACGGCGCATGTTAGCGCCATATCGCATCCAGCCTCTTAGGGGTTAAAGACAGCCGCTGCTTGGAAGGGCAGGCTGTGCCCTTCCAAGCGGTGTCTGCCTTTACTGGCTGGCCCGCACGGATGGGGAGGGGGAGAGGTCCCTTCCTCGCAATGGCGGGGGACGTCATCGGCCGATCGCCGCTGCATAGGGAGGCACATCTGCAAACTGCTGTAAGTCCTACACCGTTCACCTGAGTTGGATGTACATACCCTCAAATTAAAGCTGACAGTCTGCAGTTAAAGCACATTGTGTTTGTTTCATTCCAACTCCATTGTGGTGTTGTATAGAGCCAAAGATGTTAGAATTGTGTCGATGTCCCAATATCTCTGGACCTGACTGTATAACCCTTAAATATATAGTTATAAAGTATAGTTACATATATCCCATGGGACCAGATACCCAACGTTTTGGCTATAGGTCTTTATCAAGGGCTACAATAAAGCATATTTACAGTCTTCCTTTTATATGGGCCTCCTAATTAATCATCAATGTGCCCCAGGAGTTAGAGTCCTTCCTACCCACGTGTAATCACAACACGCCGGCGTCCATCATTGATTATGTCAGGGAGTCAGCGCCCATTAAGGGCATCATTTTCCCTGAAGTCAGACACGAGCCTCTGCGCATGCGCTAAGACAGTTTGAAGCGCATGCGTGTGTGCACACATGGGCCTCTCCCAGAAGAAATTACATGAGGAGGCCCGATTCGCCGCTTCTTGTCTCCGGGAGCAGAGTGAGACTGGGAAAAAATAGAGAGTGAGATCGCGCAGGGCTCGCAGCCCGGAAGCCCAATCCTCCATGAAGTCCTATGGACTCAAGGAGATGATACTCGAGGCGGCACAGAAGTAGCCCGAGTATCCCAGGGGTTAGCGCTGTGTTCCAGGGTGTGGTGCTGAAACAGCGTCTGCTCTGGAATACCACATTAACATTGGGACGCTACGGAGAAAACTGCAGGTGCAGATTTTCCCCATTAGCGTCCCTGTGTTAGCGTTAAGAAAGGAATAGGGCCCACTGTTGAGTATTCTATTTTTTTTCATTATAGTATAAATCAAAGGCGGCTACGAAAAATCCCACTGCGGCAAATTTCAGCTAATCATAGACATTAGAGATAAAGAAAGCATGTCTTAATGCTGTGAAATCACATACAAGCCAATTCTGAATACATAATAAGGATAGCATCACAGAATTCCCAGAAATTAGGTAAAATCCAGTAAATGAAACTTAACTAGCCAATGGGGAGTTATTACACGTGTCCTTGGGGTGTGTACAAGCTTTGCGTAGAGGACGTGTGTATTTTTTAACTTGGCCAAGCCTACTTTAAATTCGAGCCAACTCTGCATACACATCCAAAACATAGATAAAGGGGGCAGGCAATTTAACCCTTTCAGGATGCTTATCACCCAGCAGATGAGCACCTCCCTTGGGAATACAGAATCCCTGGTCTGGACCTCTCACCTGCTGGGCTACCTGCAAACTGCAGTACAGAGCACTAGCCCACCCTACACTTCAAGTGCACCAACCCAAGGGACCCAAACCACCACAAATACCTATGTGACCCCTGTAGCAGCACACATTTTCCCTGGGGTAATCAGAACCTAGCCCTCGCTGCAGCACTGTTGGGGGAACATAAACACCCCAAAGACCATGCCCTGTTGTTGTCACACAGACTATTGTGCCTCTATCTCCCTATTTGTTTGTATTTACATTTTATCGAATCATTGTCAAAAAGTATCTAGACAGTCTGATGCTAAAGCTGTGATTGCTACGTGCTCTGTTGTATCCTGTTTAGACTTGAGTCCACTCCGGACTATCACGGCATGCACATGCTCATCAGAGGCGGAAAACAGGAGGAGGGGGATCTAGTCTAGTGAGTCATCTTCCATAGTTTTCCTGGTCCTTACATACACTGTATATGTTTGGTTCTAATGCTTCATTAAAGCCCACTTATCTTTACCAGAAATCTGAGTCTTGTCTCAGTTTTGCTGGGAAATAATCAACTATAATCATACTTTTATTTTTTATCCGTCCTTAAGCTTGGACTAAGGACTAGAGAAAACATGAAAGATCCCTGGTGGGAGTACAGATGTCCTGCTAGGGAGCGATATTATTAGCGTATATGCTCAGTCAGTGTACCGAGATCTGTTACATAGATTATTTTGTGTTCGTGGACACGCGCATGTGCTCTCCACGAGATTTTGCCTTTGAGCTCAATGTAGCCAAAGCGAATGCCCTAGACCAGGAACTCGCTTAAGAGGAGGTCTGCCTTGATGTTGTCAGGTAATCTAAGTGTATTCTTCAAAGGACATTTCCGTAAACTAAACATCTTTTATTCTCTTATATGTTTCAGTATATTTCAGTATGGAATATCAAGCGTTTGGGTTTGTTGTTTATGTTACACATAAGAATATTACATTTTAATAAAGAGTTTGAGGGGATTTTCAGTACAGACATTGTAAGGTTAGAAGGTTTATGGGTAGTTATGGGAGGCCATATGCTGTCGAAGAGCTTTACGTCTACTTTATCCCATCCTTATCCCTAGAATGACCTTGTTTGGTTGAGATTTGAGCAACTTGACCACGTGTGTAACATCTGATAATCTTAGACATCGATCTAAAGAAATGCGACTTCCATAATCATTGTGTGGACAAGCGACTCATTTATTGGGCCAGAACAATAAAAGTGGCAATGTGTGGACCAAAGCGCGGGAGGTTTTCAAGCCTCGACTCTAGAAGCCAGTTTACCTCCTCCTACACCCAACAAGCAACCTTGGCCCTACATATATTTTGGTATTGCGTCTCGCATGATCATCGACCACAAAGTACAGTAAACTCGCGCAAGCCACAGATTGTTTAACAGTTTAGCGTTAGGAAGGCAATACGAGTTATCCTGACATTAACACTTACTCATCCGAATGGTACCTTTAGGGCCCTATTACATACTTAACACAAAAATGCACGCAAAACGCGTGTTTTTTGCGTGAAGAGTTAAATGTTAACGCACGAAAATCACCGCTGAAATTACATTCCTCGTGCATTTTTTCATCTGTCGGGAAATCGCGCTTGTAAAACCAACGCGCAAAAATGCGCGCAAAGTACTGTTGAACGCATTTTGTGCAGACTACGCACAACAGACGTACGTTCTGACAGATGACAAGGTAGTGGCCGCCATTTTTGCTGGATCTAGTAAAAAAAAAACATGCGCATCGACGTTCTCCTTTGTGAATCGGCAGTTTGGTACGGTCAGGTTGTTCCAATTTGCCGTTACCACCAGCTTTTCAAAGACAATAAAATTATGCGCGCAAACGTTGTCCGTTAAATTTTGCGCTAAGATTGTAATACATTCGAGCGCCAGCGCACAAACGCATTTGCGCTCACAATGTTAAGTATAGGATACGCGCACTAAATTGCGCTCGCAAAGGGTTCGCGCAGGGTCACTCGCGTTAGACGTTAAAGTGCATTTTGTGCGCGAACGTCGTAAAAGGGTTTTACCCCTCGCGTTAATGCGTTTTTGCGCATGTGCAAAATTGTGTGCGAGGAATGTAATAGGGCCCTTAGTGTTCACCAGTGCATAGTACCCTAAGGGCACTATCACTTGCTCTGCACAAAACCGGGGACGCTAAGGGGAAACATTTGCGCTGGCAAATTTCCCCTTAGCGTCCTCGTTTTACAAACAGCTTGCGAGGCAGGCGCGGAATCAGCACAAGCTCTAAGCTGTAGTTAACGTTTCAGTTAGCTGCAGTGGTTCGTAAATTAGCGTTCGGACTATGTGATCCCACCGCTAATTACACTTTGTGCCTCCTATGTTAAGTATAGGGAGCGCAAAGTACAGTAAGCTCACTCTAGAAAGCGCTATTGGGGGGCGTGGCTAGCGGCGGACGGGAGCAGACGCATGTTAGAGGAGCTCCGCTGTTTACCCTATACCGGGTCACAATTACAGTGTCTGAACCGTCCGATTTTGATCTGCTGAGGGCCCCCAGGACGAGTGGACTGTGTGGTGCTCACGGCGCCGCTGATTTCCGAGCGTTTTATCGCCCCCATCTGACTTCCTGGACCTTCGGGCCTGGTGCGGCCTAGTTGCGGCGGCCATCTTGTGGAGCCTGGTGTGTTTCCTGGAGGCCATATCGGACCTGATTCCTGGCTGGAGAGACTGTACTGTCGACTGAGCATGGGGAAGAAGCTGAAAACACTTCCACAGCGCAGGTTGGTGGACACCAGACAGGCGGACATTAGAGATTCACTGAATTATAGACGCTCTGCAACAGTTATACCCCCCTTTCCCTCCTGCCCATGGGGTATGACTCCTCTGAGGAGGAAGACTGCTCCTGGCACAACGGACGGGGGCCCGATTGGCCCGCCGAGACGTCCCGGGACAAGAATCCAATGACTATGAGTGCCGCTGCACGCAAGAGAGCGCAGAAAAAGAGGAAAAAGGCCTTGGCAGCGGAGTTACCTGAGGCCACAGCTACGGAGCCCTCCGCAGGTGGCTCAGAGGCTGATACGCTAATGTCGGATGCAGAGGACCTGACACGACGGACGGACGGCCCGCAACAAGGGGGAGCCCTACAACCGCAGCGGATATCGGATACCCCAGGGGAGACTGGCTCTCTATTGGGTGCAGCAACGCCTCCAAGCTCTGCCGGGACCCCTGCGGCTGCCCCAGATGACATGCGCCCCACTACGATGCAGGACTATAGAAACTTCATAGCGGAGATCAAATCAATATGGCTGACCGAATTATCTAACGTGCGCTCTGAGGTAAAGGAGGTGCGCTCACAGATGGTGGCGGTTCAGGCTCAGAATGTGGAGTTGGCAGAAGAACAGACGGTATTGTCGGCACAGGTGACTGCTCTCAGGTCTCAGGTGGAGGTTTTGACACGCTCAGTGGAGGCTCTGGAGTCCCGGCACCGTCGGCGTAATGTCCGTGTCCGGGGAGTTCCCGAGTCGGTTACTCCAGCGGACTTACTCTCGTACACTAATAGTCTGGCACGCCAGGTTTTGGAGGATCCGCCTGACACCCCGGAGGTGTTTAGCACGGTTTACCGCATTCGCAAGGCTGCTGAGGCCCCACGGGATGCCCCGAGAGATGTGATCGCGGTCACAGCAGATGTGGCAGCCAAAACACGGATCATGACAGCGCCGGGGGCGCGAGCTGATGTCCTATTCGATGGAGTAACCCTGAAATTATTTCACGACCTGCCCTTCGCAACGCTGATGGCGCGCCGCAGATATCGCGAGGTGACAACTTTCCTCAGGCATAAAGGGGTCCGGTACCGCTGGGGTCCAGCCGGCTCATTAGTGGTTACCCATAACAAAATGTCGTATGTAATCTCGGACCCGGCCGAGGCCTGGCCTGTTTTACTGGGGGCAGGTTTTGCGCCGGATGGAGCGCTCGTCTCCCCGGGCTGAGAACTTAGGTGATGGGAATCTCTGACTTGTTTGCACAACACCTTTACGAGAAGCCGCCTCTTTTTCAATGCGTTCTTTTTAGTTCATGGTTTTGCATTTTGACTCAGGTTTCGTTGTTTATCTGATGTCTTTTGCTGCTCGGAAAGTTATAGGAAGACCCCCTCTCTTTCTCTGTTGTTTTTTAATTTTTATTTTTATATAGTTTGAGGAGCTATTTAGATGGATTCGGGGATTGTGTTGTGGGCCCCTTTGATAACCCCCCCCCCTCCCTCATTGCCTGTATTGCTGTATGGGATTTTGGAAGTGTCTTATGCTCCCCTTTTCCCTTTAGGTTTCAGGCCTTTTCTTCCCCCCCCCCCTTATGATGGCATTGCCTTTGGCGCCTGCAGATGTTTCAATACGTCTCTTTATTTATTTTTTATTTCTTATCTATATAATGCTTTACGACAGTTGATATCACAGCCCTGTGTGGCTGCTTTCTTGTTGGTCGACATGTGGCCCTATTTGAAATGTCTAAATAAAGAATTTAAAAAAAAAAAAGAAAGCGCTATTACCCATGCGCTAACGTTTTTTTTAACCCGTTAGAAATCGGGAAGCAGAATGAGCGTAACGCTATCACCTCTTTTAATTATTTAACACTGCTAACGCTCACTTATGTCAGCGCTAGCGTTAGGGCTGTAATTGTTTTATACTGGAAAGGTTAGCACATAAACAATTACAAAGACCGGGCACCTCCTCTTATTATATCAGGGAACGAATATAAGTATCCATGCTCTCATAATACTTTGGTGACGAGGGCTCAGGACCTACTGATTCATCTTTCTGCCATCAGGGTAGCGAAGTCAAATAGTGCATTAGGCCACTTCTGTTACAACTTTGTTACAACTTTGTCAAGACACAATTTTTCGTTAATGTGCCACAGAGTCCTAAAAATTACCAAGTTACCAATTGGCCATAAAGGGCCACTACCACCAAAAAATGATATGTTCTTGTTTCGTTTATTTTATGTTGCTGAGCTGATATCTTACATGTTCTTGTTTATCGCCTGTACAGGGGCGGACTGACCCATTGGGCACTGTGTGAGCTGCTGGGGGCATATGGGTTGTGCGTTGTATGGGAGGGGTTTATGGGTGTGGCCTACTGTGTAGGCGTGGCACAAGGGGCCCCACTAACTCCTATTGCCCGGGGACCCCATTACTTGTCAGTCCGCCCCTGCTCCTGTACAGTTGTGTTCAAAATTATTCAACCCCCACTGAAATTGAGTGTTTTGGCCAGTTTGACATTGATTTTGATCATTCAGTCATCTTGCTTACAATTAAATCAAAGAGGCACGTGTAGGTCAGACAAATATAACATAACATTTATAATGAAATAACCACAAATGTCTTTTCTGTGCTCACATCATTATCAGTTTTATTCAACCCCCAAGTGACATTCAATCTTAGTACTTAGTACAACATCCTTTTACAGTTATAACAGCTTTTAAACGTGAAGCATAGCTTGACACAAGTGTCTTGCAGCGATCTACGGGTATCTTCGCCCATTCGTCATGGGCAAAAGCCTCCAGTTCAGTCACATTCTTAGGCTTGCGCACTGCAACTGCTTTCTTTAAGTCCCACCAGAGGTTCTCAATCGGATTTAAGTCAGGTGACTGCGATGGCCACTCCAAAATGTTCCAGCCTTTAATCTGCACCCATGCTCTAGTGGACTTGGAGGTATGTTTGGGATCATTGTCCTGTTGAAAGGTCCAACGTCTCCCAAGCCTCAGGTTTGTGACGGACTGCATCACATTGTCATCCAATATCTCCTGGTACTGAAGAGAATTCATGGTACCTTGCACACGCTGAGGCTTCCCTGTACCTGCAGAAGCAAAACAGCCCCAAAGCATGATTGACCCCCCACCATGCTTCACAGTAGGCAAGGTGTTCTTTTCTTCATAGGCCTTGTTCTTCCTCCTCCAAACATAGCGTTGATCCATGTGCCCAGACAGTTCTAATTTTGTTTCATCAGTCCACAGAACACTATCCCAAAACTTCTGCGGTTTGTCCACATGACTTTTGGCATACTGCAGTCGACTTTTCTTATTCTTTGGAGACAGCAAGGGGGTGCGCCTGGGAGTTCTGGCATGGAGGCCTTCATTATGCAGTGTGCGCCGTATTGTCTGAGCTGAAACTTCAGTACCCACATCTGACAAATCTTTTCTCAGTTCCTCAGCAGTCACACGGGGACTTTTCTCCACTCTACGCTTCAGGTAGCGCACAGCAGTCGAAGTCAGCATCTTCTTTCTGCCACGACCAGGTAGCGTTTCAACAGTGCCCTTTGCCTTGAATTTGCGAATGATTCTTCCTATGGTCTCTCTTGGTATGTTTAACATCTTTGCAATCTTCTTATAGCCATTGCCCTTCCTGTGAAGAGTAATCACCTCTTCTCTTGTCTTCCTGGACCATTCTCTTGACTTCTCCATGTTTGTAACCACACCAGTAAATGTCTAGAAGGAGCTGAGTATCACAGTCATTTTAAAGCTGCCTAATTGGTGCTTATTATGCTTTATTGCTGCTCCGTGACATCCACAGGTGTTTTCAATACCTGATTGAAAACACTTGAATGAACCTCTGTTCTTCAGAGTGGTAGTCTTTAAGGGGTTGAATAATTGTGTCAATGAAGAATTCACAAAAGAAACATTTACTACTGTATTACAAAACCAATTGATGTCATTTTAGTTGCATATGGTTCTTTAAAAAGTCCTTGTAGGATTTCATTCTGAATACAATTACAAATGTACACTAAATTCCCTAAAACCCTTTACAGCATTGGGGGTTGAATAATTTTGAACACAACTGTATGTTTAGTTAAGAAAATATTTTACTCTGTATGTGTCACGGGGTGCATACATTGTGTGCTCTTTTGTTGTGCAAACTGCCCCCGCAGTATCTTTTGAACACCTGTTTCTCACTGTGGGGCATTGGGCATAGAATGGGTACTTTGCATCAGAAATCCAGAAAACCGTCCTATTGAATAGTGTGGAATATATGTAAATAACATCACCAGGGGATACCATTCAGTGTTGTTGGCACACTATCAGATCTCATTCAGCTGCCATCTCTTATCTAGGGTAGCCAAAACAATACAATAGATTCCCTGCAGCCTTATGTAAACATCGCCCCCTACACTACTGTAGAAGCTACGCCACAGCTGTAAAGGGAAACTTGTGCTCCGATTTTGGTAAATGTTGCATCATGGGAAAATTTCACAAAATGGAAACAGGAGATAAAAACCTAACTTTATTTTTCCTTTTTACATGCGATTACTTCATAAATAAGAAAATAATTTCAGCAACGTGTGTTTTATAATGGGGTTTTGTTTGTAATGCACAAGTAATCTTGTTACAGCTCATGTACGTGGTAGTGTCCCTTTAAACATCCATGGCTTACTATGGAACTCCAGCAACGACCTGCTAGCTGCAAAGGTCACCACGAGTGCTTTTTCCCAAGAGCTACCACAAACAAGTTACTGTCGGTGGTGTATTCATGCTATAATGTAATGATTATGGGCATATGTCTGTTAATGTGCTCATTATATGTTATAATTTTGTATTTGTGTATCAAAAGGGTTTAAAACGCAACTATTCTTCTTTCGTTACAGGTTCATTGCTGTGTCCATCCCATTACATTACAACAGACAACAGGTGGACAACCGACAACTTTTCCTAATATCTACCACCTGGATCTTTGCTTTTGCAGTGGCTTCTCCGGTCATTTTTGGACTCAACAATGTAGTTGGCCGGGACCCAACCGTGTGCAAACTTGAGGATAACAACTATATAATTTATTCCTCGGTCTGTTCTTTCTTCATCCCCTGTCCCATTATGGTAGTGCTCTACTGCGCCATGTTTTACGGACTCCGCAAGTGGGAAGAGACCAGGAAGGCCAAGTTACGGTGTCACATGTCTCCCGGACCCGGAAGGAAGTCACCGTGCCCCAACCTCTTAATTGACAGGAGTCCTACAGAGAGCAAACTGGACAACCTGCACCTGTACGCTCAGTCAGAATGCCCTTTTTCAAAGTCCTACGTGGACAATGGCCATGGAATACAGACTGTAGCCTATCCACCTCTCAAATACTCAAATAGCATGGAACCGGAAAGAAAGCACGCCAAGATCAATGGGAGGGAGAGGAAAGCCATGAGGGTGCTCCCAGTTGTAGTGGGTAAGTATCTTCCAATTAAATAAGGTGTGATACAGCAACCACTCGGGATACTTGGTTCCAGCCAAACAAGACAGTTCTCTAGGGCAGTGGTCCCCAACCTTGGTCCACAGGCTCCACTAACAGGCCAGATTTTACAGATCACCTTGGGGAAATGCAGACTGAATCCTGCAATCACTGAGCAGCAAATCATATCACCTGTGCTGTGCTTCAGGTATCTGGCAAACCTGGCCTTTTAGTGGGCTGGGAAAACTGCGTATGGGTATAAACAGCCGCAGACTTGAAGTTGTGAAAATGAGAGGTCTTTTATTCCAGAATAAACAAGCGCCACATTTGGCTTTGAATCAGTATTGCAGGTGATAAAAAAAACACACAAACAAAATCCTAGCTCAATTAGAGCACTTACTATACACACAGCGATCCTGACTTTACAGGTAACATAATCTAATAAACAAGAGAAAATCACAGCATTTTTTTTATAAGTGTTACTGCTCCCTGCCCTCAGCAGTCTGAATAAAACACTTCTGTCTAGGAGTCAGCATCTTGGGAATTTACCTGTTGCTTAATTAATTAATTGGTAACAAGTGTGCGAGAGGATAGAGGCCATGCAGGATTCAGGGTCCTAAATATCTTCCTTCTATTACTGTCCCAGACATTCCGTTACCCAATCCAAGCACTCTGTCACAAGTGTCAGAAAGGGTTCTGATTGTGATGAATGTAATGCAGGGAATCAAATGTGTCGAAAATAGAAAGTATATCCAGCACCTGCTTATTTACCCACAGAACTTTCTGTTTACTCAGCTCCAAACCTTATATCAAGAAATATAAAAGTGCCTACACAAATGTGTTGTTATTATTATTATGCATGTAGGTCAGCTTTATAACTTGCATGCATAATGCACATGCGGTTGATTAGTGGAGCAAAGCAGGGGGCAATTTCACACAACACAGGAGTCACAAGCAAATTAAAAAAAACTTATAATGAGGATAAATCATCTCTGGATTATAGCAAACATCCACTGTGCAATTTTTTGGAAAGTATGCTTAATTTAAATTAAAATTTATAATAATGAGCAATAAAATATACAGATGACAGATAGCGCCCAGGTATAAAGCAGAATATAAACTGGGGGGTCGTTAATTTTTTTTTTTTTAAGGAGTTGAGATAATTATTCAGATACAAATATATTAAATGCAATAAGCTGCAAATATTATATGTCGCCCGCAGTACTATTTGAGGATAAATAATTAAAAAGGTCCACGCGCAAAAGCTACTTTAGCTAAAACATCATGAATGTAAGCATCACTGTTGGAGAATATTTGGACAGTCGGCATCAATGTTTTTTTTCCATATTTTATCTTTCACTGTATGAGGATTTATGTATCTGGCTCTGAACAACATTCCGGCTTTTAGCAGCCTATATTTATATATACACAAAATCAGGATCTGCACGCCATGTCTATACGAAGACGACACACACGTGCAGTAAGTGCCTTAGAAGGACCATCTTCAACATACCAAGCTGGTACATGAAGAAGGATGCCAAATGTTGGTACACAGGCCCGGACTGGGACAAAATATAGACACGGCATTTTGGACTGAGCAGCCCACATTTTGTTCTACACAGCGCACATTACTGAGAGTTTTATTGCTGTGGAGCTCTGTGATACGCTCTTACTCTGCACACATTACTGTGGAGCTCTGTGACACCCATACAACACCGCACATTACTGTGGAGCTCTGTGACACCCCCATAAACACTACACATTATGGGGGTGTCACAGAGCTCTACAGTAATATAACTCATTGTAATGTACCGATAAATTCATTCATCCCCCCAGCATATCAATTCAATCACCCCCAAGCATATCAATTCATTCATTACCCCCAGCATATCAATCCCCCCAGTATGTCAATTCCCCCAGCATGTCAATTACCCCCCAGCATATCAATATCCCCCCAGTATATCAATTACCCCATCATGTCAATTACCCCATGTCAATAACCCCCCAGCATGTCAATATCCCCCCCAGCATGTCAATTACCCGCCCAGCATGTCAATATCCCCCCAGCATGTCAATTACCCGCCCATCCATGTCAATATCTCCCCCAGCATATCAATTACCCGCCCAGTTTGTCAATTCCCCCAGCATATCAATTACCCCCTGCATATCAATTACCCCCTGCATATCAATTACCGCCCCAGGCAGCATATTGATTTACCCCCCTACATACCTCGTGGTCGTGGCTAACCTGGTGGTGGTGTGTGCCGGCGGCAGCTGGGAGAGATGTCCTGACAACCCCAGAAGGATCCAGCCCACAAGCGCCGCGTGTGCAGGGCGCGCCCTATGAGGGAGCCGGCCGGTGTTGATGACCCCCGCTGATGATGTCACGTGGCACACCGTTTGACCTAATCAGCAAGGGCCAAAGGCTAGCCGGCACCCTCTGGTTACATCGTTACAGGTCTCGACACTCCAGATGGCCAGCCGCCCTGGGCAGCTGGCTATGTTGGCCAGCCACCCGGCAAGGGAGGCTAGCGGATGACCGGCGCGGGAGGCTACCGGCCTACCGGGCAAATGCCCAGTTTGTCCGATGGCAGTCCGGGTCTGTTGGTACAGGAAGTTGGAGCGACGTGCTGTCTCTCAAACAGCAGATTTATTGGAGCATACCAGCAATGTTTCAGGAGCTTGAGAATGGCTCGTGACGTTGGCGAAGACGTGGCTGATATGCTCTAGTAAATCTGCTGTTGTGTTTTGGAGGCAGTGTGCCTACTTCTTCTTCATGTGTCGGCTTGGCATGTTGAAGATGGTCCTTCTAAGGCACTTACTTCACATGTGTGTCGTCTTCGTATAGACATGACGTGCAGATCCTGATTTTGTGTATATACACAGTAAATATAGGATGCTTAAAGCCGGAATGTTGTTCAGAGCCAGATACATAAATCCTCAAACAGAAAACCTACATCGGTTATCTGACCATAACATTGTGTTTACCACCGAAGTTTAGTGTTGTTGCAATAATGATAAAAGTCTGTATTTATCGAAAGGGAGATTCAAACAGCAACAGGAGAAAGTTCATTAAAGAAGCTTCTTCTGCCGCTGTTTGAATGTGCCTGTGAGAAACGCCAAAGTTTATTGTCATTGCAACGACAGTAAACTATGGTGGTTAGTGACTAGGCCTATATGTAATAGAGCAGTATTCAAAAAACCGCAGCTGGTCCAAAAAAGTTCGGCCAGAAAAATGACTGAAAAAGCTTATTTCCAGCCGGCATCGTACAGATTTGTGACATTAATGTAGACACGAATATTAGAAAAATCCAATATTTTTAGAAGAAAAAAATTCAGTTTAATTCTCCCGATTTCTCGGCCTGAAAAAATCCATTCATCAAAATCTATCAGCAGGTGAAATTTATTTGGAATTTGGCATACAGATAAATTGGAATTTCCCAAACCAAGAAATATCAGAAAATTGTCCAAAAACAGGTCCCTTTTTGGTCATCGGGCCGAATTGAATTGAGCCCTAATGTAGGTCAGAAACATCTCCTGCCATACCTGCCATAGACATATACACACACCTGGATATATAGAGGGTTATTCAGAGAGAGCTGATCTGGCCTCAAAATTGTACCGAACAGTGAATTAACACGTAAGGTGCAATTTCGTGTCCATTCGGCTGTTCAGAAAGCAGGCGGTTAGCCACATTTTGCCGAATTGCTAGCAAAACACAATGCAGTACGGCAGCAGTGAAATCTCCCAGAGAGAAGCAATGGTCAATTTATTCAGAGAACACTGAACAGCACCGAAATGAAGGTGAAATGTCCTGATGTTTGGTGGTTTCATTCGACAGGTTTAATCAGGCGAATCCCATAGGTTTCAATGTAAAAAATATTCCCGTTCTATGCAATATTAAACCGTTTATTCTTTTAATCAGCAGCAAAAACTATTTTTGAAGGCATTTTTTGTGATTTTTTTCGCCAAATTATTTTTCCGATTTTTTTTTTTTTATTATCATTATTTTTTTTAAAATAGGGATTTTCATTTTTTCTGTAACAGACCTTTTTTTATCATTCATTAGACCTTATATGTAAATTCCAGACATTTTCGTCCAATAGTTTTTTTGCAAACAGCGTTCAAATTTGTCACTGTCAATCGTTTTTTTTTTTTTTTACACTGTTCGTCGGCTTGTCGGCTTTTCCTGGAAGCTGTCAGCGCTGAGTTTGGCGGATCGGTGTCTTTTTTTCGGACGCGTTCAGCAGGTGTGCGACAGCTTATCGAATCCGAAAATTTATCGGATCCAATAATTTCAGCGGGTTCCAAGCGGCTTATTGAATCCGATCTGATCAGATAAGCCGCCGGGACCCGCTGTCATGCACAGGCATCACTTTTGTGCGGTGTGTCACATTTTTTGGGGGTGTTCCTGTCTTCTTCCCAAAGGATTAGGCAAGGCACCTTTGGTATTTATAACCCCTTATCTGATCTGCTCTCTTGGGCCGAATGGAAACTTGATCAGGGGGCCCATACCCTGAACCAAATGGGTTGGGGGGTGTTTAACAGACAAAGAGCCAGCACTCACTAGTACAATTGGTATTTCTCCAAGGACTTGGGTTTGATGAACATCTCTAAGAACCTTCTGGGATTTTTAAAATCTGGAATACCCATGGAAGAGCTACCTAATGCAAGTTAGGTTTTCTGTGTAAGTCCCATTTTATTTCAAGAACTGTATTTGCCCGTTTAACCAGAGCTGTTGTAAATTTACCAGAGCCATTGTATAGATTACGTACTGAACGCTAACTGCAGTGTTAGGATATATAAACCTTAACATCAGGATAAGAGAATTTAACACATGCCCGGGATTACCTTCCTAACGCTAAAAACGGGAAAAATTAGTTAGTGCTTCGGTGATTGCACTAGCTTTGCACGAGCTTACTGTACTTTGCGCATCCTATACTTAACATGGAGAGCGCAATCAGTAATTAGCGTTTCGATAAGTAAGGTATTACAAAGTGCTAGCGCTAATTACCGAGCCGATTTTTAACGTCACTCAAAAGCTGGTGCTAAATGATTGCACTTTGGCGGAATCATTTAGCACCAGCTGAACCCCCCCCCCCCCCCATTACATCAGATACTCACCCCGCAGTGAGGACGGTTGCCCAATTCGCTACTTCGTGCCGCCGGGAGCAGAGTGAGACTAGGGACAAATAGTCCCCAGTCTCCTTCCACAATCAGTCCGCGGCCATGCACAATCTCATGAGAGCGAGATCGCACGGGGCTCGCGGCCCGGCAGGGCAACTCTCCATGAGAGGTCATGTGGACTCCAGGAGGTGATACACACAGAGGCTACTGCGAGTATCATTGAGGGTAGTGTTTGGCTCTGGGTAGGCTGCTGAATTACCAACTGCCCTGGAATCTCACACTAAAATCGGGATGCTACGGGGAAACCTGCAGGCGCTGATTAACCATGAATTTCACATGATGATACATCATCAACCACAGATTACATACATTTATGTTTCCTCAAATAGAGGTGTTAATTTCTATAACACTCCTTTCATTGCTACATATAAAATATATGTTGCAGTAGTGATGTAAAAGATAATTATCATGCTAGCCTTTTATGACTAATATTGTGAGAGGTTTTCATGTTACGTGTATGTTCTAGTTATATCATGCACCCATGGCCTGTACGCTATTGCTCAATAATATATCTGTATGCACACACCATATCTGTCTGTCCCTTTCATGTCAGACGCCATCACAGCAATGTACTTCAAATATGTTGCTGCTTTATGTCGTACCCTACCCCAAACTCTGCGGGACCCTTAGTAGGCACTTTAGACCAGGGGTCTCAAACTCCTGGCCCCCAGATTTTGCAGCGTTTTATTCGATTTGTGCGGCGAATTGATTCGCTGCACTTAGAAACATAGAAACATAGAAAAATGTCGACAGATAAGAACCTGTCGGCCCATCTAGTCTGCCCAATTACATGGATACTTTACCTGGATTTATCTTTTGTTTAGGATAGCCTTATGCCTATCCCATGCCTGCTTAAATTCAATTACTGTTTTGGCCTCAACCACTTCTACTGGAAGACTGTTCCATGTATCCACCACCCTCTCAGTAAAATAATGCTTCCTGATGTTACTTTTAAACCTTTGCCCCTCTAATCTAAGACTATGTCCTCTTGTTTTGCTACTTTGTTTCCATTTAAATATACTCCCTTGCTCTACCTTGTGGATTCCCTTTACGTATTTAAATGTTTCTATCATATCTCCTCTGTCTCGTCTTTTTTCCAAGCTGTACATGTTAAGATCATTAAGCCTTTCCTGGTAACTTTTCTCCTTCAAGCCGTACACCATTTTAGTAGCCCTTCTCTGAACTCTCTCTAAGATGTCTATATCCTTCTGGAGATACGGTCTCCAGTACTGCACACAGTACTCCAAGTGAGGTCTCACCAGTGCTCTGTACAGTGGCATGAGCACTTCCCTTTTCCTACTGCTAATACCTCTCCCTACACAACCAAGCATTCTGCCAGCATTTCCTGCTGCTCTATTACATTGACTACGTCCACTTCGGGGACGATGCGGTGAATGCTGAATTCACCACAGAGTCGGCGAATCAAACTTGCTGAAGTGCGGGGAATAGGCGAGCTCTGAAATACCAGTGACGTTTTGGTGCTCTCCGAATAACCCTAACAGTATTTAGAAGTCCTCACCACTTTGTAGAGTGGCTGCATTAACTAAACGTCTGGGTAGCCCGTTCACGGTCAGCTCACTCAGAGCGTGTGAGTGCTGGTCCACCTTGTGCTATAAAAACCTTTGTGTACTATAGTTACAGTTACAGGCATTTATACAGCGCCAGCATTTTCCGCAGCGCTTTACAATGGAGGAGCACAAACATGAGACGTACATGATAAATGAGGAAAAGACAACCCTGCCTGTAGGATAGCTGTCCAGGTGATACAGCACTTTAACCAAGTGATCAGCCAAACATCCCGTGAGCTTATACTCTAAGGGACGGGGGTAAGTGAAACAAATGGGAGCAGAGGGAAGGTGAAGCTGGTGGCTGGAAAGAATATAGCAGGGCTTGCATGGGAAGGACCAGAAGCTTGGTTTTAGTAAGAGTCATTGGAAGCAGCTGCAATGGAGACCTGATTTCATGGACAAGGCCTGGGTGGGACAGCAGAATGGATTAACGGAGTTGAATTTGTCAGCTTGTAGTGTTGCACTATATATTGTCCTTTTTTGTCTTTGAGGTTTTATTCATGATACATTATAAAACTCAATCCTCTGTGTAATAAGTGAGCTAGATTTCCTCGATATATACCACTGGTGCGCTCCACCACTGTTTTTCTATTTGGGCAAGAGCGTATGAACCTACGATGGGGAGATCCTTTTGAAATTAACAGTAGGACCATAGCCCAACTCGGCTTGGCAGAGCCATGAGCAAATTAATAAAACAATGTTATAGCTGAATGCTCAAAGCCAAGGAACTCGTGAGTGCATCATGTGTGTTTTCTTTTCCAGACTGTGGCCCAGGCCCAAAGATTAATGAACAAAATATCTTTATGTGTTGAAAAATTGGAAGGAGGAATAGCAGTGAGCAATGGTACTTGAGAGGTTAACACTCCACCATGGCAAATCAGCCAGTTGCATGACAGACAGCAGGATCATGTTGGGAAACAGACACCGGTCCAGATGGCAGTGAAGAGTAATAGACCTTGTAATTGTGAACAACACTTTGCAGATGGCCATCTGTAAATTAATTACTCTGACCCGTCCCTTTCTGTTCAGGATAACTCTTCACAGGATTTATGTATAATTACCCACTTGTTGGATCCCTGTGCCATAAATCCCCTCAATTCATTCTATGGAGGTTAAGGGAGGTAGCGTTTTCCACCTCTGGATGACACTCAAAGCCCTCATTGCCCGTAAGAATGGCAAAAATGGCAGATAAGTGAATTTAAAGAGTGATTAATGTTTGCATTTTAGGTGACTTGTGGTTTTATGACAGGGATGTCCAAACTTCGGCTCCCCAGATGTCCATGAACTACAACTCCCATGCTTCTCCATCCATCTAATGCAGTCAGAGATTTTTGGGAGTTGTAGTCCAGGAACATCTGGGGGGGTTGGAGTTTGGACATCCCTAATTTATGAGATAACAAGAATCTTTTTTCCCCAAAACTGGGATTAGAGCAAAGCGGCAAATGCGCCTGATGGAATGAATTGTTCTCAGTGCATGCAAATAAAGTTTTCGTTGTACATACAATCTGAGAAGGCTTTAGAATAGAGTCTGTGAGGATTTAGGTAAAGTTAGGCCCCTCTTTTTTTGCAAAAAAAGGCAGAAATTAAGCAAATACATATTAATTACTGAAGGGTCATGCAACGGCCTTGGTAGACAGGAGTATGTGTAAGAGCATGGTGACCATATCGGCCATGTTTAAAGGGACATATCATTTATTCATGCTGATGGGCAGTGCATGAAAAATGCCACCCGCAGCATGTATAATCCATACGCTGCAGGTAAGAAAGCAAAAAGGAATCCCAGGTGACCTGCCTTGATTTCTTTCCCCGCAGCATATGAATTATACATGTTGCAGGGCAGAACTTTTCCCAGTGCACCTCTCCGCACAAAATAGCAATGTGTGTCCCTTTAAACATGGCCAATATGGTCACGCTATGTAGGAGTGTATTTGTGTTTAATGTCATCACGCACATGGATGCCGCATGCATTCTGATAGGCAACCTCCTCTTTTGACTACTTTATGTCATGATCCACAGGGGCTTACCCATCCGGTATCCAGACGTCCCTGGGGGCATCCTGGCACTTCCTCTTCTGACCAGGCCAGCCTTCCATTGCGGCAGCAGTGTGGGCAACCACGTGCACAGGTGGTCGCCATCTTGACGCCACGAGACCCTCGCAACTGATGCACATGCATCATCCTCCCAAACAGCCCATGCCTCCTTGTGTCCGCGGCAATAGTAGAGATCAGTAGTAAGTAAGAGAGTCTATTGATCTGAGAAGTTCATACCAATAACGTTACATGCATATATACCACAAGGATTTCTTGAAGGATACCTAGTAATGCTAGAGCAAGCTGGTTTCGTGCGCTCCCAGCTCTGCTTGATTTTCTAAGTATCCTTCAAGAAATCCTTCTGATATATGTATGTAACGTTATTGGTATGAACTTCTCAGATCAATAGACTCTTACTTACTTCTGATCTTTACTATTGCTGCGGACTCAAGAAGGCTTGCATTCTTACTTTTAAGGGTGAAGCTATAACTCTGCCTTGGGTCTATGCATACATCCAAGTGGTTGCCTAAAGACTAGAGATGTGCATTAATTTCGGAAAAATTCAGAATTTGGAACGAAATTTGATAATTCGTATTTCGAAAGCACTTCCGAATAATGAATCGATACGAATTCGAAACGAAACGGTATATTACAAATTTATTTCATTTACACTGTGTCATCATCATGAAAGAAAAATTTGAATAATTGATATCAACTATCGAATTTGAAATTAACTATCAAATGGATATCAACAACTATCGAATCGATTCGAAATTTCAAATCAATCTGAAACGAAACTAAATACGAAACGAAATTAGTTCCAAAATTCCGAAAACGAAATTATTTAAAAACGAAACGAAACTAAACAAAACAAATTTTTCAGCCACGCACATCCCTACTAAAGACTATCTTCGTAGCACCTATGCAGACCATTGAACTTTTTAATGTATTTTATTGTGGCGGATAAGAGTCCACCAGTCTCGTTGACTTTCTCTTTTAGAGCTGCAGCATTTATATAACTGGTGTATGAGTTTTCTTTTTAACAATGAATAAAAGTTAAGGTTTAATTTAACCACTGACTAACTCACCATCATATATTCGTCAAACATATAATTGAGATGAAAGACCAGCCTAGTATATATATATGGGGGGGTCAGGCACAACGCCGTTTTTTCTGTATTATGCATATTTTGTTGTATTTCCAGATAGGTCATCTTTGCAGCATATTCCATTCTGTAGTTTTGTTTTTGATCCCATGGTGGATTTGTTTTTGGGAGGGTATAAATGAAAGCCCACCAGTCTTCCTCATGACTGAGAAGCAGCATGAGCATATGTGGTTTGCTAGAAAGCAGCTTTTGGCTTCATTAGGCAGGACTCCCCTTTTCTGGAGGTGTCTTGACGCGGCAGGCAAGCTTAAAACCTCAATAGCCATTCAGGTAAACTAAAACCTCTAATTGTGTTTTGTTTCACATGGTGTTACAGGGATAAGCACAGATGACACTTTTTTTTCTTGTTATGTTTTATAAATATATATATAATATATAGTACTTACAATGGTTGTGAAGGAGGACAAAAAGTGAGATAAAAAGCCTCCACGCTAAAATGGTTATTTTTATTATTGCAGAAGCCATCTGCACATCACAGCAATTCAAAGAACTAAATCCCAGAGTTCCTGTGCCACATTCCCCATATGCAGCAAGGACCTCTGGGTAGGATATGCAAATGACCTCTGTCTCACTTTTATTACATCCTGTTTCTGTTATTACACAGAGCCCTTAAATCAATGCTATGCCATTCTATGGCTTTTTTTTAGCAGAGATCAGGTTTTTGCAACTATAATATACAGTGGGACAAAAGGTATCTTGAGGCGCTGTGTAGTGTATGGACTTAGTTGGTGTCTAGTCACCGTGCGAGTGTGCTGCCAACTCAGGGGTGGTTGCAGAGCCTTAATGCTGCTACGTGTTAGACAGAAAAGAACTTGTGGGTACCCCTTCGTGCGGCGCTACTCGCGGTTGTGTCTGATTCGAGGAGCAGTGCAATGAAATATGCTCCTACATATAGGTTTAAACCTCATTTATTGTTATCGATTCAGGATACTGACTATATGTAGGAGCATATTTCATTGCACTGCTCCTCGAATCAGACCCAACCGCGAGTAGCGCCGCACGAAGGGGTACCCACAAGTTCTTTTCTATAATATACAGCATACAGTGGCAAGAAAAAGTATGTGAACCCTTTGGAATTACGTGGAGTTTTGCATGAATTGGTTATAAAATGTGCTCTGATCTTCATCTAAGTCACAACAATTTGAAAAACACAGTCTGCTTAAAATAATACAACACAAACATTATATGTTTTCATGTTTTTATTGAACAGAACGTGTAAACATTCACAGTGCTGGGTGGAAAACGTATGTGAACCCCTAGCCTAATGACTTCTCCAAGAGCTAATTGGAGCCAGGAGTGAGCCAACTTTGAGTCCAATCAGTGTGATATTATTGGATGTGTTGCTGAAAGCTGTCCTGCCCTTTAAAAACACACACCAGTTTTGGGTTTACTGGTTTCAAGAAGCACTGCCTAATGTGAACCATGCCTCGCAGAAAAGAGCTCTCAAAAGACCTACAATCAAGAATTGTTGACTTGCATGAAGCTGGAAAGGGTTACAAAACTATCTCCAAAAGCCTTGATGTTCATGTGTCCACGTTAAGACAGACTGTCTACAAATGGAGAAAGTTCAGCACTGTTGCTACTCTCCCTAGGCGTGGTCGTCCTGTAAAGATGACTGCAAGAGCACAGCGCAGAATGCTTAATGAGGTAAAGAAGAATCCTAGAGTGTCAGCTAAAGAATTACAGAAATCTCTGGCACATGCTAACATTTTTGTTGACACATCTACAATAAGGAAAACATTAAACAAGAATGGAGTACATGGGAGGACACCACAGAGGAAGCCATTGCTGTCCAAAAAGAATATTGCAGCACGTTTGAAGTTTGCAAAAGAGCACCTGGATGTTCCACAGCACTACTGGCAAAATATTCTGTGGACAGATAAAACCAAAATTGAGTTGTTTGGAAAAAACACACAACACTGTGTGGAGAAAAAAAAGGCACAGCACACCAATATCAAAACTTCAACCCCACTGTATAACATGGCGGAGGGAGCATCATGGTTTGGGGCCGCTTTGCTGCCTCAGGGCCTGGACAGATTGTTGTCATTGATGGAAAAATTAATTCCAGAGTTTATCAAGACATTTTGCAGGAAAATGTAAGACCATCTGTCCGCCAACTGAAGCTCTGCAGAGGATGGGTGATGCAACAGGACACTGACCCAAAGCATACAAGTAATTCAACAAAAGAATGGCTTCAACAAAACAAAATACGCCTTCTGGAGTGGCCCAGTCAGAGTCCTGACCTCAACCCGATTGAAATGCTGTGGCATGACCTTAAGAGAGCGATTCACACCAGACATCCCAAGAATATTGCTACACTGAAACAGTTTTGTGAAGAGGAGTGCTCCAAAATTACTCCAGATCGTTGTGCAGGTCTGATCTGCAACTACAGGAAACGTTTGGTTGAGGTTATTGCTGCCAAAGGAGGGTCAACCAGTTATTAAGTCCAAAGGTTCACATACTTTTTCCACCCTGCACTGTGAATGTTTACATGTTCTGTTCAATAAAAACATGAAAACATATAATGTTTGTGTTGTATTATTTTAAGCAGACTGTGTTTTTCAAATTGTTGTGACTTAGATGAAGATCAGAGCACATTTTATGACCAATTCATGCAAAACTCCACGTAATCCCAAAGGGTTCACATACTTTTTCTTGCCACTGTGTATATTATGTCGAACGCATACATCTTTCTTGTCTGCAATGACTTTAGTGCTGTGTGGAGAAGGCCTTGTTGTATTAGCACGTGGATCTCTTCGTTTACTGATTATCTTCTAATCTAATTATCTACGCATCCAGTTTCGGCTAAGGCTGAAATCCACATGCTTTAATAAGATATACAGTGTCCGTTGAAACTCCTCTGTACATAAAGGGCGCGATGATGTAAATGGTGATTGCAGGGCTGGGTTTTAAAAGTACCGTAGTCAACACGGAGACCAAATGTATGTGAACGTTAATTGCTAAAAAAAAAAATTGAGATTCAGAGTTTTTTTTATTTTTGAAAGAAAAATATGACAGTGGGATACAGAAAGGAAAAACAGGGTAATCAAATCCTTTCTGATTACATATAAGGGGAACAATACAGACATTCAAATACGAACAAACACAAGCCACCAACTCGTAGTTGAAGAGTAGCGCATTGGAAGAGAAATAATAAAATTAAACTAAGCTCCCAATATTACAGGGTGGTACGGTAACCAAAGCAGGTCAGGATCCCCTCTGTTCAGGAAAACCTGGGGCTGCGGTACACTCCGCAGCTACCATAGAGTCCCAGAGGGTCCAGTGGTCTTTTTCCGGCTGTGGGAAATCATATATGTGTCTAGCCATCAGCTCATAATCTCTTATGTTATTCACCATATCCCGCACATCTCGGACTGTGGGAACCCGCGTTTGCTTCCAACTACGTGCTATCAACAACATGGTGCTAGAGGTTATTACACAAAAAAGTTTCCTTTGCTATTTGCCCATCCGAACCAGCGAGATACCCAATAAGAAATCCGCCAGAGCAAACGGTAACACTAGTCCCGTTGCCTTTTCCACCAGACCTGAAACTCCCCGCCATAGTGGCTTTAATGCAACGCAGTCCCACCAAACATGAGCCATGGTACCCTTTAATAACGAGCAGCGCCAGCATATTGATGAGACCGTTTTATTTATATGACATTCCCTCGCCGGTACCAAGTACCAGCGGTATAATACTTTACGTCTCACCTCCATCAAAGAAGCACACCGATACGCTCCCCTATCCAATTCGAACGCACTCGCCCAAGCCTGAGAAGGTATCCGAATGCCCAGCTCCCCCTCCCAAGCCGTTTGGAAGGACCAGATATGATCCGGTGATGGAACATTCAGTGCTTCATAGCATATAGAAAGGAGTTTTACCTTTGTGCACGGTTTCACCACGAAGCTCGCAAATGGTGACAAGGGGGCCTGAGGCAGGGTAGGTGGCAAACACATACCCGGTCGACGTATTACAGACGCTATCTGGTAATAAGAAAGCCTCCAGGTCTCTGTTAACTTATAACGCTGCTTTAGCATTTCGAAGGTCATCATGTTACCTCCCGATATCAATTGGTGGAGATGTCCAATCCCCCTGGAGGTCCACCTAGCGCAGTCAAAGTCTGCGATCCAGTGTGTCAAAACCTCTATGGGGGTTGCTAGCGAGAGGGAGGTAGTATTTAAAAGGAGGGCACGACTCAAATCCCAAACGTGCAGATACCATCTAGTTAGCGGCAATAACTCTGGCAAAGGAGGTCTCTGGCGACGCGTGAGCCAACTTACCGTTGTTATTAGGTAGTGTTTCGCAAAAGACTGTTCTATGGCTGTCCATTGTGGAGGGCGCGGGGAGTGGAAGTACTCTGCTAAGGTTGCCAGTACCGCAGCTCTATGGTACAGGTGGATATTAGGCATAGCCAGTCCGCCTCTCCGTACGGGGAGGTTGAGCAGCCTGGTGGGAACCCTAGGTCTTTTACCGTTCCATACATAGTGATTCAAAAGAGACTGAACCTCTTCTACATAAGGCTTAGGCAAGCGGATCGGGATGGTTCGAAAATAATATAGTAATTTGGGCAAAAGCGACATTTTAATAGCAGCCATTCTGCCCATCCACGATAAGGATGTCCTTTTCCACTTAAACAAAAGCTGCCTTACATGAGATAAAAAGGGTTTGTAGTTGAGGTCGAATAGTTGGTCAGGAGATTTAGAGATTTTTACCCCTAGGTATTGCAGATAGTCCTCCCGCCATTCAAACTGGAAATACCGCATCAATGATTCCCTGCCGCTGCTAGGGACGTTAATAGATAATGCCTGAGACTTAGGTAGGTTGATTTTATGGTATGAGACCTCACTATATTCCGTCAGGATTTCTCTAAGTCGTGGTAAAGATTCTGTAGGTTACGTAAGGGTCAGCAAAATGTCGTCTGCAAAGAGCCCTATTTTATATGTAGTTGGGCCCACCATAATCCCCACCACCCCATCGTCCTGTCGTATTCGCTGCGCCAGTGGCTCAATCACCAAAGCGTACAATAATGGGGACAGGGGGCACCCCTGTCTGGTCCCATTGCTGATTCTAATCTGATCCGATAAAAACCCGCCGTCAAAACCGACGCCGTCGGGGAAGCATAAAGCGCAAAAATACTTTGCATCACCGAGACCGGAAATCCAAACTTCAGCAACACTTTACGCAAAAACATCCAGTCTACTCTGTCGAACGCTTTTTCAGCGTCTAGCGCCAACAGCACACTCGGGAGGCGGTGAGTCTGAATCACTTGAATTAAATCTTTCAGTTTCTTAGTATTATGAGGCCCCTGCCTCCCCCTTATAAACCCCACCTGGTCTGAACAAATCAGCTTAGGTAATAAGTCCGCCACCCTATTCGCTAGAATTTTGGCATAGATTTTTACATCGACATTTAATAAAGAGATTGGCCTGAAGTTTGGACACAAAGTAGGGGATTTACCGGGCTTAGGGAGAGGGACGATAGTAGTACGTAGCATTTCCTCAGGAAATCTACCCTCCTCAGCAGCAGAGATGAAAAGCGAGAGAAGGTGGGGAGTCAACAGAGCAGAAAACTTCTTATAGTATGTGTCTGTGAACCCATCTGGACCTGGGGATTTATGGGATGGAAGAGATTTAATAGTCGTAGCTATCTCTAGTTCCGTAAAGGGAGACGACAAGCCGTCCCTCTGAGTAGGAGTTAGGGAAGGAAGATGAAGATCGGATAAATACCGATCCACCTGGTCCTCGCAAGGGGAGGGAAGGAGTGGGTCAGATTGTAAATTATACAGGTCCCCATAGTAGGCGGCTAGGGCGTTCCCTATCTCTAATGGCTTATACACTGTCCTCCTGCCTGAGTCAATCACTAGATGGGAAATTCTAGGAGTCTCGACCATGGGCCTAAGGCAGCGGGCCAAGAGCCGTCCTGGATGGTCCCTAAACGCGTAGTAGCGTGTCTTTAGTCTACGCTGAGAGTAGAGAAGGGCCTTGTAATTCCAGTCTGACAGGCGTGCCTGCGCTTCCAAGAGTGTTTTCAGGTGGGCCGGAGTAGGGTCTGAACTATTCGCCTGCGCAGCTAAATGAATTTGAGACAATATTGAGAGTCTATCAGCCTGGCGGGATTTGTTTAAACGAGAAGCCCATTTAAGACACACACCTCGCAGGACAGCCTTGTGCGCTTGCCAAAGTGTTTCGGGCGTAATCCCTGGAGTGTTATTTAGCGTAAAGTATTCCTTCAGAGTCTGTTCTATTTCAGCCAGAGCCCCCGGGTCAGACAAAATGGAGTCATTAAAGCGCCACATAGACTTCCCAGCTCCCCCCTCCCCACCCTTCCTAACTGTCAAAAGGATCGGCGCATGGTCCGACCACGTGATGTCCAAAATCTCGCATTGCAGGACCTGTGGTAGAGAGGAGCCTTGTAGCAAAAAATAATCCAACCTGCTATACATCTTGTGTACCTTAGAATGGAACGTGAACTCTGAGTCGCCCAGGTGCCATAAGCGCCATACGTCGTATAAACCATGAGAGGAGAACATATCGCTCAATTTCTGTCCCTGTCTAATACTACGCTTGGTCGGGATAGGGATCTTGGGGGAACGGATATCTCTCAAAGATCAATACTGTAATTAAGATCTCCGCATATTAGCAATAGACCAGTCGCTACAAGGGACACCCTGTTTAAAACTCCAGAGATAAAAGAAAGTTGTTGAGTGTTAGGCGAGTATACATTAACCAGCGTATAAGTTTTGTGATTCAGTGAGCAGACCAGAATGAGATAACGGCCCTGCGGATCTGATATCTTTCTATGCAATTGGAATACTACATTAGATCTAATTAAAATCGACACCCCTCTCGCTCTGGTAGGGCCCGTAGTGTGATATTGCGTGGTAAAGTTGCGTATTCTTAGCAGAGGGTGAGCAAGGCGTTTAAAATGGGTTTCCTGGAGGCAAACCACATCCGGCTTCAGCCTCAACACTTCCGCCGCCAGAGAATGACGCTTAACAGGAGCATTCAGCCCCTTAACATTGTATGAGAGTATCTTCAACATTGCGCTTAATAACAATATGTGAAAAGTATACTTTTTTTACCTAGTCTCAGGCAACGAGTAGGTGGCAACACACAAAAAAAAAACCACACAAACCAGGTATACACCTGGGAACTATGTACATCCATAGACAGAAACATCTCCAGTGAGAAGCCTCAAAGTATGGGGGACCTTCTCTAACACCTCTCGGGAGGAGGGAGAGGGGTCTGCGGAGGTAAAAAAAAAACCTGCAGAGAGAAAAAAATAAAAATAAAAAGGCAATGGTGAGAGAGCCAAGTGAACCCAGTTTCGGGGAACACCTGTCCAAAGAACTTAACCCTCAGAACTGAGATACCAGTTACCCGCTCTTCAGGCGGGCAGGCTATCATACCCCAGACGAGCCTTCAGCGGCATGTTCGAACCTGAAAGCCCTCAGATAAGACCAGGAAGGAAAATCCCAGGCCCTCCAGGCCGTCAAGTAGGGTCTCCTCTTGCTTCCTCGCATGGGGGGGCCGCCTTCTTCAGACTCTTTGTGTCCAACTGTCGTATAGGCAGAGTGCTGGCCTCATCTTTTACGCCACTCCGGATCCAAACGCTGAGTTGAGCCACGGGATTGAGGAGCTGGAGGAGAAGAAGGGCCAAGTTGTTCCATGCCCCACACTTTAAGGAGCCGTTTCCCGGCCTCCACCGAGGTGATTACGTGGAAAGCTCCGTTTCTGGCCACCAATAGCTTGACCGGAAAGCCCCATCTGTAAGACACGCCATTTGCACGCAGAGCCTCTGCCACCTGACGGAAGTTCCTCCGGTGTTGTAATGTAGCCTTGGATAAGTCAGGAAAGATAGAAATATGGTCATACTCTGGTTTAAGAGCATCAGGAGACCGCAAGGCCCGAAGCACATCCTCTCGCGGTTTAAAGTAATGGAGCCTAAGTAAAACATCTCTCGGTGACTTCTCAGGCGCCGGGGGGGGGGTCTCGGTAACCGGTGGATCCTGTCGAAGAGGAGGGAGTCAAGGGTGGCATCAGGGAGAAGGTGTTGTAAAATATCAGTCACATATTGCGATGGGGCTTGTGTAGTCACCGAGTCTGGCACACCTCATATCTTTAAATTGTGGCGCCTCGACCTGTCCTCCATGTCTGCCAATTTCAATAAAGCCCCCTTCAGTTGTTCCTCCAAATCTTCTACTCTACCCGCCATCTCATTATGTGCTCCAGCTTGCTCCGCCATTTTCTCTTCCAGTTTATCGGTGCGATCGCCAATCTCCCGGATCTCTTTCTTAATATCCGCCGCTACAGAGTCTAATCGGGAGGTCAATCTGTCCGATAGAGAGGTGATTAAACCCTCAATGCGTGTGGTAAAGGCCTCCATACCTTGTTGGGCCAGCCCTGGGCCTGTCTCCGCTCCCGGCGAGGTCTGGGTGGAGCCGCCGCCATCTTGCATGCCCAGGCCTTCCTTCTGTTTTAGTCCCCCCGGCGTAAAAAACTCAGCCTTTGCCATTTTTTTCGCGGCTTTTGTGCTGCCATCACCCTCACCTGGCCTTCCCCGCCTGATAATTGCTTTTTAGGGTGTCATTTTAAATGTAGCAGAACTACATTTTTTTTGGAACTTTTATCTCTCTGCGGTTTTACAGGACGCTTGATATTAATACAGTTGCAAGAAAAAGTATGTGAACCCTTTGGGATTACGTGGAGTTTTGCATGAATTGGTCATAAAATGTGCTCTGATCTTCATCTAAGGCTTGTGTCAGACGAGCGTAGTGTTCACGTCCGTGATTGCACCTAAAAGTACGTCCGTGATAGCATGACAGAAAGCCCATCGGAGCCCGACACATGAAGTACGTCCGCACTGAACTGTGGACGCACAACGGCCGCGGCCCACGGACGCAAGGCAGGCAAGAACGTACAACTCCTAGAACGGCCGCACAAAGTGCGCTGCGTGCGCAACGTCTGCATAGCTTTGTGTGTGAGTGATGGAACGTGGTCAGACGGACTGCATTTATACGTCCAGCATTTTTCACGGACAAAATGGTTTTGCTTTTTATTTAATTTTCTCTCCTACATCCGTCAAAATATACATCAGTGAATAAACTGACTGTGTGGCCACTACTGCGTCTTCCGTACTGACGTACGTCCGTGTGCACGGACGTACAGTCCGTAGAAATCATGCTCGTCTGACCCTAGCCTTAGTCACAACAATTTGAAAAACACAGTCTGTTTAAAATAATACAACACAAACATTATATGTTTTCATGTTTTTATTGAACAGAACATGTAAACATTCACAGTGCAGGGTAGAAAAAGTATGTGAACCTTTGGACTTAATACTGGTTGACCCTCCTTTGGCAGCAATAACCTCAACCAAACGTATAATGTAGTTGCAGATCAGACCTGCACAACAATCTGGAGTAATTTTGGACCACTCCTCTTCACAAAACCGTTTCAGTGTAGCAATATTCTTGGGATGTCTGGTGTGAATCGCTCTCTTAAAGGTCATGCCCCAGCATTTCAATCGGGTTGAGGTCAGGACTCTGACTGGGCCACTCCAGAAGGTGTATTTTGTTTTGTTGAAGCCATTCTTTTGTTGAATTACTTGTATGCTTTGGGTCAGTGTCCTGTTGCATCACCCATCCTCTGCGGAGCTTCAGTTGGCGGACAAGTGTTCTTACGTTTTCCTGCAAAATGTCTTGATAAACTCTGGAATTAATTTTTCCATCAATGACAACAATCCGTCCAGGCCCTGAGGCAGCAAAGCAGCCCCAAACCATGATGCTCCCTCCGCCATGTTTTACAGTGGTGATGAGGTTTGATGTTGGTGTGCAGTGCCTTTTTTTCTCCACACATACAGGGTTATCCAAAGAGATTCGAAAAGTCACCGCACGTTCGGTGACTTTTCATTCTCTTCAATTCGGTTCCTTTTGCCGATTGCATTTCGGTGACCCTGCGGTGTATTCAGCAAACACCACAGGGTCCCCGAATTGCAGGGAAAAGCTGCCGTAAACCCACCGAAAACTAACCGAATGCACCCTGAAAACAAGCAAAAACATCTGGATTAACCTTTGAAAAAGACGAACAGGAGCCGAACAGGAGCCGAACAGGAGCCGAATCACACAGAGCCGAAGCAGCTGTGACATAGAGGAGGCAGTGAATAAATTAGAAAAACCATTTGTATGAATCTGGGAAAAAGAAACGCTGTTTGCAAAGAAACTACTGAGCGAAAATGTCTGAAATTTTCACAGGAGGTCCAGGGAATGATAATAAAGAGGGCTGTTACAAAAAAAATAAGTAAACTGAAAAAAAAATCAAAAAAAAAATCGGACTTTTAATAAAAAAAAAAAAAAATCAGAAAAATGCTTAAAGTATCCTAAAAAATCTATAAATAAAGAGACTTTTTGCTGCAGAATTTTATAATGAACGGTTTATTAGATATTGAATTAAAACGGGAATATTTTTAACATTGAAGTCTATGGGATTCTCCTGAATAAATTTGCCGAATGAAACCACCGAATGGCAGGGCATTAGGGGAACCTTTCACTGCTGGTTTGTGTTCTCTGAATAGCCGAAGCAGTGCTTCTCTATGGAGATTTCACTGCCCTCGAACAGGGACCGAACAGGCACGTATGTGCAGGCAATTCGCCAGTATTTGGCGAATTGCCTGCTCTCTGGATAGCCGAATGGCCAGGAAAGGTAACCGAACGCTGATTTTCAGCGTTCGGTTACCTTTCTCAAGCAATTCGGATCTCTTTGGATAACCCTGAGTGTGTTGTGTGTTTTTTCCAAACAACTCAATTTTGGTTTCATCTGTCCACAGAATATTTTTCCAGTAGTGCTGTGGAACATCCAGGTGCTCTTTTGCAAACTTCAAACGTGCTGCAATATTAGTTTTGGACTGCAATGGCTTCCTCCGTGGTGTCCTCCCATGTACTCCATTCTTGTTTAATGTTTTCCTTATTGTAGATGTGTCAACAAAAATGTTTGCATGTGCCAGAGATTTCTGTAAGTCTTTAGCTGACACTCTAGGATTCTTCTTTACCTCATTAAGCATTCTGCGCTGTGCTCTTGCAGTCACCTTTACAGGACGACCACGCGTAGGGAGAGTAGCAACAGTGCTGAACTTTCTCCATTTGTAGACAGTCTGTCTTAACGTGGACACATGAACATCAAGGCTTTTGGAGATAGTTTTGTAACCCTTTGCAGCTTCATGCAAGTCAACAATTCTTGATCGTAGGTCTTCTGAGAGCTCTTTTCTGCGAGGCATGGTTCACATCAGGCAGTGCTTCTTGAAACCAGTAAACCCAAAACTGGTGTGTGTTTTTAAAGGGCAGGACAGCTTTCAGCAACACATCCAATAATATCACACTGATTGGACTCAAAGTTGGCTCACTCCTGGCTCCAATTAGCTCTTGGAGAAGTCATTAGGCTAGGGGTTCACATACTTTTTCCACCCTGCACTGTGAATGTTTACATGTTATGTTCAATAAACACATGAAACATATAATGTTTGTGTTGTATTATTTTAAGCAGACTATGTTTTTCAAATTGTTGTGACTTAGATGAAGATCAGAGCACATTTTATGATCAATTCATGCAAAACTCCACGTAATCCCAAAGGGTTCACATACTTTTTCTTGCAACTGTATGTTTGAGAAAAGTTCCTATCCCCTAGTAACATTTTAGGCTAATGTTAGACATAACGCAGTCTGAGCGCACTCTGCGTGCGTGCAAAACGGACGGACGTACTGTCGGAAGATACTGTAGACACCGCACGGTCTGTTTTTTTGACGGATGTAGAAAAAAAAGGGAAATATGGGAATAAAAATTTATTAAAATTAAAAGACAGGTACAGTCAGACAGACCAAAAAAAACTTCTGAGGGTCAACGTGATGGACGTCGCAATGTGCTGCGTCTGATGTCGCGTCATCACGCACACAGACCGCTACGCGGACGCAGCGCACTCTGGGCGTCCGTCGTAGCGCTTTTACGTCGAGGTCTAAATGACGTCCGTTGCCACCTGCGTGGTGCATGCGCAATTCGGTGCGCACGTACTTTGTGTGTTGGTCTCTATTGATCACAAATCAATGCTACGATGGACATTAAACTGTGCGGAGACACGGACGTGATTACTGCGTTCGTCTGATGCTAGCCTTAGTGTTGTCTTGTACATTGATTATATATTTATGTGAATTCTGTGATTATCTTATATCCATTTTTATTTGTTTGACATGTTCTCTTGGTGGGTGCTTGTCTGACCAATATCAACAGTTTAATAATAATAATAATAATAATAATATGGATGAGAAAACTGTTCAACCACAGGAACATTTGTGTTGTTTTGTAAATAGGTTATACACTGTAAAGTGAATTTAAATGTTTTTAGGGAATCTCTTTCGTTGACCCTTTATCTCTCTCTAATTGTCTATGGATTTCTCTTTATCACCCTGCAGGTGTATTTCTCTTTTGCTGGACGCCATTTTTTGTGGTCCACATTACCCGAGCATCGTGTGAGACCTGTAACATCCCCGAACCAGTGTTCAGCATCGTTACGTGGTTGGGATATGTGAACAGCGCTTTAAACCCCGTAATCTACACCATTTTCAACACAGAGTTCAGGAACTATTTCCGCAAGGTGCTCAGGCTCTGCTGCTGACAGCTATGGACCAAAAAGAACAAAAAACTCTGAAAGGAGTCAAGTCGAGTGAACATGTTGCTTTTATGGGAGCCGCAGAGAGATGGCTCCGCCGCCATGGACACTTCTTGAGCCATTGCTCACCCTATGTTACTGTGTCACATGATCCCTGGATCTTCATGCCTCGGGGGACTCTGCAAAGAACTTCGGACAATGGGTTTTGTGCAAAATTCCGTTTCTTATAATCAAAATACAAGGGTGGTTTTATAAAGCTGTATAAAAATTGTTTGATATAAAAAAAGGGTTGATTGTTTAGTTACCTAAGTGAATGTCTTGCTTTAGAAAGTATCAAGCCACATGGGGTGACTTTGATGATGAAGAATTCTTCACAATCCTCGGGCTATGATCCCCCTCTGCCAAGATCTGTAATCAAGAAATCCCACCAACTCCAATCATTTCTTATTCCTACCATCTGTGTGACTGGGTTGGTAACCGTTGCTCATTGGGTGAGGTCTTGTTATCGATTCTCATTTAAGTTACATTACCAAGGCACATTATAGGACAGGGGCCGGCAACTTTGGCCCTCCAGAAACTTTGGAACTACAGGAGTTATTCAAAGAGCACCAAAATGTCCGTGCTCTCTCGTTCGGCACACTTCGGAAAGTTCAATTCGCTGACCCTGCGGTGAATTCATAATTCACCGCAGGCTCCCTGAAGTGCGCCGAAGGGATCCGCTGAACGCAGATCTGCCAAACGCAGCCGTTGATCCGCCGAACAGACCGGCAAAAAAAAAGCCAATCAGCTGCCGAACGACGTTGAACTGAGGGTAAAGAAAAAAACAAAACACACGAAAAAAAATTAAAACGGTGGTAAAAAAAAAAAATGCATGGAAATAATAAAAATGTCCTATAAAAATTTATAAAAAACGGTCTGTTACAGAATAAAAAAAAAAAAGTAATTTTTAAAAAATGGGAATCAAAAATTTTTTGCCTAAAAAATCCAGTAAAATGCATAAAAAATTCTATAAAAGAAATAAAAAAAAGACTTTTTGCTGCAAATGAAAAGAATAAACGGTTGAATAAAAAATTATTAGATATGGTAATTTATTTTTCCATTGAAACCTATGGGCATCGCCTGTTTAAACCTGTTGAGCTAAAGCACCTAAAATCAGGGCATGTCACTGACATTTCGGCCCTTGCCTGAATAAACCTGTCGAATGAAAACACTGAACAGCAGGGAATTTTGGCAACTTTTCACTGCTGTTCGGAGTTCTCTGAATAGATTAACCATTACTTCTCTATGGGGAATTTCACTGCCTCCGAATTGCGGTGATCTGAGGTCAAATGCATCATATTACGCTGGAAATTCATCAATATTTGGCGAATTGCCAGCTCTCTGAATAGCCAAATTGCACCGTACAGTAAAATTCATCGTTCGATTCGGTGGTTCAAGTTCGGCACTCTTTGAATAACCCCTTACATTTCCCTTGAGTCTCCACCAACCTATTGAGTGGATGAGCATCATGGGAGATGTAGTTCCAACACATTTGGGGGGCCAAGGTTGCTGACCCCTGGATCTACCGTTCCTAGCGTATAATGAAGAGAAAACAAAAATACTATAAAATTGCCTCCGTGGGGTTTGAGTGTTATTTAGTCTCTGAATAGAAAATCTTGGATGAGGGGAAGGGGTATCACAAACAATATGAAGAAATTAAAAATATTGCTGCAAATCTCAACGATGCAAATATGTAATGGAACACATTAACTTCACAGCTATAAATAAAACACCAGAAGGCCTTATCAATATCATCATTTATATAGTGCTATCATCTTCCGCAGTGCTTTACAGTGGCGAAGTGTAAAACCTCCAGAAATAAGAAAAAAAGAACAATATTTTGGGGGCAGGGAGTTAGAAACAAACAAAAAAAAGACGTTGCTTAAATGATACATTTTGTACTTAAACCAACTTCTCGTCGCTTGCAATAATATATTCCACGGGACTTTACCAATTACTTGAAACACAGACATTTATGAGGTTACACGATGTAGGATGCTTGAGTCAAATTCAGGAAAACACAGCTTATCTCAGCTCCCATTATTATTATTACTTTGGTTTATATTTTACAATTCCGTTGTCTGTTCCACAAAATGTTTCACCAATCACCATTTAAAACACATACAGGGTTATTCAGAGAGAGAGGTGAAAAGCAGGAGAATGACTGGAGAATGAAAAATTCAAGGTCAAAATAACCGATTTGGAAAGTGAGATGAAAGGGAGAATTTTTCTGGTTTGGCTATTTTGACCTAGAATTTTTCATTCTCCAGTCATTCTCCTGCTTTTCACACTCTCTGAATAACCCTGATAGTTTATGCGCACGCAGTGGCTGTGACGGCAGGAACAACTGGTACTGATTGCTCACCCTTTTACATAGATCCCAATCTACACATTTCGAGTTGTTTGGTACATGATAAAGAGCATGAAAACTGACTGTGTGTGATTTATTTACAGTAATAAAGGTTACATGTGTGCACAGTCACACTAACATATGTCTATCAGGGTTATTCAAAGAGAATCGAAAAGTCACCTCACGTTCGGTGACTTTTTTGTTCTCTTCAATTCGGTGCGATTTGGCTATCCCATTTCGGCGACCCTGCGGTGTATTCAGCAAGCACCACAGGTCCGTCGTAGGGCTGGGAAAAGCCGCTGCAAATCCGACGAACACTCACCGCAAAACCCGGCGAATGCACACCGAAACCCGCAAAAAGATCTGGATTAACCCCGCCGAACACGCCGGAGAAATACGAGCAGCCGCCGATCACAGCGCAGAGCAGCCACTGGAAAAACCCGACACTGCAGATGAATGGAGAGGGAAAAAAAAGTTTGCTTGAATGTTTGAAAAGTGAAACGCTGTTTGCAAAGAAACTATTGAGT
Source organism: Leptobrachium leishanense (assembly GCA_009667805.1). Lineage (NCBI taxonomy): Eukaryota > Metazoa > Chordata > Amphibia > Anura > Megophryidae > Leptobrachium > Leptobrachium leishanense. Next base: position 73,864,803 of record CM019072.1, on the reverse strand, counting down.
GAAAATGTCTGAAATTTACATATAAAGATCCAGTGAATGATAATAAAAAGGGCTGTTACAGAAAAAAGAAAAACTATTTAAAAAAAATCTGATAAAATTTTGCAAAAAACCCCGAAAAATGCTTAAAATATAAAAAATCGATAAATAAAGAGACTTTTTATTGCAGAATATTATAATAAACGGTTTATTAGATATTGCATTAAAACGGGAATATTTTTAACATTGAAGCCTATGGGATTCACCTGAATAAACCTGCCGAATGAAACCACCGAACGGAAGGGCAATTCGGCAACTTTTCACTGCTTTTTTTGTTCTCTGAATAGCCGAAGCATTGCTTCTCTGTGGGGATTTCACTGCTCTCGAACAGGCACCGTATGTGCAGGCAATTCGCCAGGATTTGTCGTACTGCCTGCTCTCTGAATAGCCGAATGGCCAGGAAAGGTAACTGAACGCTGAATTTCAGTGCTCAGTTACCTTTCGCCAGCAATTCGGATCTCTTTGAATAACCCTGTATGTATCACAGACTAGTACATGGATATCATAAATCTATGCAAGTAATTAGCCCGGCTACATATTAAAACCCAGGCTGGTGGGCTTAAACCATGCATCTTTTTTTTTTTTTGTTATCATCCCTTATATGTTTCAATCACCAACCACCACTAAGCAAGCGGATTGTGAACCTAATATCTCCTGCATAGCCCGACGTTTCATCTCAAAGCACGGGTATCCAGCTCATACTATAAATTTACGAGACAAACAAGCCTTCACACTGTGTACAGTCACATACAAATACTTACACTAAGCGCTTTATTAATGTGTCACTTTAACCTGTGTACCATAACCTAAGGGGCAACCTGACCATCATTCTTCTCAACTGCCATTATTTGTGCCCCCTGCCTCCATTCTCATATGAAATCTTATGTAGCCCCCCACGTAAAATGCTCTTACCAACTTCACAATATATTCACGCACAAATTGGCTGTAGTGCCAGCATGTTGGTTTTTTGTTTTTTTTGGAGAAAGGATTTTACCAGGAAGGATACATTCAGATTTCTCTCGTTTTCAAGTAGGTCCTGGGTGGCGAGTGTGTACCGTTGTTACCGGAATCCACCTGGCTCACTCGGGAGTAGACCGGGCCGGCGCGGACAATGACTGACTGGACACGAATCTCTTCAGGAAAGGCGAACTTTATTGTGACATCACAGATGCTCAGACAGGATTGAATCGAAAGACTGAGCCCGTTTACATCCAAACATAGCATTTTATACCTTGAATAGATAATCAGGTACATCCCAATTAGCCCACCCCATGGTGACACTCTCCCACCCCACGTGGGTCTGTACCTTCCCCTTACAGAATACAATGACATTCCACACATTGGCAGTAAATTGGCAGCTTTCACAGTATTTTGACAATTGGATAATTTAACACTCGTCCAGATCTTGCTTGTGCCTTCCTCCCTGGAACTTGTTTATTGTATACTACTGATAAGTCCCCAGCTGGCTTCACATCCATCATTGTTCTGGCCCCTAGCTCTCTGACCTTGATGTAACTAATCTCCATCCTGTTACTTCTGCCAGCGTCTGCCCGGATCTTGTTAATTTAATTGCTCTGCCCTTTAGTTTAAAAAATTCCAAAGATTCTATGCAGACTCGTCCTAATTCAGCTAATATCTGCTATGTACATTTACGTGAAGCAAAGTCCTGATCAAGATGGCCGCCTGGGACATCATGGCGGCCTGTCTCTGGCCTGATTCCCTTTCATTCCCCTTGACTAGGGTCTCCTTCCTGAGACCCTTAGCCACTAAGTTTCACCAGTCTCGTTATTGAACACCTTGTACTTCGGGGGCACTGCCTTCATTGGGAACAAATCAGGAGTAATCATCAGTGGTATCTTTTGTGTGGGTGTCAGGACCTTCTTACATAATGACCATAGGCACAATCCAATGCGATATAGCAGCATCCCTACTACCAAGATCACTATCATCATCATTACCATGGATCCAATCCGTGAGATAAATCCCAGCATGGATCCAAACCAATCTCTGAATGGCCTGAACCCTCGAAAAGGGTTCCAGCCTTCTGCCACAATCTGTCTTGCCTTGTTCTGTAACTGGAAAACTTTCTCTTGGTGATCTTGGATTACCTGATAGTAGTCAGAGACTTCATCTGATGAGTTTCTAATAAACGTGCAACATTCGTAATGCATAGTCATTTTCGCACAGGCCATTCAGTGCTGCACTTATCTGTTCCAATGCCATATCGTGTATCATTTGCAACTTTCGAATTTCACGCAGTTCAAGGTTCAACAATTGGATATCCTTACTTGTTATATTCAAAATCTCATCCATCAACACAGAATAGTTATTCAATCTTTTCATCGGCTCAATCCCCCAGCCAGTCCATGCCGGAAACCATGCCCATGCCTGATCCCCTTTCGAGAATAACTCCCGCTTCTGTTTCTCAAAAACTAAGGGGTATCTAGGGTGTAGTGTAGTGTCAGGTTCTGTGTCATCGCCATGTACCCTTTGAACAGGAATCAGCTTAGCTATGTAGCACATTCCAGTGAGTGTAGGTGGTACCCATGTGTAACATACACTCCCGCAACATACCTGGTATCAGTATAAATGGGGACAAATGAAGTGTTCCCTTGCGGACCTCAATCATCATCCTTACCAGTCGTAGCAAGAGGTCTTTTGCATTCTGTCTAGTCGTTGTTACATTAGCTATTGTTAGTTTTTGTTCCATTGTTAAATTGAGTGGCTTAACCACAAACATCCCCAGTCCCGTTCTTGACCTAACTGTGTGTGCAGTAAAATTAAACCGACTGGACTGGCATGGGCTCTCATTCATACTCAGATTATCCGTTCCTATTTGGAAACACCAATCAGGCGGATATATGGGCCCTGTTATCGGATAACTTGGAAACGTTTTGTCTGGCTTTTCTGCGGGTCATTTATATAATGAATCGCAATGTTTCAGACTGAAAATGTACTCAAGTTCATAAGAATTGCAGCAAAGGGGATGTAGATTGTCTCTGGGTGCAATCTGATGCACACCCAACACGTTCTTTGTCCTGATTTCTTCGCATATGAATATTTAAATTTTATCAACAGATGACCTCTTGGTGTAGACATGGGCCCAGGTCGCATTTTTGTCTCCATATTGTACGATTTTTCATCACCGGGTGGGTGCCATTCCATATGTGAGAGATGTCCACTCCCTCCCCTGGCTTAGAGCACCTTCCACCACCCATAAGAGCAGAGATAAAAGTGGCAATGTACAGTATCAGGACTAGGGATGTGCATGGCTGAAAAATTAGTTTAGTTTAGTTTCGTTATGTTTTTAAATAATTTCGTGTTCGGAATTTCGTAACTAATTTTGTTTCATATTTCGTTTAGTTTAGTTTTGGATCGATTTGAAATTTCATATCGATTCGAATTTCATATATCAACTAGATAGTTGATATCAATTCGAATTTTGGATCACTAAATAAAACCCCAATAATAAAATTCTGCTGTTAAAAGAAAAGCTAGGGTTAAGTTTTAAGCTGTGTCACAGATTTAGTATTTTAGTCAAATTAAACAGTGAAACAAAATTAATTTGTTTCATAAAGTCCTTTGCTGACTATTACTTGTATTGTAAGTTAAGATCAATTTGATAGTTCATTTCAAATTCAATAGTTGATATCAATTATTCAAATTTTTCTTTTATGATGATGACAGAGTGTAAAATGAAATAAATTTGTTATATATCATTTAGTTTCGAATTTGGACCGTATCGAATTCGTTATTCGGAAGTACTTCCAAAGTGCGAATTATCGAATTTCGTTCCAAATTCCAAATTTTTCAGAAACGAATGCACATCTCTAGTAAAGGTTTCCTCTCCTGTGCTGGCTGTCTACACTGCGAGTGAGTATTCTGGAGCTCTATCACTGTCAGATTTTCAGGTATTGGTCGGGAAGGATTACACATACAAACTTTTTCTGTAGCTTTGCGATGTTGTGCTCCTCATTGCTGGTCTCCTTCACTCATCAATGTAATATTACTAAAAGAAGTGAAACTAAAATGTAATGCATTTTCCTTTAGTTTCTTTCATTTTTTGGACCTAGCAGTTTCGTATCTCGAGTCATACGAAAACTAAATTATCCCAAAATTCGGACAAAATCGTTTTAGTACTAAAACGAATGCACAGGTCTAATCAGGACCAAAATTGCTCCCAGGGTCAAGATAGCTTGAACAACTCTCTTGATAATCATGTACACCTCATCCCTCCCCCCACCACCACAAAAGTAAGAGGTACCGAAGGTTGGGGCTCAGAGAGGGGTATCTCCTCAAAAATCTCCCCTGGGGTCTTCTCATTCTCCATCGTCGGCAGGTGGTCAGTAGGGATGAGCCGAACGCCCCCGTGTTCGGTTCGCATTCGAACTCGAACAATTTCAAAATTTTGAGTTCGAACGCGAACATGAACCGAACTCAATGCAAGTCAATGGGACTCGAACGTTCGATTTTTAGAGTGCCCTCCAAGAGGGCATATATGCAGGTAGTTCCCTGGGGGACAGGAAACAAGGAAAAAAAGTAAAAAAAAGACGTTTTTAAAGGAACAGTGATTTTACCATGAAACAAAGGTTAAGAATAAAAACGAAAATTTCCTTCAAACACCATGCCTAGGAGGTCCCCATAACCTGCCCGTGAAGTGGCGGATTTGTTGGATGTATAGAAACATTTTAAAAAAAAAAGGGGTTAAAGTTTGGTATCGTTGGATCGGCCAGAGCATGGCCGTTCCAACGATACCAAACACAAATGTGAAAAAAAATTGTAAAATTTTTTTTAAAAAAATTTAAAAAAAAAAAAAAATATTTAAAAAACAAATTATAAAAAAAAAAAATAAACAAGTTTTTTTTCTTTCTTTTGGTTTGTTAATGCATCAATATTGTTCCCATTTCAATTATAATGTGAACAATGATGCTGCACTAACGATTTTTGTATGCGGTGCGTTTGTTAAAAATCGTGTAATTTTCCCAAAAAAAAAATGTAACGAGACCCCATCTCTAATTTTTTTAACAAGCGCACCCCATACAAAATACAACCGCAATTGCTCGCATGTTAAAATGTGAAAAAAAAAACACTTTACACATTGTAAATTATTGAAAAATCATATTTTATTGCATTTTTTGTTATAATATACAGACAGGTCATGACGTATACATATAATAATGACATATTATGAATCTGGCGAGTCTGACGGAAAGAACGATATATAATATGTCTGGGTCATATACTAAAATAAGCCTTCAAAACACGTTTAAACATGATGAGCAAAACCGTTAAAAATGACCTCAGCACAGAGGCGGGAAAAGCCTCAGCAGCGAAAGGGTTAAAATTATTGGAATCTGGTACACGCGTCAGTGCAACCAAATATTGGGCATTTGGTGGCAGCTAGTGCCTTCACACCGTAACCTCTCTGAGGTATTGTGGAAGAGTGCAGGGGTGGACCCTGCCGTCAAATATTAAAATGATATGAATCTGGTACACGCGTCAGTGCACCCAAATATTGGGCCTTTGGTGCCAGCTAGTGCCTTCACACCATAACCCCTCTGAGGTATTGTGGAAGAGTGCAGTGGTGGAGGTTTTGGGAATGCAGAAGAGATCCCCGATCTATTCAGTTACATCAGCATCAGGGGAGTGATAGCTGCTGATCCAGGACTGAATCATTTTTGTAAATGTCAGCTGGTCTACAGAGTCGGTGGACAGACGCACTCTTTTGTCTGTGACAAAACCTCCAGTGGCACTGAACGTCCTTTCAGAAAGCACGCTGGATGAAGGGCAACCTAGTAGCACCATAGCATATTGACTAAGTTCTGGCCCGTGATCCAATCTCAACACCCAGTAAGCCAGTGGATCATCTGGTGTAAAGGTATCCAGGTCTGCCCTTGCCCCTAGATAGTCCTGCACCATATGGTGAAGACGCTGGCAATGGGTGCCTACATTTGACGTCCCTGGGCGTCGTGGACTAAAAAATTTGGAAAAGGCATCAGTCAAGCGGCCCCCTTCACCGCTCTTCCTCTGATAAACAGCAGCCTCAGAAGCACCTGTGTCATCATTTGGTAACCTACCAGTGCCTGGAAAGGTGTTACACAAGTGTCGCTTTAGAGCGTCCTCAAGTTGTTTCATCCTGTGCTCCCTCTGTATCGAAAAGTCGATACAAAAAGCGAGCAAAGTGACACCAAAAATACGAAAAATGGCCGATATTCCGAAAAATGTACAATTCTGAAAAACGAAAAATTTCCGAAATCACAAAAAGTCGATACAAAAACCGAGCACAGTGACACGAAAATACGAAAAATGGTCGATATTCCGAAAAAAAATGTACCCGAAAAACGAGCCGAACTGAACATTAACATATTTGCCCCAGTAGCTCAAACATGAATATATATTGCCCCCAGCAGCTCAAACATGAATATATTTGCCCCCAGTAGCTCAAACATGAATATATTTTCCCCAGTAGCTCAAACATAAATATATTTGCCCCAGTAGCTCAAACATGGATATATACTGCCCCCAGTAGCTCAAACATGAATATATTTGCCCCCAGTAGCTCAAACGTGAATATATTTGCCCCAGTAGCTCAAACATGAATATATTTGCCCCAGTAGCTCAAACATGAATATATTTGCCCCCAGCACCTCAAACATGGATATATATTGCCCTCCCCCTGTCGCTCACCAGCTCTGTGGGCCTGCGGGTCGGTAGGGGCCCGGTTTGGGGCGTCATAGTGGGCCCCCGCCGGTTTTCCTGTGATGGTCATCAGTGCACTTAACAGGCAGTCAGTGGCGCACTCTGTTAGGCTAGGGTCAGACTAACGCAGTGTGAACGTACGTGCAGCCGCACTTAATCACGGCCGTAGTAGCAGCAAATGACGGCCAATGACGTGCAATATATGAAGACGGCCGGCTGCGCAACTAAAGCAGCAAACAAACGCATTTTTTCGAGGACGTGATACCGCTAGTACTGATGTACAGAGTGCGCTGCGTCCGCTAGTGGCATGTGTGCGTGATTAGGAGACGTCAGACGCTGCTAATGTCCGGCCAACATAACCTCCAGACGAAAAAAGTGTTTTATTGATGATCCGTACAAAATCAGACGAAAATGCGCATCGTATGACCGCTATCGCGTATTCCGTGAAAAAAGATGTCCATTCGTTCGAACGCACTTTTTCACGGACGACGCGAAAAATGCGTTAGTTTGACCCTAGCCTAAATGCCGCGGTGGCGCCTGCAGCGTGCCTGCATCCCAGTCTAAAACTGGAGCAGGCACGTTGCACTGGCGCCACCCTTCACGTGACATGTCACGTGAGGGGGCGGCGCAGGCGACACCGCGGCATTTACAGAGTGCGCTGCTGACTGCCTGTGTGCACTGATGACCATCACAGGGCAGGGAAACCGGCGGGGGCCCACTATGACGCCCCAAACCGGTGCCCCTAAAATAACTGGACCCCGGGGCACCACCCCCCCACGCTACGCCACTCGCCAAGTGGCCCGGCCTTTACCACTCTTCCTCTGATCATCCGCAGCCTCAGAAGTACCTGTGTTATCAGTTGGTAACCTACCAGTGTCTGGAAAGGTGTTACACAAGTGTCGCTTTAGAGCGTCCTCAAGTTGTTTCATCCTGTGCTCCCTCTGTGCGGGCAGGATGAGCTCTGCAACTTTACCCTTGAAGAAGGCTTGCCAACCAGTAATGATCCCTCTCCTTGATAACACGAATCCTGGGGTCCTTTAGCAGGCTTTGCAGGATAAGGGAGCCCATGCAGCATAGGTTGGAGGTGGAATTAGCTTCAGAGAGTTCCTGGTCGCTGAGGATGACCGTATCGTGCACTACCTCCTCCCAGCCACGTACTAGTCCTTGGGTTTCTGGGCACACAAAACCCTCCCTTGAGGAATCCCCACCTTCAATGCCCCCACTACTTAAATATTCCTCCTCCTCCTCATCTTCCTCCTGTCTGATCTGAGGACCCGCAGGAATGCTGTGTGCGGAAAGACTGGGGCCTTGAGAGCTAGGGAAGGCCTCCTCTTCCTCCCGCTGCTCTGCCTCTAGTGCCACATCTATAATTGCCTGCAGAGTGCGCTCCAGCAGGAACACTAAAGGAATTGTGTCACTGATGCATGCACTGTCCCTGCTCACCATCCTCGTTGCCTCCTCAAATGGTGACAGTATAGTGCATGTATCCTTGATCATCAGCCACTGCGGGGGGGAACCAAGTTGAGCTGAACCTGTCCTTGTGCCATACTCACACAGGTACTCATTGATGGCCCTCTGCTGCTTGTGCAGGTGCTACAGCATTGCCAATGTCGAGTTCCACCTGGTGGGCATGTCACAGATCAGGCGGTTTGTGGGAAGGTGGAATTCTCTTTGAATTTCTGCCAGTCGAACACTTGCTGGGAATGACTGTCTGAAGTGGCTGCAGACTTTTCTGGTCTGGCTGAGAAGCTCTGCCAGCACTGGGTACCTGGTTAGGAAACGCTGTACCACCAGATTTAGAACATGTGCTAGGCATGGTACATGCGTCAACTTACTCGGGCGTAGGGCGGAGAGAAGGTTGCTGCCATTATCACAGATGACCATTCCCAGCTCAAGCTGGCGTGGTGTTAACCATCTCTGTGCCTGCCCCTGCAGAGCTGACAGAATTTATGGCCCGGTGTGGCTCCTGTCCCCTAAACAAACCAGCTCAAGCACAGTATGGCATCTTTTTGCTTGAGCCATTGCGTAGCCCCTGCCTCGCATCAGTTTAACTGCCACTTCGCCAGAGACATTGAAGGAGGAGGAGGAAGAGGTGGTGGAGCAGACAGACCTCATATAAGCAGCTTTCTGGAGGCGTGGTGGATGAGCATTGAGCAAGCTCCAGCACAGAGCCCCGTCCTGGATCCCTACCAGCTGCAATCAGAGTTACCCAGTGTGCCGTGAAGGAAATGTAACGGCCCTGTCCATGCTTGCTGGACCACGTGTCTAAAGTAATGTGTACCTTGCTGCTGACTGCCTTTCCCTATGACTCCATAACATTGTCTTCCACGTGCTGGTATAGTGCTGGAATGGCCTTCCGTGAAAAGAAATGGCGTTTTGGAACCTGCCACTGTGGTACAGCACATTCGGCAAATTCATGGCAGGAAGCAGAGTCAACCAGTTGGAAAGGCAGCAGCTGTAATGCGAGTAATTTTGCCAAGCTGGCATTTAGACGTTGTGCATGTGGATGGTTGGGACAATATTTTTTCTTCCGCTGCAGCAGCTGGGGCAACGAAATCTGACTGCATAAATCTGCAGCTGATGGGATGCTGGCAGATTCAGAGGAAGGATGTGGTACACCCATTGTCAGGACCACTACGCGTGCTGCCACAAAAGACGCCTGGTTAAGCCACTCACTATCTGTCTATCCTAGACCCAGATAAATGACTGCGTGGACCACAATCAACGCGCGCGCTTATCTAACTGTCCCCAGCCACACTTTCTCTCGCAACAGGTACGTAGAGTGTGATACAATGGTCCCAGGAGTGAAACGCAGTACTAGTCTTCTCTTGAATCGGGTAGTGGCTACGTCTCCCACAATCCCTGGGTTCACTTTCCTATTCTATTAGTTACGCTTCCACCAGTCCTCATGGACACTACATGCGTCGCAGCGAGAGACGCAGGGCTAAGCAACCCACTGTCGGTCTATCCTAAACCCTGATAATGACTGCGTAGACAGCAATCCTCGCCGTCCCCAGCAACCGCAACTCACAATTTCGTAGCTACTCGAGCTTAAAATAACAAGCAATACTCCAGTCTCTTAAGTTAGCATGGATCGAATATCAGGCAGAAAGCAGATCTTAATAAGGAATATTTATTATGATATAGAAAAAATTATCACAGTGCATTTGTTATAAAAAAGATGGATAGGATAAATCAATTAATTACACATTACACACAAACAGCAAGCAAATAAAAGGGAGATAACAGCAGATCCTAGTTACTTACAATATATACGCTAGACGATCAGCCATAGGATGGTTCTATTAGGAGCTGGCAATATTCCCTCAATTCTCGATTGACCTCCAAGTAAATAGCCCCGAACCATGCTTGATTCAGAATATATATAGGGCAACCTTTTTTCTAAATCCAGCCTCCTAGCTGGCAGAGCCTTTGCCTACAATCCCCAGAATTCCCCTCTCCTGAGCACGCTCAGTACGCTTCGTCATTAATCTAAATTCCCTGGTCCATCAATCATCTCCCAGAGACCACCTCCAGAGATCCAAGGATGTGATTGCTTCTTTGATATGGGGTACCGCTCGGGCTGTGTCTTCTCCCTGCCATGAGCAATTGCCCCCCTGCCTGCTGGGTAGAACCAAAAGGGTGATTTCTTTATTTCACACCTTAGATGACTTCAGAGAAAATTGTCACGGACCTGTTTAATTGCTTCCTTCCAGCAGGCTGGAAACACAGCTATTGATTTCTTAGGACAGCTGCGCAAAATGGCCTGGTATCTATAGATAGCCATAGATATAAAGATATACAGATAGATGGACACAGATAGATACTTATATACCTGGCACGATAGAAATACATATCTAATCTGCCACACCCATTACTGTAGCATCATCCCTGTCTGTGGAGGTTGTAGGCAATGACATGGCAGGACATATAGTGGGGGTAGAGACAGATGAGGAGGAGGACCTATGTAAAGTGTTGTGCCAACGGGATGCGGGCAGGTGGTCATCTGTCGCCTCAAGCACGTGGTACCCAAGTGTCTGATGGCTTCCCCACGCTTGATCCTCTTCCGACATAGCTTACAAATAGCAACGCTGCAGTCTGCTGCACATGTCGTGCAGAACTCCCAGACAGCAGAGATCCTGGACAAATGCTGCGAGACAACAGCGCTCTGCACCTGAGCAGCTCTGACATCTGATGCCTTGGACTGGCTATGGTTGCTCATAGAGGACGTTCTGCCTCGCTTTTGTGGTGCCTCCTCCTCCTCCACCCTTGACTCCTCTGTTCGATCAGGCACCCAGGTGAAGTCAGTGACCTCATCATCGTCATCATCCCCTATCTCCTCGTCACTGGAGCCAACTTGGCAGTGTGCTGCAGCTGCTGGGGGAACATGAGTACCAGTTCTTTCTGTGTCACTGGCTCCCCCTCCCTCTAGGCTGATTATACTCCCCTCCTCAACCTCAGAGTTTGAATCAGAGCACTGGAGTTGCTGCGCATCTTCAAGCAGCATGTCACTATCACTGTAGTCAAACAATTCAGCTGACTCCTCCGTGTATGATAGTGAGGCTACGGCAGGAGTAGCTGTGGACATGGAGGCTGAATTAGATGTTTTGGCAGCTGAGGTGGACTGTAAACCACTACAAGCCTGACTGGCAGAGGATGAGAATGGCCTGGTTAGCCAATCCTGCAAATCCTCTGTATGTTGCTGCTGCTTAAGACGGCCAGCACCAGTTAGAAAGGACAAGCGTGCCCCTGTAGAGGATGCACCACGTCCATGACAACCAGGGGCACTGCCTTCCAACACATAGGCTGCCTGCCCGCTTATCTGTGTCTGGGAGCGTCTGCATGTCCTTTTTGGTCTTTCAGACATGGTGAGTGATATATAGATTAAAGATATACAGAACTCTGATTCAACTCTGGTATATAGATTGGAGATATCTATGCAGAACTCTGCTATAAGTTAGCGATTTTACTGATATTTTCCTTGCAAGGCTGCCAATGTCCTCTACTCTCTCTCTGATTCACTTCCTCTCCTGCAGGCTGCAACACCCTGATAGCTGCCAGGACACAGATTCAACTGTCAATAGATAAACAGATGAACTCTGATTAAACAGTGTTATTGTATGGTATCTAGAATTAGATTAAAGATATACAGATTTTCCAGAACAATGCTACACGTCAGTGATACACCCTGATAGCTGGCAACACCCAGATTCTACTCTGAATAGATAAACAAATGAACTCTGATTAAACTGTGTTATTGTATGGTATCTAGAATTAGATTAAAGATATACAGATTTTCCAGAACAATGCTATACGTCAGTGATGCACCCTGATAGCCTGGCAGCAGCTGGCATTGCCAATACACAGATTACAATTCCCAGATATCTGCTAGAAGTCTGTGAGACCCCAATAGCTGGCAGTGAGAAGACACAGATACAATTCCCAGATATCTGCTAGAAGTACTGTATGTAGGACCCCCTGATAGCTGGCAGTGAGAAGACACAGATTACAATTCCCAGATATCTGATAGAAGGCTGTGAGACCCCAATAGCTGGCAGTGAGAAGACACAGATTACAATTCCCAGATATCTGATAGAAGGCTGTGAGACCCCAATAGCTGGCAGTGAGAAGACACAGATTACAATTCTCAGATATCTGCTAGAAGTATGTGGGACCCCCTGATAGCTGGCAGTGACAAGACACAGATTACAATTCCCAGATATCTGCTAGAAGTCTGTGAGACCCCAATAGCTGGCAGTGAGAAGACACAGATTACAATTCCCAGATAATTATCTGCTAGAAGAAAGTGAGACCCCAATATCTGGCAGTGAGAAGACATAGATTACAATTCACAGAAATCTGCTAGACGTCTGTGAGACACACTGAAAGAACAATCTCCTCTCACTCCTGCAAAAAAAACACGTACCGGGGCTGCGGGGAAGCCTTATATAGTGTGCTGCGGGACTTAGCTCTGTGGGCCCATGATTGGGCAAAATTTGCCCAATCAGGACTCTGAGCTCTGATTGGCATAGTCTTGCACCTGTATTGTGGTCAGGTGCAAGGCTGTAGAAAATTACAAGCTTCAGGCCAGTGGAAAAGTGCATTGTGGTACATTGTTGGCGAACACGCGGCCAACATGCGGAAATTGTCATGCCCCATGGCAGCAACCATCTTGACACCCCCCTGGTGGTACATTTCCTGCCCTGTAACCTGCATCCTACATCCAGCAACCAGCAGGTAAACAGTTAACAACAAAGCACGTCACACCACACACACGAAATAAAGTACTCCGCCCCACACTGACCAATTGCTGAATCATTACAGCTCTATATATACAGCCCTCAAAATTTCCACTCGCCTACTCGCATTCTGCGAGTGGAAATTACATTCGGGCGAGTGAGGCAGACTGACCCGTCGGGTGCCGCCGCCATGTGGATCCATACAAGGCAGAGCTTTCATATCAGCTGCACGGCAGCGTGCCTCCCACACTCAAAACATGAGTCTGAGCAGGCACGCTGCTTTGTCGCCGCCCCAGAGTGGGAGGAGAGCGAGACCGGCATTAAGGCATGTGTGGACGGACCAGATCTCAATAAGCAGCTCTGTTATGTTGCTGAATAAGATCCGGTCCGCCCAGGGCTGGGTAATGTGAATATCCTGATGCCCCTGGCAAGTTGATCCGTGTGGGAGAAGTAGAATACTTGGCCCGGCTGATAAATAGAGTGATGTTGCAGCAATTAGTGCTGCTGCTGTCTGTCCGGTGTGTGTCCGGCACGGCAGAGCTCACATCTCTCACTGTTCTATCGGGAGGAAGCTGCTAGTCCACGCCCCCTGGCTGCTGATTGGCACCTTGCCATATTAGCAAATTGAGAAGAGCTGCTAATGGAGCGGGAGGTTTAAAAGTGCTCGCTGGGGGTTATATATAATCGGTAAGGAAACAAGCTAAAAACCCTCCAAAACCTAAGTTTTCCAAAACATAAGAGGGAGGGGGCAGCAACTTACTATAGGAGAGGGGGAAGGTTTATTAAGAAGGTGGAATTTTCACCTTGCAGCTACCCCCCCCCCCCCTCTTTCCTCTCAGTCCGACTGACAGGCAGAGCTGATCGGACTTTCTGCCAAACACTGCATCTCCCTGTCAAATTGTGGCTGCTCTTAGTCACAGAGCACAGATAACATCTCTGCACAGATAACGGCTCCCCCCCTCACAACACTGCTCCCATGATGACGTCACCCCCCCTCACAACACTGCTCCCATGATGACGTTTTTTTATTTAACATTTTCTGTGTTCAGCTATGTTATCATGTGTATACTGGTATATACAGTATCTTATTAATGGTGGATGCAGATTAAAGAGTCACCTCTTCACCACCACTACATTAACATAACCATGGGATTGTTATCCTGTATTACTGGCTCTATCCCATATTTTATATGTATACATTAACATTATATTTGAATGTTTAGCAGCACAATCTAGGTGATTACTGTCAGACTTTCCCCTAACTTCTCTTCCTTCAAACGCTCCCTTAAAACGTTCCTATTTAGGGAAGCCTACCACCCAACTCACTGACGCAACCATCACTCTCACCTTGCAGTCCTCTCCTCCTGTTTCCAACCCCAACCCTCCCAGATTGTGAGTTCCTACGGGAATAGGGCCCTCATCTCCTCCTGTACTGTTTGTCAAATGTTGTTCAATGTATTGTAACCCTGTCTATACTGTGCTTATTGTACAGCGCTGCAGAATATGCTGGCGCTTTATAAATAAAGAATAATAATAATAATAATAATAATACTTCACCATGAACGTTTGCAGTAGCTATTTCTGCTGGTGTTCCTCACTACCTTCTCTAGCTGCACCTTTATGTAAATGGTTAACTTCATTAATTCCTTTGATAAGAGTGTTTGGTATAATTTTCTATATTTCTACCTTATTTCTTGACATTTGTAATTGTTTCCGTAAGTTTTAATACGCAACAGTGAAAGCTACGTCTTACATACAATACATGAATATTAATTTGCTACAAGTGTTTAAGAAAGGAAATATTTGTATTGCAAATGTAAATTTTTGATTTTATATAATGTAAAAACAGAACCCCTGTCCCATATTTTCTAAGAAAAGATGAGGACAAGGCCGCATTTGTCCTATAACAGCCCTCAAAATTTCTACTCGCATTCTGTGAGTGGAAATTACATGCGGGCGAGTGGGGCAGATGGACCTGTCTGGTGCCACCGCCGTGTTAATCTATCGGAGCTGTCATATCAGCTGCGCAGCAGCGTGCCTCCCACACTCGTAACATGAGTCTGGGCAGGCACGCTGCTTTGGTGCGCCCCCTTCCGTGCGAACTGCGAGAGTCACGTTCGGCAGGTCACCTGACCCACCCATGTGATGCATCACAGGTCATACCGTTCTCCATGCCGAAAAGGAGACGAGAGCACAGAAGACAGCAGAGCCAGTCAAAAACTAAGGAAGAGCTGCCAAGCCCGATCTGCCGCCTGGGAGTATTGGTGAGTATCTACTACGGGGTCCTGTGCCAATCTAATCTAATTTATTTTTTGTAACTCTATTCTGAATAAAACATTTAACAGCGCTGCGGAATATGCTGGCACTATAGAAATAAAGAATAATAAGAACAGTGTCATTTCGTAAAATAATTTAAGAGGGTGTGTTTAGGGGTGGAGTTAAGGGAAGGGTAGGTGGGGCAACTAGTGGCGAGTAGCTCTTAAGGTCTGGCTAGTAGCTTGGGACTTGAAATTTTGAGCCCTGATATATATATATATAGATAAGATATAGATCTATATTCTTATAAATATGTATATCCAGGCTTGTATTACACACACATTTTGGCAACTAATTGCCCCCCCAATTTGGCTGATCCCTCCAGAAGAAATGTTTAACCCGATAGAGCAGAGAATAATATATATATTCTCTGCTCTGTCGGGTTCAACATTTCTTCTGGAGGGATCAGTCAAAAGGGGGGCGCATTTAGTTGAGATTGTCCATATGCCACCTCCCCAGGGGTGTATATGTGTATATATGGTCTGAGGTCTGTGGGTGGGTATATATATATATATATATCTGCGTGTTGATATATACGTATATATAGGTCTGCGTGTTGATATAAAATTTTAGTTTCATTCGTAATTCGACAATTTTCATTTCAGATCGTTTCGGCCGATTTCCGTTTCAGTTCGTTTCATTTCGGCTCTTTTTTCGTATTGACTTTTTTTGTGATTTTGAACATTTTCGTGTATTCGGTGTGGGAAATGTCAATGTTAAAAATATTCCCGTTTTAATTCAATATCTAATAAACCGTTTATTATTATATTATGTAGTAAAGAGTCTCTTTATTTCTAGATTTTTTAAACCTCACAGTAATGTGCGCCGTGTATTATGAGCATTCAGTATTATATGGGAGTACTGCTTTATGAGTAAGAGTAGTTAAAAAAATGAAAATAAACGTAAAACTCAGGGGGGGGGTGACACCATGAGTTACCGCCCCGGGTGACACCAACCCTAGTGACGCCACTGACGGTGTGAAGGCACTTGCTGCCACCAAAGGCAAAATATTTGGGTGCACTGCAACTGACGCCTGTACCAGATTCATATAATTTTAATATTGGACCACAGGGTCCAACCCTGCACTCTTCCACAACAATACCTCAGAGGGGTTACGGTGTGACGGCACTAAGGCTGGGGTCAGACGAGCGTAGTGTTCACATCCGTGATGGCGCCTAAAAGTACGTCAGTGATAGCATGACAGAAAGCCCATCGGAGCCCGACACACGAAGTACGTCCACACTCAACTGTGGACGCACAACGGCTGCGGCCCACGGACGCAAGGCAGGCAAGAACGTACAACCCCTAGAGCGGCCGCACAAAGTGTGCTGCGTCCGCAACGTCTGCATAGCTTTGTGTGTGAGTGATGGAACGTGGTCAGACGGACTGCATTTATATGTCCAGCATTTTTCACGGACAAAATGGTTTTGCTTTTTATTTTATTTTCCCTCCTACATCCATCAAAATATACGTCAGTGAATAAACGGACTGTGTGGCCACTACTGCGTCTTCCGTACTGACGTACATCCGTGTACACGGACGTACAGTCCATAGAAATCACACTCGTCTGACCCTAGCCTAAAGGCCCAATTTTAAAGCACCTATTGTTATTTTCACCCAATGCCTGCATAAGTTTCACCATAATTTAGCCAAAAAATCACTAAACTTGTTCTGCGTGTCCTAAAATGTTTCCTCTTTTAATACAGGCTGCCGCCCCAAGCAGTTGTTTATGAATAGATTAAAGGAAAACCGTTTACCGTCATTTGAAATTAAATTTTTTTGTTTTTAAATGTTTCTATACATCCTACAAAACAGCCACTTCACGGGCAGGTTATGGGGACCTCCTAGGCACGATATTTGAAGGAATTTTTCGTTTTTATTTTTAACCCCTATTTTATAGAAAACTCACTGTTCCTTTAAAAAGGTTTTTTTTTTTTTTTTAACTTTTTGTCCTTGTTTCCTGCCCCCAGGGCACTACCCGGACCCCCATACACCTTTTATGGCAAATATCTTGCATATATGCCCTCTTGCAGGGCACTCTAAAAATCGAACTTTTGAGTCCCATTGACTTGCATTGAGTTCGGTTTGCGTTCGAGTTCGAACTCGAACTTTTGAAATTGTTCGAGTTCGAATGCGAACCGAACACGGGGGTGTTCGGGTCAACCCTACGCACCATCCACGACATCCAACTCAACCTGGGCATGGTCTTCTGGGGTCCTGCTTTGCACGCTGATGATGGCAGCTTTCTTCACTGCCAGATCATGTGACAGGAGAAGCAGTTGCCCCTTTCCTGGTTTATTAGAATCTGGCTGTGAAAGAGATATCTGGCTTGGCAGAAAGTTGGCAGGAATTCATCACCTGGTATATAAATCGAGCAGCCGAATATGCTCACTCTATGATATGGATGAGCGGAAAGGAGAAAGAAATCCTACAACTGGCCTGGGAGAAGAAGGACACTCTGACTCCATCAATCAAAAAGACCACAGCCAAGACAGATGAAAAGCCGGAGCAGACAGGGCAAATGAGCCCAACAATCGCATGCAATACCACTGAGATGGCGTATGCGACCATGTCCAACTACCGAGACCAGCAAACAACACGATCTGCTGAGACACACCTGGATCTCCACCAACAAGACTCATGCTGCTCTCTTACCTGTCTAAAGCCATCAGAAGGGCAGCCGAGCGTGTGTCAGACTACTGGTGGATTATTGTGAAAGAAATCCATCACTTGGGTGGACGTTGCCACACCTACATCCAGGAACTTGCAGATCACCTGTCAGAGTTGGTATAGATTGATCCAGGGAGAAATCCGGTTGCCATTATGGAACCAAGAAGGAATTTTTTCCCCTTTTTGGCACAATTGGATAATGCACCAAGAGGGGTTATTTTTTGCCTTCTTCTGGATAATCGGCAGCTATACAGATATACGGACAGTATAATACTGGGACAGTTAATGCTGATGAACCGGAATCATGAAACATGCTCCTTCTCTCCCATTAAACAAAGAAAGTGACTTTTAAACACAGTGTATTTGTTTGTGTGTTCTCTCTTGACTGAATAGCCGCGTGTATCCTCCACCAGGGGTTTCTCTGACTAAAATGCTTTGGTGGATTAATCTAAGATACAGATATTAAAGATGTAGGAATGTTATTTGGTTTGTTGCAAAAGAAACAGTTAATGTTCCTTTCTTTAAGTCCCAGTAGATTTCTGGGAAATCTACTCCTGGGACTTAAAGAAAGGAACATTGTTTTCGCTGCACTCCATCTCCTTGGACTATTGGTATATATTTTGGTGGTTCGGGACAGGAACCATGTGCGAGTGCCTGTAGCGATCCTTCCTTAATATCTTGTCAGCGCTGCCATATTGTGTTTGTAAAAGAAACAGTTAATTTGTTCTATAACTCCTATGAATCTATGTCTATAAATGTGCGGGGGATATTCACACAGGGCGTATGAGTATTAATTAGGCAAGAGATCGATTATATATATATATATATATATAAAGAACACATGGAGGGGTAGCACTCAGCCTAAACTAAGCATTCAGTGCGGGTGCATCTCAAAAATAAAATACAAACAAAACCAGTCGAGGAGGAGAGTACTTCAGTCAAACACATTCAAAAACCTGCAACAACAGCTCTGAATGCTTAGTTTAGGCTGAGTGCAACCCCCCCATGTGTTTTTCATATGAATTTCCTGGGTAAGCACCCCTCCCTGCCACAGGTACTCCTCCTCCAGGTTCTATTTAACCTTGATCTGCGGGAGCTCCATGAAGGGGACCTGTTCCTCAGTAAGTGAGTTTATCCCATGATGGGCAGTCATTGGGTTTGCAGAGTAGGACCTGCCAGAGGGTGGATTACATTGACGCTGTTGGCAGGCTTAAGCAATTCACGGCCGTTCATTGCGAACCAAATTTTCACCATTTTATTCAGCAAAGCTCAGAGTTAAGAAATTTTCACCATGTGGTAAAAGCTGGCATTGTGCACCCATGCATGGAGCTGTTGTTGCAGGTTTTTGAATGTGTTTGACTGGAGTGCTCTCCTCCTGGATATATATATATATATATATACACCGAAGGAGAGATGGCGGCACTCAGTCGAAAATAAAACATAAAAAAGTTTATTAAATCATTTAAAATAAGACCGACGTTTCGGCCCGCACCTTGGAGAATGGCTCCTGTGCGGGCTGAAACGTCGGTCTTATTTTAAATGATTTAATAAACTTTTTTATGTTTTATTTTCGACTGAGTGCCGCCATCTCTCCTTCGGTCTATATTGCTTTTGGCTGAGCACCAACCATTGATCGTATGAAGATATTCTAAGGTGTTGCAGGACTTGTGGTGACGTATATATATATATATATATATATATTACACACACAGTTGTGTTCAAAATTATTCAACCCCCACTGAAATTGAGTGTTTTGGCCCGTTTGACATTGATTTTGATCATTCAGTCATCTTGCTTACAATTAAATCAAAGAGGCACGTGTAGGTCAGACAAATATAACATAACATTTATAATGAAATAAGCACAAATGTCTTTTCTGTGCTCACATAATTATCAGTTTTATTCAACCCCCAAGTGACATTCAATCTTAGTACAACATCTTTTTACAGTTATAACAGCTTTTAAACGTGAAGCATAGCTTGACACAAGTGTCTTGCAGCGATCTACGGGTATCTGCGCCCATTCGTCATGGGCAAAAGCCTCCAGTTCAGTCACATTCTTAGGCTTGCGCACTGCAACTGCTTTCTTTAAGTCCCACCAGAGGTTCTCAATCGGATTTAAGTCAGGTGACTGCGATGGCCACTCCAAAATGTTCCAGCCTTTAATCTGCAACCATGCTCTAGTGGACTTGGAGGTATGCTTGGGATCATTGTCCTGTTGAAAGGTCCAACGTCTCCCAAGCCTCAAGTTTGTGACGGACTGCATCACATTGTCATCCAATATCTCCTGGTACTGAAGAGAATTCATGGTACCTTGCACACGCTGAAGCTTCCCTGTACCTGCAGAAGCAAAACAGCCCCAAAGCATGATTGATCCCCCCCCGCCATGCTTCACAGTAGGCAAGGTGTTCTTTTCTTCATAGGCCTTGTTCTTCCTCCTCCAAACATAGCGTTGATCCATGGGCCCAAACAGTTCTAATTTTGTTTCATCAGTCCACAGAACACTATCCCAAAACTTCTGTGGTTTGTCCACATGACTTTTGGCATACTGCAGTCGACTCTTCTTATTCTTTGGAGACAGCAAGGGGGTGCGCCTGGGAGTTCTGGCATGGAGGCCTTCATTACGCAGTGTGCGCCGTATTGTCTGAGCTGAAACTCCAGTACCCACATCTGACAAATCTTTTCTCAGTTCCTCAGCAGTCACACGGGGACTTTTCTCCACTCTACGCTTCAGGTAGCGCACAGCAGTCGAAGTCAGCATCTTCTTTCTGCCACGACCAGGTAGCGTTTCAACAGTGCCCTTTGCCTTGAATTTGCGAATGATGCTTCCTATGGTCTCTCTTGGTATGTTTAACATCTTTGCAATCTTCTTATAGCCATTGCCCTTCCTGTGAAGAGTAATCACCTCTTCTCTTGTCTTCCTGGACCATTCTCTTGACTTCACCATGTTTGTAACACACACCAGTAAATGTCTAGGAGCTGAGTATCACAGTCATTTTAAAGCTGCCTAATTGGTGCTTATTATGCTTTATTGCTGCTCCGTGCAGTGCCGTAGCGTGGGGGGGGGCTGGGGGGGCCGTGGCCCCGGGCGCAGTTTTGTTAGGGGCGCATTTGCGCCCCTAAAACTGGCCCGGGGGTTGAGGGGACGCAGATGCCGGGCAGCGCGGGAGCGCCTGCCCGGTCTTTAACAGTCCGTCCTGTTAGGTGATGCGGCTGCGCGGCGTGCGCAGCCGGTCACGTGGTCCGGCTAATCAGGTGGTACGGAGTCTCTGTACCACCTGATTGGCCGGACCACGTGACCGGCTGCGCGGCATCACCTAACAGGACGGACTGTTAAAGACCGGGCAAGCGCTCCCGCGCTGCCCGGCATCTGGGTCCCGGTCCCCTCAACCCCGCGCGGAGCTGGGGCCTGGGGCAATATCCAGGTAGGGCTGGGGGCAAATCCATGAGCTGGGGGCAAATCCATGAGATGGGGGCAAATCCATGAGTGAGCTGGGGGGCAAATCCATGAGCTGGGGCAAATCCATGAGCTGGGGGCAAATCCATGAGCTGGGGGCAAATCCATGAGCTGGGGCAAATCCATGAGCTGGGGCAAATCCATGAGCTGGGGGCAAATCCATGAGCTGGGGGCAAATCCATGAGCTGGGGCAAATCCATGTGAGAGCTGGGGCAAATCCATGTGAGAGCTGGGGGGCAAATCCATGTGAGAGCTGGGGGGCAAATCCATGTGAGAGCTGGGGGGCAAATCCATGTGAGAGCTGGGGGGCAAATCCATGTGAGAGCTGGGGGGCAAATCCATGAGTGAGCTGGGGGGCAAATCCATGAGTGAGCTGGGGGGCAAATCCATGAGCTTGGGGCAAATCCATGAGCTGGGGGGCAAATCCATGAGCTGGGGGGCAAATCCATGAGTGAGCTGGGAGGCAAATCCATGAGCTGGGGGCAAATCCATGAGCTGGGGGCAAATCCATGAGCTGGGGGCAAATCCATGTGAGAGCTGGGGCAAATCCATGTGAGAGCTGGGGGGCAAATCCATGAGTGAGCTGGGGGGCAAATCCATGAGTGAGCTGGGGGGCAAATCCATGAGCTTGGGGCAAATCCATGAGCTGGGGGGCAAAGCCATGAGTGAGCTGGGGGGCAAATCCATGAGATGGGGGCAAATCCATGAGTGAGCTGGGGGGCAAATCCATGAGATGGGGGCAAATCCATGAGTGAGCTGGGGGGCAAATCCATGTGAGAGCTGAGGCAAATCCATGTGAGAGCTGGGGCAAATCTATGAGCTGGGGGCAAATCCCCGTGAGCTGGGGCAAATCCATGAGTGAGCTGGGGGGCAAATCCATGAGTGAGCTGGGGGGCAAATCCATGAGCTGGGGGCAAATCCATGAGCTGGGGGCAAATCCATGAGCTGGGGGGCAAATCCATGAGCTGGGGGGCAAATCCATGAGCTGGGGGCAAATCCATGAGCTGGGGGCAAATCCATGTGAGAGCTGGGGCAAATCCATGAGCTGGGGGCAAATCCATGTGTGAGCTGGGGGGCAAATCCATGAGTGAGCTGGGGGGCAAATCCATGAGCTTGGGGCAAATCCATGAGTTGGGGCAAATCCATGAGCTGGGGGGCAAATCCATGAGCTGGGGGGCAAATCCATGAGCTGGGGGCAAATCCATGTGAGAGCTGGGGCAAATCCATGAGCTGGGGGCAAATCCATGTGTGAGCTGGGGGGCAAATCCATGTGTGAGCTGGGGGCAAATCCATGTGTGAGCTGGGGGCAAATCCATGTGTGAGCTGGGGCAATATCGATAACGTCCACAGGTTGGGGGGGGGGCGCGCACAATTCTTTGCTGGCCCCGGGCGCTGACAACCCACGCTACGCCACTGGCTCCGTGACATCCACAGGTGTTTTCAATACCTGATTGAAAACACTTGAATGAACCTCTGTTCTTCAGAGTGGTAGTCTTTAAGGGGTTGAATAATTGTGTCAATGAAGAATTCACAAAAGAAACATTTACTACTGTATTACAAAACCAATTGATGTCATTTTAGTTGCATATGGTTCTTTAAAAAGTCCTTGTAGGATTTCATTCTGAATACAATTACAAATGTACACTAAATTCCCTAAAACCCTTTACAGCATTGGGGGTTGAATAATTTTGAACACAACTGTAATATATATATATATATATAACAAACCAGAGAGAGAGCACTCCAAACATGTTCAAACAGTACAGGAGAAACCACACAGCAGCTAAAGACATTTAAAAACAGGAGATTTAACCAGGTTTAACCCTTTAAATGCCTACAGACAAATTCTATCCCCTTCAAATACACTATAGATCTTAACCCTTTAATGTTGAGCTGTGTTGAAAATGGTGGAAGTTCCACCATTTTCAACACAGCTCAACATTAAAGGGTTAAGATCTATAGTGTATTTGAAGGGGATAAGAATTGTCTGTAGGCATTTAAAGGGTTAAACCTGGTTAAATCTCCTGTTTTTAAATGTCTTTAGCTGCTGTTGTGGTTTCTCCTGTACTGTTTGAACATGTTTGGAGTGCTCTCTCTCTGGTTTGTTACATTAATGCTGTCTTGAGATGCACCCGCACTGAAAGCGTAGTTAAGGTTGAGTGCTGCCCTGCATATATATATATATACACATACACATATACACAGTTGTGCTCATAAGTTTACATTCCCTGGCAGAATTTATGATTTCCTGGCCATGATTCAGAGAATATGAACGATAACACAGTTACATTTCTTTCACTCGTGGTTAGTGTTTGGCTGAAGCCATTTATTATCAATCAAATGTGTTTACTGTTTTTAAATCATAAGGACAACAGAAACTACCCCAATGACCCGGATCAAAAGTTTACATACTCTGGTGATTTTGGCCTCATAACATGTCATGCACACAAGTTGACACAAACAGGTTTGAATGGCTATTAAAGTTAACCATCCTCTCCTGTGACCTGTTTGCTTGTAATAAGTGTGTGTGTGTATAAAAGGTCAATGAGTTTCTGGACTCCTGACAGCTTTGTAGACACAAGGGGCACGATCATTTGCCCAAAGCTAAAACGGGGACGCTAAGTGGAAAGATTTGCTCTCCCAAATTTCCCCTTGGCGTCCCCGTTTTACAAGTAGATTAAGAGGCAGCCACTTAGTCCATAGGACTCCATGGAGGCTTCTGCTGCCGGGTCACATGATCTGCGGGATCTCACCTCTCGGGAGATCCTGCAGGTCCACGGAGTGATCGCGGAGGGAGACTGAGGGACTTATTTTCCCCAGTCTCACTCTGCTCCCAGAAGTGGCAGATGGGCCGCCGTTCTTGCCGTAGGATGAGAGGTATCAAAATTTTGGGGGAGGGGGGTGTCCAGCTACTGCTAAATGACTCCGCAGACGCGGGATCAATTAGCTACTGCATAGAGCTGTGGGTAGCTTGTAGGTATGTGCATGGCTGAAAAATTTGTTTAGTTTAGTTTCGTTACGTTTTTTAAATCATTTTGTTTTTGGAATTTCGGAACTAATTTCGTTTCGGATCAATTTGAAATTTTGAATCGATTCGAATTTCATATATCAATTCGATAGTTGATATCAATTCGAATTTTGGATCACTAGATAAAATCTCAATCAAATTTTGCTGTTAAAAGAAAAGCTAGGGTTAAATTTTAAGCTGTGTCACAGATTTAGTATTTGAGTCAAATTAAACAGTGAAACAAAATTAATTTGTTTCATAAAGTCCTTTGCTGACTATGACTTGTAAGTTAAGATCAATTCGATAGTTTATCAATTTTATAGTTCATTTCAAATTCCATAGTTTATCAGTTATTCAAATTTTTCTTTTATGATGATGACACAGTGTAAAACAAAATAAATTCGTTATACACCATTTCGTTTCGATATCGTATCGTATCGATTCGTTATTCAGAAGTACTTCCGAATACGAATTATCAAATTTCGTTCCAAATTCCGAATTTTTCCGAAACGAATGCACATCTCTAGTAGCTTGTCAGTTAGCCACAGCGGTTAGTAATTGACGTTGGGACTTTGGGATCCTAACGCTAATTACGCCCTGCTTACACTTTGCACTCCCCATGGTAAGATTAGGGAGAGGAAAGTACAGTAAGCTTGCTCTAAAAAGCGCCAATACCGATGCACTAATGGATTTTTTTAACCCATTAGTGATTGGGAGGTGATCTGGGCGGAATGCTATTACCTCAAGTAACCTAGCTCTCGCGCTCATGTGAGTGCTAGCGTTAAAGAGGTGATAGGCCCAAGCATTGCTATATGGGCTGTTTTCTTAAACAATAACAGAAATTATTTCTACAACCACATGAACTCAGCAAGCATTAAATTTACATTGATATTCCAAGATTAAAATGAGGAGAACCAGATGTGTCCAATAGTAAAATTGTGCATTTTTTTTCATCTGAATTTGGTTTTCAGACGAAATAATCTGCAACTCGGTGATCTGTTAGCATCCAAAAAAATTCCAAATAGCTGAAATTCTGAAGCAACAGAAAACGAATAATTATTTTATTTTTTTTGCTCCCGAAAAAAAGCTAAATATAAAAAAAGGGCATTGTTTCTGCAATACTAACCCGAAACCTAATACAAACATAAATAGTAACTGTAACCCTAACACAAACAGAACAAGTTACCCTAACCCTAGAACTAACCGAATCATAGAAGTAACCCTAATAAAAACATAAACAGTAATTGTAAGCCTAACAGTAGCGCTATCCCAACCCTAGAAGTAACCTTAATCAAACATTTGGGGTTTAGAGGGGGTATTATAAAGGGGGAAGGGGGTTGGAGGTAAATATGGGGGTTTAAAGGACGTATGGGTCTAAAAATGCAAGTGCCAGACAAATTTCAGACATTTCTGAAAATTTTCAGATTTGTCCTAAATTTCGGATCAAAATTGGCAAATTCAGAAAACTTTGGAATTATGAAATTTGCATAAACTGACCAACATTTTGGGCTGTGCGCATGTCTAATAAACAGTAACTCCTACCACTTACTCCCTCCCCTTGCACACCGTCAGACTTCCCATTTATGCCGTAAAATTTATATTTAAAACCAACCTTTTTCGCAGAGCTGGGGTATCCCAATGCACTTCTGCTGACAGCTTCCTCCATCGGTAGAGACATCGCCGTCATAGGGCAAAATTCTTCACTTAGCGTTGGCCAATTCAATGGCTTTCAATGCAAAAAGGCACAGACATGTTATCCTGTGAGGGCTGATTGACAGCCTTCAGGTCTGAGGGAGGCTGTCCACTTAGAAAGGCCAGATACATACATTAAACGGTTGTGGTGGCTAGAGTGTCCCATTAATTTTTAGGACACTGACCAGTAGCACAAGGCCATTCTGTTTATGACCGGGTAGGTGCTACTTGGCTTATTATTGGACCTTATTTTACTTTCCAAAAGCTAATAGCACTTTTTTCTTTAGATTAACTCAAAAAAGGAAACCAAGAATAAGGACCAGCTGGGACGACCTCCATATACTTACAATGGTACTAATTTTGGCCATCCTTTACAACGTATAGAATGCATAAATAAATGTCCGGTAACGTAACGCCAAAGCTGAGCGATAATTGAGGAGAGCTCCCAGCCTGCTCTTAACTAGAATATCAAGGTAAGAGGGTAACGATTGCGTGAGGCAGGGGTCAGCAGCCTTGGCCCTCCAGATGTTATGGAACTACATCCCCCAGGATGCTCAGATCCTCATTAGATTGCCTTAGTTTCATGGGAAACATACATGTCTGTTTAAAGAAAGGTGAAAAGCAGGAGAAGAGAACAATCTAGGCCAAATAGCCGATTTGGAACGCGAGATAAATGAGAGAATTTTTCTGGTTCGGCTATTTTGACCTAGAATTTTCCCTTCTGCCAATTCTCCGGAGTTGCACCTTTCTTTGAAGAGACCTGATAGTTCCATAACATATGGATGGCCAAGGTTGCCGACCGCTGGCTTGAGGAATAGAACCATTGTATGTAACACATCAATATTGAAAACGTTTCTCCAAGTTTCACTAAAAGAATGATTGTAAAAATTAAATATTAAAAAAAAAAAAAAAATTATGGAAGAAAAACCAAAATATCATCTTTGTCCTACATCACTCTATGTGATAAAGTGCTTTACTATACCTAAAGTAGATCAAGGTGAAATGTACTTGTACTACTCACAGAAAAAGGGGAGTCATAGTTATACGAAAATATTTTCATTTTATTTACATATTTTGATCATTATATGTGACCGGGTAATAAATCATCAGATGCAACCAATCAAAGCACTGCGAGCACAGCGACTACAAGAGGTTTACAGAATTTTAATACATTTTGATAGAAATAGAAAGCGCTGGAAAATGTTACAGGTGAACCAATGTCTATTCACTAAAAGGCATTTCACTGACATGTCGGTGCTGTTCATTGTTCTCTGAATAGATTAACCATTGCTGCTCTATGGGGATTTCACTGCTGCCGATAGTCACCGTATTTCACTGGCAATTCGTCAATATTTGGCCAACAGCCAGCTTTTTGAATAGCCAAATTGCCACGAAATAGCACCGTATGGGGAAATTCACCGCTCAGTGTAATTTCGTGCTCCTTGAATGACCTCTTCACTGCTGAGCCATTTCACGTCTTAAAAAAACAAACAAAAAAAAAAAAACAACACATTTTTCTTTATTATTTTTTTTCTTTACTTTAAACATGTTTGGTATCATTGGAAAGGCCATGCTCTGGACTTTCTAATGATACCAAACATGACCCTGCTAGCTGCCAACAGTCGGGAGATATCGAGGTTCAAAGAAACACCCTTTCTCCACCCCCATCTTTCCTTAGGAGTCAATGAGGACGTTCTCCACACGTCCTCAGCAGTGAAAGGGTTAAGTACTACTGAGTAACATGCAGTGGTTAGTGAATAACCACATAGGGTGTTTCCACTTCCTTGGTCCAAGACATGCAAATAATTCTTGCAAATTCCACGAAGAGTCGTCAAGATAAATAATGCTCAGATATATCCACCCCACCCCCCCCCCCACCGGATACAATTTTGTGTAACTTTCTCAGAGCCATTGTCCTTTCTTTACTGTCTTTTTGGAAGCTATGCACAGCGTGCAATTACTTCTGCAAACATTAATTGTCCTAAACATAGATTTTATCACTGTGCATATTAATAAAGCCATGAATTGTGACGAATTTAAAATGGAATGTCAGGCAACCTAGAAAAACCCCGGCCTGGTTAGGTTTCCAGCTCGACTTCTATGTTCCTTAGTCACATTCCAGTGAACAAACCGCAAAGATTTACAATATTATTATTATCCTTTATTTATAGAGCGCCACAAATTCCGCAGCGCTTTACAAGATGAGTGTGCAAGGGGTTGATACATTAGAATACAATATATAATGAAAGCTTTATCGATGTCTATGCGAGGCACAGCGACCCCACAACTGGAATGTGTTGTAATAATTGAATTTTGTGTAAAAAAAAAAAACACACCAAAAAAACAAAACAAGCGCATGAGCCCAAAAAATACCTAAAATCACAGGTCATGCTCATTATACGGTATATTTGTGGGTGTATGCCAAGCCAACCAGATTTTGCCATTGTGGTGAATGACATTTGAAAACATGGTCAGCACTAATCTCCCATTTGTTTCAGCTACCCCTGTCCCTTAGATTGTAAGCTCTTGGGACATCTGCCTGAGCACTTGGTTTAAAGTGCTTTATTACCTGGACAGTTGTCCTACGGGCAGGGTCGGCTCTCCTCTTGTATCATGTACGTCTCCTGTTTGTGCTTCCCCTTTGTAAAGCGCTACGGAATCTGTTGGCGCTATATAAGTACTTGTAACTGTAACTAATCGTTACAAGTCCATCTTGTATTCAGATTTCTAACATGGGCACCAAATGGTCGTTAAGGATACATACATATCATTTTTTAATTTACACGTCGATTCAGCATGTTAAAAACAAGGATTTCCTGATTCACATCAATTATTTATACACTAGCTATAGCGACTTATTCCTACTTAAGAGTCCACGGACTTCTCCCTCCTGACCTACATGCATGCGCATTATAGATCAGCTACGTCTGTCTGCCCCGGATGACAAAAAAACCAACACTGAAACACCTTCAGTAATAATGCAGCGCACATGGTAGCTCATGGCAGAAGCAGCTTTCAGAGACATAGGGCTAAATGGAATAGTCAACGCTTACATCAGCGTTCGATGAGTTGCTGTTAATGTCAGGACAAGGGACTTTAACACAAGCCCCCCATATTACCTTCCTAACGCTAAACCCAATAGCACATCGGTGATTGCGCGAGCTTACTGCACTTTGCGCATCCTATGCTTTATATGGGGAGCGCAGTCAGTAATTAGCGTAGAGGATAAGTAAGGTATTACAGACTCCTAGCGCTAATTACCACGCCAATGGGTTCAATAAAATTTAAGGGACACCTAGAAGCTGGTGCTAAACAATTCTGCTTTTGCAAACTCCTTTAGCGCCCCCCTAAACCCCCCCAATAAATCCAATACTCACCTCTCACCCCATGGGGAGAACTGGGGCCCGATCTGCTGCTTCATTACCCCAGGAGCAGAGTGACCCGACAGCAGACTCCATGCTCGGGATGGTGCTTCAGTGCTGCCCCGAGCATCCTGGAGCCTAGCGGCCGCTACGGTGCAGCTGCGTGATTCAGTGCCTGCCCCGTAATCTAATGGTAAAACGGAGACGCTAAGGGGAGATTAGCGGTGGATATTTTTTCCCCTTAGCTTCCCCGGTTTAGCTGCAGGCAGCCGATAGTGCCCTTAAACGGGAATAACTCACTAAAAGAAAGGAATTTAACAATGGATGGAAATTCGGATAATGCTTCTTTTAACATGCTGGATTAATTCGGGGAAGGTTCATAAATAATTAATTAGGATGTCTTTTTAAAAATACATGTTATTAAAGATAAAAAATGTCTTCGACCAAAAGTGAACAGTGAATAAAAAGGAGGACCGTTCGGCGTTTGTGCTGCCATAAACCTATACTAAAAAAGGGGGGCTATTAAACCGGTGTTGATGTTTTCCGAACTTGCAAACACCGGTGAAAACTGCCTTGTTGCAATGGCGACAAATGCTGGCGCTTCACAAAAGAAAACTCCAAACAGCTACAGGAGAAACTTCACTGAAGTATCTGCTGCCAACATTTGGATTTTTTTTTTCATTTGCGAAACGCTGGTGCTTTAAGCCATTGCAACAACGGTGATTTTTGCCGGTGTGTGCGACTGCATCAAACACTGGCACTCTTTCAATAATCTCCACAGTGTGCGTTTTATCAGATAGTCAGTGGAGACTCAAGTGTTATTTATTCATTCATTCCGCATAGCGTTTTTCTGAACATAAATAGAGTTATGAATTCTGCACACACTACAAACACTTTGGTAATTGTCACCCAGTGTCCATTGGGGACTGCTCATTGTTCGGCAGGTTGGCGTGAGCTGAGGTTCTCAGTCTCTGCGAATTTGGAAGCTGTGGGCCTTCTGTCTGTGACACGTCGGCTCCATTAGTCAGATCGCGTTCTGATATAAGGTTTACACTAATGTCTGTTTTGTTCTGAACCTCAGAAGCAGAAATTCAACCGTTCTGTGTAAAGTAACAGCAAATGGAGCCCAAGGAACATCAAACAGGTTCTTTGTCTGTCACATGGACCTCTGTGGTATGAACCGTCAAGGTGGATGCCTGCCCGCATAGATGCTGATGATCCTTCCAGTCCTAAAAAGAAAGGAAATAAATATCTGCATCAAACATTTAAAGTTTTGTGTATATATAATCTCCCACAATCCTCTGCTTTCAGGTGAACCTGCCATGTCTTTATTATGATCAACTGGTAGCAATGTGCAATCTTTTAGAATAAATATCCATGACACCATCTTATTAATTATTATTATTATTTATTTATAAAGCGCCATTATATTCCGCAGCGCTGTACAATAAGCACAGTACAGACAGGGTTACAATACATTGAACAACATTTGACAAACAGTACAGGAGGAGATGAGGGCCCTATTCCCGTAGGAACTCACAATCTAGGAGGGTTGGGGTTGGAAACAGGAGGAGAGGACTGTAAGGTGAGAGTGATTGATGGTTGCGTCAGTGAGTTGGGTGGTAGGCTTCCCTAAATAGGAACGTTTTCAGGGAGCGTTTGAAGGAAGAGAAGTTAGGGGAAAGTCTGACAGCACGAGGGAGAGCGTTCCAGAGAGTGGGGGCTGCGCGTGAGAAATCCTGCAGTCTATCATGGGAAGAGGTGATGCGGGGAGAAGCTAGGCGCAGGTCACTGTTTGACCTTAGGGAGCGGGCTGGGGTGTATTTGGTGATTAGTGAGGACAGGTAGTGGGGCGCTGAGTTAGTGAGGGTTTTGTAGGTAAGGATACTTTCTAGAAAGCAGCATGGAATCCAGATACGCTCCTCACGCAAAAGGCAACATTTTTAGGATGCTGGCAATGTTTCGGCTGAATCTGCGTCTTTTAGCAAGTCTCGAGTTAACTGCCGGTATCCTAAATGTTGCCTTTGCGTGAGGGGAGTCCTTGATGCTTTCTAGAAAACCTTAAAATGAGCTGGCCACTCGGGAACTCCTGAGCATCCTTCAGGACATCTGTCTCCTATTTTTACTACTAGAAACAATTTGGCACGTGAATAGCTAATTTAGGTTAAAAAAAATAATACGATTTTATTAATAAACCAGAACAAAATGTGTAACACTGAAAGCAGAAGGCATTTGGAATGGATTCTATAACCGCCCGATGGATCAATGCTCACGTCTTAAAGAGCTTTTAGTTGACTTATGACATCACGGCAGTAACTTATACCATGTGTATGTCAATGTGACGTGAACACATGAAGCATTTATTAATTACAAACTTGTGTTTAGGGAATCCAGTTCAGCACAGATATTATGTTCTTTATTATGAACGAGATGAGGAACAACTATAGAAGGTAGCAAGGGACCCAAATGGGGGACACAAAGTCCAAATCGTCCTGGATTAGGTTGTACCAGGCAGAGCGGGTGTTCTCCTTACTAGTGAAAAGGACAAAGAACAAAATGGCAGCTGTAAGTAGTGTAAAACCATTTCACTTTTTCTTATACTGGCTTGGTGGGGTTTGAGAGGAAATAAAACATTTCCCAAGATCAAACATTGGTGTTTTTTTAGTTGTTAGATCAGTTGGTGTCCATTTCTTTTTACCGTGTCCATCGTCTGATCTCTCTGAAATGTGCTGTCGAAAAATGAAACTCCAAAAGAAGCCTCCCCTGAACACCCAACAATACACACGAGGTGATTTGCAGGATCAAGAGCTCAAAAGGAAACGGAATTATACAGAAAACAACTGTGACCCGTTCAGCCGTCATGGCCGATTAATGCTAATTTAAGTGGTATTGGTCTCCTCTACCAGCCTCCAGTACCTGACCACTGCGAGAGCTCCACTTAATATGCTCATGGTGGCAGAGTGTTCTTTTACCCGACGGAGTGAGATTATCTGATCAGTTAAACTTTGTCATTAACCTGTCTGTTCTCTAAATTCCCCAGCTTACCAAATAAAACCCTGTGGGGGTTACTCAAAGGGCACCAGTGGAGTCCTCTCTACAATCGTGGACAACGAGCGTCTCCCCTACTTGTAGAGCAGTGTTGGTTTAGGATTGTGTATTAGTGGGTTTTAATACCTAGGGGGTGGCCCCTAGTCTCATTTTCCTGGGACTCTCTTCCAGTTGAAGTTGCAACTCTGGCAAACACTGGTGCTAACACTGGTGGGAAAAAGATTTTTTTTTGATATTTTTGCAACAGCATTTTTTTTTTTTTAGAAAGGATTTTACCAGGAAGGATACATTGAGATTTCTCTCGTTTTCAAGTATGTCCTGGGTGGCGAGTATGTACCGTTAGGTGTCTTGCTGGAGAGGTGCTCGTCGGGATCGAACCCATGACTCCACAGGCTCTCTCCACGCAGAGCAGTGACGTTACCTCTACTCCACCCACTTCACAAAGGAAAATTCTAAAAAGCTGCAGGAGAAGCTTCTGAAGCTGCAGGAGAAGCTTCTCAGGCTGCAGTTTGAATCGCTCTGTGTGCAGTTTGTGTGATTACTGCAATTCCAGGCTACGTAATATGTTGACACTGTAATATATTCTAAACCGCTGATGCTACTTTAGAAGAGCGAGGGCCAACATGGGGCAGGAGTACAGGGCAGAAAGACATCAAGAAATCTGATGGTTAGAGCTCAAAACCTGTTTCCTATGTTACTTTCAGAGACAGAGGAACAAACATTACCCTAATTTACATTGTATTTATAACTACAGGAGGAAATGGGGTTCATTGGTTGCCATTTTCAACCTTTAATTACTCTCTGCATCTACGCCGTACCCACCCTAGAAATGGGGGGGTTCTTTCTCTCAAATCATCGTTACTTTTTCTTATTACCTTAAGCACGCCGCATAACGGCAAGTCCGATTCATCAATACTGTGCGAGAGCTATTAGGCATCAAAATATGGTAAAACTGGATTACATTTTTTAAATATTTCAATCCACATCATCGCCAGTCACTTAGTGCGTGAATTGGTTTAGCGATTGCACATCCGGTCGCCAGGCCGGGCCGCGGCTTATCACGGTTTCCCCCAGACATAATCCATACCTTGCGCTGGCAGAAGATGGAGCAGTAATTCACTTTGTGACAGCCGTTGCATTCATTCAGGGCCTCTCTGCCGCAATTAACGCACGACTGCTAAATATAGAAGAGACCAGAGAAGTGTTAGTACGATTAGTAGCTCAGCGGGAAACATGAAGTCATACGAAAAGCACCTTTTCAAAGGATTGGAAACACTCACCGGTGTGGATCACTATGTAATGAGAAGGCTCAGTGTTTTACATGTTTTACTTCACATGCCAAGGATTAGCACAAATTAATATAAATTATTAAATGAATTGAGGTGACCAGGCATTCTCATTCCAATAAAGCACAGCTCCCAAAATCCCCATCTGTTCCGTTCAACGACAAACTATTTTGGTTAATAGAGGCAGTGCAGCTCTCCCATACCCAATACACCAGAAGTGATGGCACACACAATCACTTGAGTTCTGCAGGGTTATCCAAAGAGATCCGAGATCTGGAGAAAGGTAACCGAACGCTCAAAATCAGCTGAAAATCAGCGTTCGGTTACCTTTCTTGGCCATTCGGCTATTCAGAGAGCAGGCAATTCGTCAAATCCTGGCAAATTGCCTGCACATACGGTGCCTGTTCGAGGGCAGTGAAATCCCCATAAAAAAGCACTGCTTCGGCTATTCAGAGAACACAAACCAGCAGTGAAAGGTTCCCCTAATGCCCTGCTGTTCTGTGGTTTAATGCGGCAGGTTTATTCAGGAGAATCCCATAGGCTTCAATGTTAAAAATATTCCAGTTTTAATTCGATATCTAATAAACCGTTTATTATAAAATTCTGCAGTAAAAAGTCTCTTTATTTATAGATTTTTTTTTAGGATACTTTAAGCATTTTTCTGGATTTTATTTTTTTTTTTTTAAAAAAAATCTGATTACTTAATTTTTTCTGTAACAGCCCATTTTATTATCATTCATTGGATCTTATATGTAAATTTCAGACATTTTCGCTCAGTAGTTTCTTTGTAAACAGCGTTTCACTTTTCAAACATTCAAGCGTACTGTTTTGCTAATTTATTCACTTCACTCGTCTGCGTTGTTGGCTTTTTCCGGCGGCTTCGCTGCGCGTCATCGGCTCCTGCTCGGGTTTTTCCGGTGTTTTCGGAGGGTTAATACAGATGTTTTTGTGGGTTTTCGGCATGCATTCGCCGGGCTTTGTGGTTAGTTTTCGGAGGGTTTGCGGCGACCTTTCCCTGCAATTCGGCAACGCTTGCTGAATACACCGCAGGGTCGCCGAAATGGGATCGGCAAAACGAACCGAATGGAAGAGAACGAAAAGGTACCGAACGTGCAGTGACTTTTCGATTCTCTTTGAATTACCCTGAGAGTGATTGGGTACGGGAGCGCTGCACTGTCGCTATGTAATTATTTCTTTGTAATATATGGTGGTTTTTGGGAATAACCATCCACAGTGCACCAGCGATCAGTACTATTGGGATACGTCTTTAGCGCCATTGGATTTCTAGCTTTCTGCCATATTAATAGAACTGCAACCTTCAGCCCAAAATAATGGAACTGGAAGAATACCAAACTTAGATAACCATTTTCAAATCCAGAGATACATACATACATACATACACACACACATATATACTTCCCAGGTTTCAGATGCACCTGGAGACTTGTAAATATCAAAAAGTATTTATTAAGGATGCATGGATCGACGCTTCAGTTCCAACGGAACTTTCCTCAGGATAACATACACAAACAGTGAAGACACATATATATATATATATACACACACACGTATCATTTAGGACCCCAAAGGTGCACGCGCTCACGCCAAAATGCAAGGCAAGGCACGGTTAGTACGTCCAATGAAATGCAACCATGACAACAATGTACCTGCCGCTCCTTGCCTCTTGGCATGAATGCGTTCACCTGTGGGGTCCTAAATGATACGTGTATATATATGTGTCTTCATTGTTTGTGTATGTTATCCTGAGGAAAGTTCCGTTGGGAACTGAAGCGTCGATCCATGCATCCTTAATAAATACTTTTTGATATTTACAAGTCTCCGTGTGCATCTGAAACCTGGGAAGTATCTTGTTGCAGTCGGATTTTTTCACTGGAGAAGAAGAAATGTCACGTGTATGTGGAATGCGGGGCTACTTGGATTTTTATAGATTAAATTATTTTATTTTTTTTTAAAAAAAAAAGAACCACTCCCGTTTCCTTGCGAATTCTACACAATTTGACCGCTCACCAAATAGCCCCTAAATCAGTGACCTTCTAACAGGACAGAGTTTAAGGATCACCTTGGGGAAATGCAGACTGAATCCTGCAATCAATGAGCAGCAAATCATATCACCTGTGCTGTGCTTCACATATCCTGCAAACCTGGACTGTCAGCGGGTCCTGAGGACAGGAATGGGAAACAACCCTAAATCCTCACTATTTTCAATGGAAAACACGAGTGAGAAAACATGGGAACACCAGGTCAGCTATTTTTCTCTAGGGGCACCCACCGAGCACACTGGGAAGTCGTCGCTGCACTCCTGCCTGCCCAGTGTTATTGAGGAGGCTGTGGCCGAGAAGAAATGTTCTTTTATTACATAATGGATCCGCCCAGTGACACAAAGAGTAAAATGTTTTCTTAACTAAAACATACAAGAGAAAAACAAAGTACATGAAAAATATCAGCAACATAAAATAAATACAATGTATCAAGTCAAATGGGAGTATTGGCACTGAGGAAGGGGCTGCGCCCAGAAACGTTTGGATTTCTCTCCTATTTCATAGTAAACTGGCTGCACTATATTATCCTTTATTTATATAGCACCACGAATTCCGCAGCGCTTTCCAAGATCAGTATGCAAGGAGTTAATACATTGTGATACCACACACGGGTGATGACCTGATTCACGGGGACCCTGTTCCCAAGGGAACTTACAACCTATGAGATGTACAAGTATTTTGTTAGGTGTCTTGCCCAAGGACACTCGCTGGTGGCGTCTTCTGAGTGGACTAGTACACTAGTGGACCTCTGTATGTTGCAGCGTATTTTTTTCTGCCTTTACACACTGTGTATTGATACCTTTGGTTGAGATATCCAAGGGTTTAGCTCTACTGTAGTAGCTGCAGTTTGCTTTTTGTCCTTTTTTTTGGGTGCTACATACACCCGACCCAGGGACTTTTTTTGTATTTTGTTATAAAATAAACACAATGAGAACATTTCCTTTTTTGGTGGTAGTGGCCCTTTGGTAATAAGATCTGTAGGAAATTCAGTGCTGCTAATCAATCTCTGATAAGGGGAGTTATCTTGACGAGGGCTCGTAACCCCAACACTGAGTGATAAATTTTGCTCTAGATTTTAGCAAATGTGGGATTGAAAGACATTAAAAATCACTTCGATACCCTCTGATATTAGGACTTGATTAGCAATATTGAACCATACGGTGGAACCTGCAAATATGACCCATACAGCGGCTGTAAGTGACCCTACAGAACGTCTCATGGCATCTCAACGAGGCAAGTGGAGAAATCACTGGGAGACCTCTCAGCTCTTATTACATATATCTATGAAACAGTTTTAATTGAATTTAGCCAATTCTGCTGCTCTCAGCACATTGACAGTCACTGATTAGCAAAGAAATTTTAGAAACAGAAAAAAAAGAATCAGTTACTTTAAAAAATGTAAAGTGCCGCCTTGCTGGGTGCAGGGTGCTACAGTATGTAGGGGCAGTGGATCCCATAATGCACTGCAGTGGCATGTACAGTAAATGGTGTATAAAATATTTGGCAGTAAAGGGTTTAAGGCTAGGGTCAGACGAAAGCATTTTTCCCCGCGAACGTGAAAAAGTGCGTCCGAACGCATTGACGTATTTTTTCACGGAATGCGCAAAAACGGTCAGACGACGCGCATTTTCGGCCGTGATTTTGTACGGATCGCCAATAAAACTCTTTTTGCGTCTGGACGTTATGTAGGCCGGACATTAGCAGCGTCTGACATCTCCTAATCACGCACACACGCCGCTATGCCGCAGCTGCGCACTCAGTACGTCAGTACTAGCGGTTCAGCGTTCTCAGAAAAATGCGTTCAAATTCCACTTGCATTGCACGGCCGGACTTTTGTGCGGCCGTACATCGTATATTGGCCGTCATTGCCCGTCATCTGCTGCTAGTGCGGCCGTAATTATGGGCGCCAGAACGCACGTTAAAAGTGCGCTGGTCTGACCCCAGCCTAAGTGTGTTGTTATGAGACTTGTAGCAGATGATTTGGTCATTGTAGCACCAAATTGTCCGGCATTTACCCGATAGGTATAGAATAAAACGACAAAGAATGAAAGGCTAAAATAAGTTTTACTTATTCATTTATTTTTTATAAATGTTTTACCTTAATTTTCATAAGATTTATTTTAACTTTGGTTTACATTTATATTCAATCTGAGGAAAAGTCCACCCCCTCCATTAACAGGGTCAGGCAATCATCCACAACAGATGAGCTGGCCATCTCAAATGAGGGTCAGACCATCTACTAAACCGACACAAAGACCATACACTCCACAGAAGGTTGAGGCCATCCGAGGTATCCAAGGATCAGACCATTGCCTTCATCAGAGGGCTCAGCCATTACCTCCATTATGGGGTCCAGCGATCTCCTCTGTCGGCTGACCACCCACCTCCACCGCGGGTCAGTCCACTATTTCAACCTACAAAAAAGACCAATCACTTCACACAACCATCAACCTTCCCCTGTATTGGAGGCTCAGGACATCCCCTTCATCTCTTAATATCTCCCAGCTGGAGATTCAACATTCAAATTATAAATGAGATTTAAATATAAATGTAGCTGTAATAGTTTTGATTTTAAGAAATATAATTATATTTTGCTACTACATTTAATATTGAAGAATTAAATCTGTTAAATAGATAATCCAGGCCTCTAGAAGACCTATTTAATACCTCTAGACTCACGAAGAGTCGTCCTTCAGCTCGCAGGAGAGAAAAAAAAAACCTTGGGGAAAATCTCTAGGTAGCCATGGCATGAAGGACTGCCCCTACCTCTGGGCGCTAAGAGGTTATAGTTAGTAGTCATTATTATATCTGTTATTCCATCCGTTGAAGCCAGAGCAGGCCCTCAGGGCTCACCAGTCTTCCACTTGATCAGGCTTCCTCTAGACAGTGCTGTTTGATGTCCGTGTTTACAAGGCGCTGCCCTGTGACATCACAATGCCATAACAATGGTGACCTCTAGAATGCCCTACCCTATGACTTCATTCTCATTGGTTCAGTTTTTTAGCTCTGCCTCTGTTACCTGGGCTACGTTATTATGTTGAGATACAACAACAGGTTGCTAGGGGCAGAACTAATAAGCTAAACCAAAGAGAATGGAGGCTTGTAGAGATATTAAAGATTCAAGTCATAATTAGAAAATGTTCTTTACATAATATTATACAGAAATCTTGTTCATGATACTCTACATCAATTCCATAATTAATGGGAACCCAGGCCATTTACCTAAGGCTCTTACTGGCATCCTTTTGTTCCTTTCCGACTCTCCTCCTACTCCACTTTCCTATTTACTCAGTTTGTATCCTTTATTTAACCCCCCCGTCCTGCTTTTTCTTACGGAACAGATACAGTTCTCACCATAATAACTCCAACCATAACTCTGATAAGGAACCATTCACTGCGGCCCTCCACATATATAATCATGTTCCCCATCTAACCCCCCCCCCCCATTCTATCCATCAGGGTTATTCAAAGAGATCCGAATGGCTGGAGAAAGGTAACCGAACGCTGAAAATCAGCGTTCGGTTACCTTTCTTGGCCATTCGGCTATCCAGAGAGCAGGCAAAACGCCAAATCCTGGCGAATTGCCTGCACATCTGGTGCCTGTTCAAGGGCAGTGAAATCCCCATAAAAAAGCACTGCTTCGACTATTCAGAGAACAAAAAGCAGCAGTGAAAGGTTCCCCGAATGCCCTGCCATTCGGTGGTTTCATGCGACAGGTTTATTCAGGAGAATCCCATAGGCTTCAATGTTAAAAATATTCCCGTTTTAATTCAATATCTAATAAACCGTTCATTATAAAATCCTGCAGTAAAAAGTCTCTTTATCTGTAGATTTTTTAGGATATTTTAAGCATTTTTTTGGATTTTTATTTTTTACTTTACTTATTGTTTCTGTAACAGCCCTTTTTAGTATCATTCATTGGATCATATGTAAATTTCAGACATTTTCGCTCAGTAGTTTTTTTGCAAACAGCGTTTCACTTTTCAAACATTCAAGCAAACGGTTTTGCTAATTTATTCACTTCACTCGTCTGCAGTGTTGGCTTTTTCCGG
Organism: Leptobrachium leishanense; assembly: GCA_009667805.1. NCBI lineage: Eukaryota > Metazoa > Chordata > Amphibia > Anura > Megophryidae > Leptobrachium > Leptobrachium leishanense. The sequence goes on along the minus strand of CM019072.1, from coordinate 73,824,880 downwards.
AGGCTGCGCTGCGTGTGATCGGCTCCTGCTCGGGTTTTTCCGGCATCTTCAGCGGGTTAATCCAGATGTTTTTGCGGGTTTCGGCGTGCATTCGCCGGGTTTTTGCGGTGACTTTGTCGGGTTTGCGGCAGCTTTTCCCTGCGCTTCGATAGCCCTGTGGTGCTTGCTGAATACACCGCAGGGTCGCCGAAATGGCCTGAATTGAAGAGAACGAAAAGTCACCAAACGTGCGGTGACTTTTCGATTCTCTTTGAATAACCCTGCATATGATGCCTAACGTTACTGAAATTGGTTATGAAACATACATAGCTCAATAGGAGAATGTTTATTATTTTATTTATTTCTATATTTAACTTTTTAAATAAAAAAAGTCAAAATAATTTTTTACTTAAGAGCAGGGTAAGAGTCACTCAACCAAAAGGGATCGGATTGTCAGTTATTGATTTTTAATGGATGTAGAAACCCAAAAAGCTCTGTGGAAAATAGCTTTCTTAGGCCGGGTTCACACCTCAGCGTTCTTCAAACGGGCGTAATACTCGCAATTTTGACGCGCGTATCGCGCAAACTTGAAAAATGCGCGAACGTGCATTGCAGCGCGTTCGCGGCTATGTCTATGGCCACGAACGCGCTGCTATACGCCCCCAAGGAGCTCCAGTACTTCTTTGAGCTTCGGACGTTTTACAGCGCTTTCCTGCACGCTGTAAAACGTCCAGGTTTGAACCAGCCCCATAGGAAATCATGGGATTTACGGGGTTGAGCGTTTTACAGCGCGCAGGAAAGCACTGTAAAACGCTGAGGTGTGAACGGGCCTTACAGAGGACAAAAAGAAAAAATATCCAGGGTTATCCAAAGAGATTCGAATTGCTTGAGAAAGGTAACCGAACGCTGAAAATCAGCGTTCGGTTACCTTTCCTGGCCATTCGGCTATCCAGAGAGCAGGCAATTCGCCAAATCCTGGCGAATTGCCTGCACATACGGTGCCTGTTCGGTCCCTGTTCGAGGGCAGTGAATCCCCATGAAAAAGCACTGCTTCGTCTATTCAGAGAACACAAACCAGCAGTGAAAGGTTCCCCTAATGCCCTGCCATTCGGTGGTTTAATTCGGCAAGTTTATTCAGGAGAATCCCATAGACTTCAATGTTAAAAATATTCCTGTTTTAATTCAATATCTAATAAACCGTTCATTATAAAATTCTGCAGCAAAAAGTCTCTTTATTTATAGATTTTTTAGGATACTTTAAGCATTTTTCTGAATTTTTAAAAAAAAAATTAAAAGTCCGATTTTTTTTTTATTTTTTTTTCAGTTTGCTTATTTTTTTTGTAACAGCCCTCTTTATTATCATTCCCTGGACCTCCTGTGAAAATTTCAGACAATTTCGCTCAGTAGTTTCTTTGCAAACAGCGTTTCTTTTTCCCAGATTCATACAAATGGTTTTTCTAATTTATTCACTGCCTCCTCTACGTCACAGCTGCTTCGGCTCTGTGTGATTCGGCTCCCGTTCGGCTCCTGTTCGGCTTTTTCGAAGGTTAATCCAGATGTTTTTGCTTGTTTTCAGCGTGCATTCGGTTAGTTTTCGTCAGGTTTGCGGCAGCTTTTCCCTGCAATTCGGGGACCCTGTGGTGCTTGCTGAATACACCGCAGGGTCACCGAAATGCAATCGGCAAAAGGAACCGAATTGAAGAGAACGAAAAGTCACCGAACGAGCGGTGACTTTTCGAATCTCTTTGGATAACCCTGTACAAATAAAAAAAAATTATGATCTGTGCAGCCTATACAGCTCACTTTATTAGATTACCGCCCTTAAACTGAACATTACATAAATCAGGAGATATTGATAGAACTTTTTATATAGCACCAACAGATACCGCAGAGTTTGACAATAATGAATGGGGAATTAGATTAAGAAAGCTACAAAGAGACTAAGGAACCAGAGACAAGAGGTGAGGAGGACCCTGCTCAGATGAGTGTTTATTCTAGGACAGGGCTGTCAAACTCCGGCCCCCCAGATGTTTCTACAATCTCATGATTCCCTGGTCATATATTGCATGGAAGGAATTGTAGGCATCAACATCTGGGGATCTGGGAATTTGAAAGCCCTGATCTAGGGGAATTGGGATGGATTAGGACAAAAGGAGTAACCATCGTTAGTAATCGTGCTTGTATCAGAAATGGTGACAGACATTGTAAGAATAAAGCTATAAAACCGATAATGTGGGGGGGGGGGGGGTTAAAAAAAAAAAAAAAAGGCTTTTGAAAGATTTCTGGAGGACTGAAGATTAGGAGAGAGTCTGGTATGGCGAGCTAGGTCAATCCAAAGGACCGGGGTTGGCAGTGTGGGTGGAAACAAGACAGGTGGAGTTCGCCTGCGGACCGGAGTGATTTATAAGGGGTGTGCTTGTGTGAAGTAGGGAAGACGTGTACAGAAATGTAGCGCACGGTTCTGGGGCAAGGTGCCAAAGTAGCGCCTGCCCTGGAATCTCACGCTGAAACGGGATCGCTGAGGGGAAACCTGCAGGCGCACATTATCCCCGTTAGCATCTCAGTTTTAGCGTGAGGGAATAGGGCCCCTCAATGGAGACAGGAGAGGCATTTACTGACATGATCCAGGACAGCAGGAAGAAGATCAGGGGAGGAAAGGTACATTTGGGTGTCATCAGCAAATAGGCGGTACTGAAATCCAGAAAAAAAACTGATCGGTTCGTTTACAGATGCAAAATAATTAGAGAAAAAAAGAAGAGGGTCGAGGACTGAAGCTTGAGGCGCCACAACAGAGACTGGCCGAATGGAGGAGCTACTTCCAGGAAAGACGACATCACTGGGAGAGATAGAAAGTATTTATAAAACGCCAACAAGTTCTGTAGCACTGTACAGTGTATGAGACAGAACAACAAATATACGTACAGGTGAAAAAAAACAAAAACCACACAAAACAGTGGGAGATAGGGAGCAGTAATGGATGAATTCAGCGTGAGCCACCAACCATTAGAGGCTTCTTCCTACCGGCTGTATAACAAGCAAGGCACTATATTACCGTCTCAATGTGTAATAATCACAGGAGAGGCTAACCGCTACTGCACCACGGAACCAGAGAGAGGACTATGGATTTATTTTTATCTTTAGATTTTTTTTTGTACGTGCAAAAATCACTTAACGGTTGTCAGAAACGGGTATTATGTTTTTTAAATACTGGCCAGAGACGAGAAGAATGAGCGAGCTTGGAATGACTCGTTAAAAAAATAATATGTATATATGTTATTCTGTCTCTCCCATTGTACAGCGCTACGGAACTTGTTCCAAACTGTTGCCATCATGAAAATGATTCTAACAACTGTACTGGTAAACCGTCACATTCATTTTTTTTTCTATTATTGTTTTGGGTTTTAATCCTTGTATAAAATTTGACACATTACTTTGTGATAAATTGAATAAAATGGGTATTTATTATGCGTTTAACAATAAAGAAAACTAATAACCAGAAACTAATTAGAACTAGAATGACTGCACTGCTAAAAAGAACGTGACGGTTTATAATAATAATAATAATAATAATAATACCGATAATCATTTTCTTTTTTTAATTTTCTTTATTTTTAAAGACATGATAAATACACATATTTCCATTTTATCCCACAAGGAACGGGTCATATTTCTATACAAGTATACAAAAGAAACAAACACGACTAAAATAATAAATTAATATGACTATTGTTTTGTTTTAGGTTTTTATTTCTTGTATATAAATATGACAATACTTTGAGATAAAATGGAAATGTGTATTTATCGCTTCCTTAAAAAAAAAATAAAAAAAATATTATTATAATAATAATAATAATAATAATAATAATAAACTGATAAACAATCACTGAATTTTGTATGAAATGAGCAAGGTAGTTGTAGTTCCAAGTGGAGCTAGAAGGTGAAAACAGTACAACCTGGAGTTTGTACAATGTGATTTAATTCATTCACCAAAAATCTTTTGCAAAAAAATAAAAAAAAGACCAAACCAAAATTTAAAATAATCATCAACACAACTCATACGCGAGAGACTCTTATTAGCACTTTTTTTTCTCCTCTAACGCTGAGAAACATAATGGTGGGATCAAGAAAAGCAAACAAAGGTGTTAAAGACACAGAATTTTATCTCGCTACAAATAGGAGGGGGGGGGGGAGACTATAGAAACATGGGGGGTGGGGAAGGAAGTGAAGCATGGGTGCATAACGCAGGAGGAGGTGATGGAGAGAGTGTGAAGAGCGAGAAACATGAAGACTTAAAATAGAGAGGTAATGATATGAAGAGTGAGAAGGAGGGAGGTGTGAGCTGCTGGGCAGCCGGGCTGAGACTCTGCATTCATAATCCTGTGTCACCTCCCAGCTTCAAGGGTTCTGTGCATGAATGTATAATACACACGCTTGCTATAGATAGATAAGCACGAGATCATCCTTTATATAGGTCTGCTCAAGCAGCAGTGGCTTGATATCTCTCAGGTACAAAACGTCGGTGACAATGTGTGTTGTTCCGGTAGGTGGAGAGCATCGCATCGACATGATAGAGAGATAATTGCATTATTAAACCAGGGATCAGTGTAATTATCTTTCAGCTATACAATCAAACAAGGTACTTTTATTTCTCCTCTTCTGTATCAATAAATTTGCAAGGCTTACCCGAAGAAGAATCTCGTGTTTTCCATCCATGTCAACCGTGTGCTGGAACAAGTGACTGGAGAACTGAGAGGAAAAAGCAAACGTTAATGCGCGTTCCTTTAATAAAAGCAACAGCAGCACGGCTCTATGTGGACGACAATCATTTTTTCTTACCCACAAGATATAGTGTGTGTGGGGGGGGGGGCGGCATGCAAAAACATACTGGGGTTTGCCGATGCTGCAAACACCAAAAAAATCCAACCAGCCGAAGGAAAAGCCTCACTCTGAAGCTTCTCCTCCTGCCGCTGTCTGGATTTGTCTTTTGTGAAACACCGGTGCTTATTGCAGTGGTTTGCAACTTCACCAAATTGCAGCGTTTGGTGAATTTATTTATAAAGGATTTTACCAGGAAGGATACATTGAGATTTCTCTCGTTTAAGTATGTCCTGGGTTCAAGAACATTGAAATGTTACAGAAATACAAAGTAATACAATGCAAGATATAAAAAAAAACAACAACACAAATATACAGATTAACAGAGAATAAATATGTAGGAAATAGTCACTATGTTACATGTTTACAGGTGCATTCTGTATATAGTCACTATTTTACATGTTTACAGGTGCATTCTGTATATATATTCACTATGTCAGGGCTCAAAATTTCAAGTCCCAAGCTACTAGCCAGGCCTTAAGAGTTACTTGCCACAAGTTGCCCCACCTATCCCCTTATCCTGCCCTGCCTCTGCATTCCCACTCGCCCTCATGTAATTTCCACTCACCAAATGCGAGCAGGCGAGTGGAAATTTTGAGGCCTGCACTATGTTACATGTTTACAGGTGCATTCTGTATATACTCACTATGTTACATGTTTACAGGTGCATTCTGTATATACTCGCCGTGTTACATGTTTACAGGTGTATTCTGTATATACTCACCGTGTTACATGTTTACAGGTGCATTCTGTATATAGTCACTGTGTTACATGTTTACAGGTGCATTCTGCATATACTCACTATGTTACATGTTTACTGGTGCATTCTGTATTGAGGTATGTTAATAGGGAGTTCTTAAGTGACTTTAGACTGGGGGGGAAGATTTGGTGGCGTCTGGGAGATTATTCCATATTTGTGGTGCTCTGTAGGAAAATGAGCATCGAGCCACTTTCTTTTTGTATTGTGGCATTGCAAGTAAGGATAACCCCATAAGTGTAGAATATAGATATTGGCCTGTAGCTAGACATCATATTATAGCAAAAGCAAACAAATACACTAGAAAGAACAATTTTTCACATTTTAAAAATGTTTTGGGACATCCAGACAGTTTGTCACATATTAGATTATGGGCAACATCATTTCTGACAAATATGCTACCATCTGCTGTAAGCCCCTCACCAACAATAATAAAATAGAATGAAAATATAAAATATGAAAATATGAAAACAGATAAATGTGTAAAAAGAGCAGCAAACAGGAGATCAAACTTTATCTCTAAATGGACCTAACACTTTAATGAGGTTCTGTCACTAGGGATTTAAACCAGGTTTCAGATGCAACGGGACCTGTCTCTTAAGAAGATTAAGGATTTAATTACAGATCATCTCAATGACCCATGTCGTGTGTGTTTATGTGTGTGCCTGTGTGTGTGTGCCTGTGTGAGTGTGTGGAGAGGAGGGGACGACTAATGACTTGAACTGTACAATGTAACAAAGAGCAGGGTTGGAACATCAAGAAGCTCGATTAAAGTATTAATAATAATATAGACAATGTACTTTCAAGATTAAATAATCCTAATGTACACAGGTGTTAATTGGTTTTACTTCATGTGAAACGATCGTCCTAAACTCCTTGCACATAATATAGAATAATTATTCATTGGTTTTTCGTGATCTTACATGGTAGCTGTGTTGCGGTATTCCTTTAGTATTACATGTTGAGCATTTATTATGCTTTGGATTTCAGCATTTTACAGATTTAGGGATATTTGCATAGCATTGTGATATATCTGGGGGTGGGACCCAAGTCTGAATAAGAAATTAAATAGAAGTATATATTAATATAACAAACCAAGAAGAGAGAACTCCAATAAACACACTCAAAAAGACAACAACAGCAGCTTTATACATTTGAACATTTAACGATTTTACCAGAATTTAACCCTTCAAAGCATCCAAACACCTGAAGGGTTAAAATCTGGTAAAATCTTTAAAAGTTCAAAAGATATAAAGCTGCTGTGCTGTTATTTTTTGAGTGTGTTGATTGGAGTGCTCTCTTCCTGGTTTGTTGTATCATATTGTCTTGAGACGCACCCACACGGAGTGCTTAGTAAAGGATGAGTGCTACCCTCTCCGTGTGTATAATTTTATTTATTTTTTTTAAAAAGTGAAATCATACATACATACGAATATATATTATATTCAGCATCAGAGAAGGCTGCACACGTGTATTAAAATAAAATAAAAGGTTTATTTCAAATCATTAAAAAAAAAAAAAAAAATCGACAGACGTTGAGAATGGCTCCTGTGAGGGTTGAAACATCGGTCAATTTTTTAATGATTTGAAATAAATCTTTACTTTATTTTCATACACTTGTGCAGTCTTCTCTGATGCTGAATACATACTTTTCCCTTGGACTAAGCACCGTGGCTTTCATCATCATGAAAAGTGAACAATAAGGGGCACATGGGTGGGGGGTTAGATGTCGTAAATAGTGAGAGTCAAATGTTTATTTTCCCCATTTAACTCACTATTTACAACATTTAACCCCCCACCCATGTGCCCCTTAATGTTCAATTCTATGATATTGCTCAGTATGGCTTCCAGTCCTGAAGAAGAGAGGTTACACTCTCGAAAGCTTGTCTTTTAAATGTAACGTTAGTCCAATAAAAAAGGTATCACTACGCACTGCTATACTCGTGAGATATATATATATATATATATTCACAAACAAAGCTTTTTTAAATGTAGTAATAAAGAATATAGAAGTTCTCGATTGCATCCACATGGACATTTACACGCAGCCTGAAGGTAATTCTATACATATTTTTAATAGTTTTGTCCCCGGTCACATGTTGTCAGTTGTGGAATTTCCCACTTATGGTGACGTGTCAGAGCTCCAAAAGTTTCCAGATTTGGAAAAATTTGGCATAGTCCAAGTCCATGATCAAGAACTGTACTTCCATTTCTGTAACAGAGGATGTCTGACCTAATTCTTGTACTTGAGGGACACGGAGAGCATGAGAAATATCAGGCTGGGTTCACCTGCAAGCAGCAATGTTCACTCTGAAGCCCACGTGCAGTCAAGGCGTATGCTCACCTCTTTCCGCTCGCTAGCAGCCTCGCTCTTTGCTTGTTCCAGGTAGCTCTTCAGTTGTTGAGCAGTGTTGATCAGAGAGTTGACCATCTCCTCCAGATACAACCAGTGCCTGTGATGGTCTGATACCTCCAGTCCATTCACCCCGCCGTGAGAAGTTTCTTTTGTGGGAGTGCTCGGCGCAAGTGCCAAGGCTGGGAGCGAGGTCAACACTGAAGAGAAGAAGAGAAGAAAGTCAAGAAGGGAGGAGGGATAGGAGTCGTAGGTAAGAAGACGATGATAATGGTTGGCAAGTAGAACAGTGTGATAACGAGGGCAATAAATCATGTAATTTTGTCAAGATCCAACTCACCTGACCAAAAGGGGCTTGGTAAGCAGACTTAGGGGTACTTTGAAACAGCAGTGGAATTGGCACAGTACGGCCATTTGGTGCAACCAATATCCAGACTTTCCAAAAAAAAAAATTATTTTATTGATAAGGAGGGGTACAGAAATTTTACTTTCCAGTTATGTGTTTTTAAATAACCGCTAAGTTACATATTTTGTGTCTGTGCTGATTTCTTTATGTGTATTTTGAATAATGCCCGCATCAGATGAACGCAGTGATCACGTCCGTGTCGCCGCACAGTTTAACGTCCGTCGTAGCATAGAATCATGATCAATAAGAGACCCACACATGAAGCACGTGCGCACCGAACTGTGCACGCGGCAAACGGACGTAAGTTAGGCAAGAATGTAAAAGAGTCCGCCACGTCCGCAGCGCATTTGTGGCGTGCATCACGTTGACGTACAGAAGTTTTTTTTGGTCTGGCTGACTGTACCGGTCATTTAATTTTAATTCATTTTGATTCCCATATTTCCCTTTGTGTTCTACATCCGTCAAAAAAAACGAACCGTGTGGCGTCTACCGTATCTTCCGTCAGTACGTCTGTCTGTTGTGCATGGACGCACAGTGCGCGCAGGATGCGTTCATCTGACATTAGCCTAAGCAGTGGTCACTTCAGCTGCTCCAGCAATAGATCTCCCCCCAAAAAAACACATGAACATGAATTTAGGGAGTATGGGATTTACAAGAAGCCGCAAAGCAGCTGATATTAACTTGTCACATATTTGTCTGCTGTTCCTTTTATTTCTAAAGAAGCTAAAACTCTTGTAAACAAAAAGCTATTGCGAGAGGTATTCTGTCCTTTATTCAATTTTATAACACCTTAGAACACACAAGAACTTCAGTGTGTGTCTGCTGTGTCCCCATAACAGTATGTGCTGAGTGAATAACAAAAAGGCGAGAGACGCGAATGAGGAAATTAAGCAAAATGAAATAGATGGAAATTTAAAAAAAAAAAAAAAAATCACTAAAATAAAAGAGAATAAAAGCGTGAGACACGAAACCAACTGAAAGGAAAAAGTACGACGCACACATTGTGTTTTCTGACAGCTTCTCATGCTGCTGATGCCAATTTGCACCTCTGGGAAGGAGAGCCCCGGGGCACAATGCAGCGTTTATATTTAGTGCTGTGAAGTCCTACATCGGAATTAACCCTTCAGAAAAAGACTGCCATTCAGTAATACAATTGTAAAGCACAGCAAAAAAAAAAATAAAAAAAAATATAATAATAATAATAATTAAAAATACAACATTAAAAAAAGTGTGTAGAAATAAAAAAATGATAAAACAATTTCTATAGTAGTCCTGGCCCTCTGCCTCTTACCTGTTGCCCCTGTATATACGTCTGCTTGCTGCGGACTATCAGACAGGGTGGGAGACGCCTCTGCAGATGTGGCTTGCTCAAAGGTCAGGGAGTCTGTGGCCGTTATCTGGCCAGAGGGGGACACGGTGACTGCAGAAACATTAAGGCATGTTTGTGAGTAGAAGAGACAATACTGAGCTTTTCCTAAAATCCAGCAGGACTGAATTTAAACTCTTCATGCAGTTGTAAACATTCTAGGATAGATTCTGAATCGTACGTAAACTTAAAACAGGTCTCTGGTAAACTCCCCAGAATCACCAACATCTATGGATTCGATACGTTTCCAACACCTCCGGTTAGGTTTACTTTTACCTAACTTGGAATCTAGTCCCATATATTTTATCCATACTACAAAGTAAAGAGACATTTACTAAGTGAAGTAGTACATCTAATAATTCAGCAAAAAATGACCGGTCGGGCAATCTGGATGTTGTCCAAGAGCCTGGACCAGTCAGGGTGCCTGCCGTCATGCTCTCCTGTGTAATAAACCAGATCAATAAGGAATACTATTCCTGCCGTTACTAAGGTTATCTTTTTATATGTAAATAATAGCTGCTTTCAACTACAACGTGAGGTAGTTCCCATGCAGGTCTATAGGAGCTACTGTCTCCATCCATGTAGCTCATGAACAGTATTAATTCAGTTGTGTCTACAGGTACAGCAACAGCTACAAGAGTATTGCTGGTATTAGGTTTGACAGCTATTTTAGATCCCTTGTGTGATGTCCCCATACACACCTCAGACTACTCAGCTCCCATTGAAAGTAATGGGAGAGTGGTGATTGGCCGAGACACTTCCTGGTCTAGGAAAAGGTTCCTTTAACAGCTGCAACAATGGGAGAACTCCATCAAAGCAGAACTCTCAACGCGGTTACATTTGAATACGTGAGAGGTCTCAAAGATGAAGAAATAATAGAAGGGGGCTGTCACGTCCCACACTGGCAGTACCCGGTGCCCGACAGCGTCCTGCTCGCTGGCCAGGCACCGAGTGAAGAACAGAGGGCTTGCAGTCACGTGAGATGCCAGGGAGCGGGGCACGGCTTAATGACACGGCACCCGCCAGGTTTAAAACCCATCGTCTCACTTACGCCTGTGCCCTGACATGGTCTTCACTTCCCAAAGCGGTCTCTGTGTATTTGACTATATTGTATCGACCTGGCATTCCCTGACAAACCAGCTCTGTGTATCGACCTGGCATTCCCTGACAAACCAGCTCTGTGTATCGACCTGGCATTCCCTGACAAACCCGCTCTGTAGCGACCTGGCAATCTCTGACAAACCCGCTCTGTATCGACCTGGCATTCCCTGACAAACCCGCTCTGTATCGACCTGGCAATCTCTGACAAACCCGCTCTGTGTAACGACTTGGCAAGTACTAGTGATCCTGCTCTGTGTATCAATATTGGCACACGTCTAACTGTTACTAAGATCCCTGTTCCATTAAACAAGTCTTTATTAATATTCCGGTATCTGTTAACCCTTGCTGGTTACGTGTCACTTGGTTCCCTGAAGATAGTTAGCTGTACAGACCACCTAAGGATCAGAGGGATAGATCGTATACAGGGACCAGTATCATAGACTGGGGGGGGGGGGGGATTTGTGACAGGGGCTCGCCTCCAGCAAGGAGTGCCCCCATAATGAAGCCAGTATCCCTAGGAGTCAATTCTTTCAATGATTTCCATTATGCCAAAGAATAAAGCTTGCTGGACATGAAACATCACCCATATAGCAAGGTGCACCGTGACAATAAACATCAGTGGCACCAAACCTATAATAATACACAATGGCAAAACACACAGCTGAATGTTTAACAGAGTGTGATTAAATACTATTTTTCTATATCTTCTGAAATAGCACATCCAATACCATCTAGTCTATGGATTATAAGCATGAGGACATTGAAAGAGCCACAGCAAAGTGCCTCTTCACCGACAAAAGGTCACTTTGGTCTCACACTTCCTTCGAGTCATTAGATACACCTCGCTGCCATTAGCCTGCTCGCTCGTCCCTTGTGTCCTTACAAGTAGCCGCAGCTGTGGCAGGCAAGAGGGTGAGGTTCTTGGTTTCATTTTTTGTGGGGACAGCTGGCATTTCACCCTCCTTTTTGCGCCTCTTGTAGGGAACGAACAGGCGTACGGGACCACTCTGTTGGAGAAAAGCAAGACTTAAAGGTTAAATTCAGCACAGAAAAAGGTTTAGGACTTCCTCGGATTTATTCTAAATTGAAAAAAATGAAAGTGAAGAACTAAAAATATAAACACTAGGTATAATTAAAAAAAACAAATTTTAGTGGATTTAATGTAATTGCCCTTAAACTATGACTGTCAGCAGTGACATCCCTGATATCGTTCAATCTGCTAGGATACTGAATGAGGATTATGAGAAAAACAGATCAGAAACGTACACGCAGGCGCTGCCATAAGGGTGTGCAACAAGGTGTCATGGCTGCAGGGATACCTGGTGGATGAGACAGAAAGCTGAAATATACCTCTCCAGAGTGGGAGGTTAAGTAGGTGTGTATGTGTGTCAAGGTCTTTGTGGCTGTAACTTTCTACGTCAGTGTCCTTGGTATTGTTTCTGTGTGTCTTTCTACCATACGGTTTCTTGGTGTCGCTGTTTGTTAATGTATTTGTCATTGTCCGTGTCTCTTTGTGCATTTATCAATGTTTTTGGTAGTGTCTCTGCAACTCTGTCATAGTCTTTGCATCTGTGTCTTTTGCCACTCTCCGTCTCCAAAAAGGAACAGAAGGACCGGTCACTCAGGTTTCGGTATGAAAAGGAGCTTTATCATGGAGCCACATGATTCAGTCCTGCACAGAGGACCTTTCTCAAGCGTTAATGATCATGCATGTGCCTGTCAGTCTGTGACGTGTGCTATGGTCAGTCTGTGATTTCCACTGTCTCTATGCGACTGTATGTCTGTTGGTGGCTTTCCAATCGCTTTTCTTGGGGGTACTTAAAAATGGAATGTTTTTTTTTTTGCTGGCATGATTGTGGTAGCATGGGCACATACATACACGTGACGGGATTGCCCTGTGGTCCGACGTTTCTGGTTAGCACTGCACAGAGTTTCTGAAAATTTTTCAATGTCAGCTGCTTATGGATCCCTGGACGTACCTCCTCTCCCACCCCTTACCCGATTTGTCCCATGCCGAGCAGCTCCTTTTCAACAGAATGGCCCTTGTGGCCTGGTGGACCCTAACGTCGTTGTGGCGCCGGAGTGTTCCCCCTGTCCTGGAACGCAGTGGTCGAGAAAATTGTCGACACTTGTTCTATGGATGAGTTGACTGCCAAGGTCAGGGACACCGCCCGCTCTTTCCATAAGACGTGGACCCTATGGGACGAGTACATCTCTGGCCCTTGATTTGGTAGATTCGCAGCACCCCCCCCCCCCACGCCAGCATGGCCCTAATGTCTCACTCTCCTAATATGCCCCTTGATGACGGTTGGATCCCCATCCCCTTTTTTTGTGTTTTCTTGCTTTTCCCTTATTTTCCAGGATTGTTCTTTATTATTGAAAATCATTGGGCTGTGTCATGTCCTGTTGTATATATGCTACATTATGTGCTATATGTTTCATGCGTGTGGATATGCAATGCATTAAATAATTAATAAAAAAAGGAAGGTTTTAAATGGTGGGAGGTTCTGATGAGGAGCATAGTCATGGAGAGGCATGGTCATGGAGGGGGCGCTGGGAAGGTTCTTCCTCATAGGGAGCCTAAAGCAGACCCTATATATGTGGTACAGGGGTAACCTGCCACTGCAACATCAAATAGGGTGGATAAAACTCAAATCAGAAGAGGGAAGGAAGTCTAACACTGTAGATGAAGTTGTGGCCTCACCCTCAAATGATGATTGTCATGATACAAGTTCCAATGTCTGCCTTACATGGATTTTAAAGCACGGTGTAAACGCACAGCTTGCACAATCATTTCATACAGGAAAGGAGTTTGTTTGCCAAGCTGGGAATCGAGTAGAACCAACAAACGAAATGCAACTTTAAACCCATCACAGCCAAACTGGGAAATGTATCAAAAATATTTGCATTTTGCTGTGTTAATGCTCCATAATCCCATCGCTGCATTTTTTTAAATTTTTTTTTTTACTTTCTTCATTGAGGAATAGATGAAATCTGCAATGCAAGCGATGGTGACAGATTCCACAGCTGGATGCATATATTTACACGCGTTAAGCGGAGACAGTGCCGTCTGTGAACCGTTAATGGGAGCATCAGACCTAATTAAAAAGGTGAAAATAGTAAACAGCTCTTGCAGTTGTATTTCACTTGACATTCAGATGAAGATCTTTTTTTCCTGTTATCCGCCTGTGGTCCAGAAAATCCCAAAAGTCATCACAAAGATGATGTAGGCGTGTTATTTATCTCACAATGGAGTCGTTGTATATGATCATTGTGAGATAAGTAACACGTCTACATTGTCACGCGTGGACTATATGGTGAAGAGCGGGCGCCACACTAAGTATTTGTATGTGTTTATATGTAGTGTGGGTGGATAGAACACACGCCTTTGGTGTTTGGACGAACCCACCCACTCATTATGCCTTACTCTTACCTGTGGCGCCTACCATATCTGCTATCCTGGGCATCACAAAGGTAACTGCATTAATTAGTAAGCCATTAATTGTAGTGTAAAATAAACATCGCCCCAGATATTGCTTTGAGTTTTGAAACTGCATTCCTAAGGATACATTTAGTCCACAAATCAAGAAAACTCCTCTTTAGCTACAGATAAGGAATTGATGGAACTTGGAATTAGTCCTTTTTTGACACAAATTTACAGTTTTGGGGACATTTTCGGCTTGTAAAGGAAAGGCGTCACTTACCAAGCTGAGGTCATCACAGCAAGCGGCACAAGTACAGGACGCGGCGTGGGGAGTCAAGAGGCCGTCCTACACCAAGCAGGACAATAATTAGTTGACTGCTCTGCCACACTGAAGACGTGTAATGTGTCCAGATTGATGGATATATATATTTTTTTAATACAATATGAACCCATACAGAAGCAAAGTGTAGACGTGCGCACTAAAACATCCTTTTTAAACCAATAAGACAGGAGTCAGATAGGAGTCCTTAAGATATGTTCAAAGGTTCACTAATGTTTTGGAACATATAGGTATTTCTCAGCCTCCAGGCAAATTAAAAATCTCATGCAGGGCACAGGAGCTCCGAGTTAAAAAACAAAACCTCAGAAAAAAAACGAGGGAATAGAAAACCAAACTGAAACCCCATCCGTGTAATTTTTGCCTAGGGGTTTCAACAGTTATTGAGGCGTTTATAACACACATCAGGCAGAATCCACTCAAGTCATTACCAAGTCAATCAAGTCTCCACTCATTGAAGTTAACAGATCCTCTGATATTCCTGTTAAGCCAAAACCCTGTTGAGGTTCAGCGGTTATGGTTTCCTACTGTATATATGAGCTTTCTATACTATATATAGGCGGTGCAACGGTTGAGGCAGCCAGGGAATAACGAGTGATGACAAGGTTGTCTGTTATTCTTCAGAATGTTAGTGGTGCAAAATAACAATGGAGAAAAAAGAGCATTACAAAATCCAGTACCCGCCTCTGCTCCCTCAGTGAATAGAGGGGCATGATCCAACATCTCCTCTCACCCGAATCTGAAGGACACAGAAAACAAATAGCTCTACAGTGTCATTCTGTGCCATCAGTGGGATCGCTCATATGACACTCCATGGAGACCTGTGGTCTCTGGATGGAAAAGACAGAGGCAGCATACGGCATTGTTGTTTGTACACGTTAGTGGCTGCAAAAAAAAGTGTATAAGCTGAGCTGCTAGTACAGCAGCTAACTCGTAGTTGCTTTTTTAGTCCCACATATTGGACTGGCTGTGCAGGACTGACCTGAATGAGGCATTGCAGCGGTCTCCCTGCATATCGGATACTGCGCTTCCAATCCTTACTGCTTGCTCTGCCTGCCATAGCTTCAAACTCTGTTGGCGTATACCAGTTATCCAGGTGCTTCACGCAGTGCCCTCTGCCACCTGTTATCAGTAAAACATGCAAAACCTTAGCAAACCACTTACAATGTGCAAGTGTAGAGCATTCAATCTACTCCTAGATACCCTCTGTAAGTTAAAAGGATGCGCTCTACTCTCAAAAGTGTTTTAAAGCCCTCAATTTAGCACTTTTTCGTGGCACTTAGTACGTGCAGACTACAGCTCACACCGTACTAATTAGAAAAATGAAAGTAGACCAACCTATCCAGGATGATGCAAGCTATTCATAAAACGCTGGGACCATTAAGATTTGCAAAAGCTCGTATCTAACAATAGAAAGGGAAAATAAAGGTGAATCAGCTTCAAAGACTAGAAGGTAACGTACAGAAATACTACAGCTTTAAAAACATAGCTTACATTTACACACTACTGAGATGAAAAAAAATAGAGTCCTATTTGACCCCCCATATTGGGTTACCCCAAAAAACTTGCACTTGCATTGTTTTTTTCTGTGCAACTTGGCACCATTCTCGCATTAGTTTTCTGACACAAGTATGGTGCAAAAAAAAGGGGTGATCCTTTTAAATAGTAGGTTTAGTGTTCGTATATGTTCTGGTTTCAGCGTTAGGGTTACTCTTAGCCAACAAATTCGGCTTCATTTTCAGGCAACAGATTCTGCTGCTTCTTTTGACTCAAGTATAGTGAGCCCAACACAAACCCTAATCCTTAAAGTTACAATAAACCCCCAAAAACTAACACGAGCATAATTTTTGGCGTGTTGTTTCACTTCAAAAAATTACTGTTTCCACAGAGTCTAAATTTACACTACATTTGTAAAATGGACATTTTTCACATGGAATTACTATCGACAGCCAGAAGGTGGCGACTTGCTGATAGTAAACCTACACGTAGCGGATCCCTGGGGCATTGTTTTGGATAGGTCCTTTAAAAACAATGGATTTGGTACCAACACTAAGTAAAATGAGCCTGATATTGGGCTAGATTCCACGTCAGGTGTAAATTTAAGCAGCGCTCAGGTAAACTTCCCAACTCCATAGACTTTATTGGTGCTGGATAGTCGACCAGTGCATGGTTTAAGTTTACACCGGACTCAGAAAGCAGCTGTGTTTTATTTGATTCTGTAAGAGGATGCTTTGGCTTAGGTCACAACAGCAAACATGTGGCATCAGCAAATTGTGAGAGGAATCCCATGTAGAACTGAATGGAAAAAAGAAAAAGGAACATTACTTGATCCTAGGCGGTTCTTGTAGAGAACGCCGCTGATATTTCTACACCGCACAGGAAGCTCGTTTTCATAAACGGTGGAATCCCAGTTATATTTGGTACCGTCTTTCTCAGGGCTCGGAGTCATCGGGGTAGAGGGCCGTTCTGATCCTAGAAAGAATAAAGATGAAGAGTTTTTATAATTACTGTCCAAATGATACTTTGCAGAGGCTCAGATAACAAAATGTTACTTACTGCGCAGTGCTTAGGCTGCGGTCGTCACGACCCACTACGCGCGCTGCTGCGCAAAGACGCCGGGTTAAGCCGCTCACTATCTATCTATCCTAGACCCAGATAATTACGCGCACTTCTCTACCCGTCCCGGCCACACTGTCTCTCACAGCAGGCACGTAGAGCGCGATATACTGATCCCAGGATTGCAACGCAGTACAAGTCTTCTCCTGAAGCGTGTACTAACTACGTCTCTCACAATCCCGAAGCTCACTTTCTTACTCTATTAGTAACGCTGCCACCAGTCCTCACGGACACTACGCGTGTCGCAACAGGAGACGCAGGGCTTAGCAGCCGCACTGTCCTAGACTCGGACAGTGACTACGGATCCCACAATTCCCTGCCGTTTCCTGACGACCGCAACACGCAATTTCTTATATATAACCGAGCTTAAAGAAAATAGCAATTCTCCCAATCTCTTAGTTAGCGTGGATTTCATCAGCCAGAGTCAAAACTTAAATACTTTTTGTTTATTTATGATATAGAAAGAATCACAGTGCTTGTTACATAAAAAATCATAACTAGAATAAATCAATTACTTACACACTACACAGCAAAAGAAAAAGAAAAAAGGTTTAACCATAGAGCGCTACTTACGAAGAACTATTCCTTACGCTAGCAGCCATGGCCTCCTGGAGTCTGGAGATGTAGCATGGACAGATCAGTCCTCTTTAGAAGGTACCCCAAGTGATCAGCCCAAGCACATGGCCAGTGTTCCGAATTTATACACTTCTTGATCTTTCCATCCCCCACCCACAAACGGCCCAGTGTCCTGGACTCCATTTCCCAGAGTGCCATTCTCGCTCGTGCTCAGTAAGCTTGTCAATTAATCTTTAATTGCCTAAAGGCGTCCCTCTTCCCTCCAGACCCCCCTTAGAGATCAAGGATGTGCTTCCTGTCTTTGAAGATTGTGTCCCCATCTCTTGGTGCCGAGCTGGCTGCCAAGGTGTGATTTTCTATGTTAGTGTACAACAGAAATTCCCTTTTTACAGCTACGTGTTATATCCTCCCCCCAGGGGAGAAAGCTAACCAGGTTAATTACATTTAAGCTGTGAACACAGGGATACCAAATGGTCAGACACAAATATGAATATAACTCTATATGGAGGAGATAGACACATATATACAGGCAGACCCTTATATAGATAAAAATACAGATCTAGTCTGCCACATCTCCCATACAAAGGGAGACGCAGCAAGGGAGGCTACCATGCCTCTCACGTGCGTCTTAACACAGGTCTTCCCCTTGCCGGGAGAGCCCATCCGCATTACCATGCATGCTGCCCTTCTTATGCTGTATGGAGAATTCATATTGCTGGAGGGAAAGGCTCCACCGGAGGAGCTTCCCATTCGTTCCAGCCACCGTATGTAGCCAGTGTAGGGGATTATGGTCAGTTATCACTGTGAACTGGCGCCCATATAGGTAGCGCTGTAGTTTCTGTAGGGCCCAGACAATCGCCAGACACTCTTTCTCTACAGTGGCATAGGCCACTTCCCGGGTCAACAGCTTGCGACTGAGGTATACCACGGGGTGTTCCTCGCCCTTCCCATCCACCTGGCTTAATACGGCTCCCAGGCCATAGTTGGAAGCATCCGTTTGGACTACGAACCGTCGGTTGAAGTCTGGGGCCTGCAAGACTGGGGAGGCCATGAGGGCTTGCTTTAAACTATCAAAGGCTGTTCCACATGCAGGGGTCCATTCCACCACACGGGGAAGAGCTTTTTTTTCTTAGGTCTGTCAGGGGCTTTGCTAGCGTGCTAGAATGGGGCACAAACTTGCGATAATAGCCTGCTGTACCCAGAAAAGACATCACCTGCTTTTTTGTAGTGGGGACTGGCCAGGCCGCTATGGCTTCTACTTTAGTGGGCTCGGGGCGTAGGGTCCCCCCTCCCACCCTATGTCCCAGGTAGTGTACCTCTGCCATGCCCAGCTGGCACTTGTCAGGTCTGATGGTTAGCCCAGCTGCTGATATGCGGTCTAGGACTCTGGTCAGGTGACCCAGGTGCTGCTCCCAGCTGTCAATGAACACCGCAATATCATCCAGATAGGCCACCGCATGCCCCTCTAGGAGGTGGTTAACTAGCCGCTGGAAGGTGGCAGGAGCATTTTTCATCCCAAAGGGCATGACTTGGAACTCATACAACCCAAAAGGGGGTGATAAAGGCAGACCGCTCTTAAGCTTCCGGAGTCATTGGGATCTGCCAATAGCCCCGGCTCAGATCCATAATGCTGAGGAACTTGGCCCCAGCTACTTGGTCAAGTAATGCATCAATGCAGGGCATAGGATACGCGTCGAATGCAGTTACTAGATTCAACCGCCGGTAGTCCACACAGAATCGGGTGGTCTTATCCTTCTTGGGGACCAGTACCACGGGGAAGGCCCAGGGGCTGTGCGATTTGCGGATCACGCCTAGTGTTAGCATTTCCTCTATCTCCCTTCTAATGTCCGCCTTCACCTCCAGAGACACCCTGTATGCAGCCTGTCGGAGGGGATGGTGGTCTCCCGTATCCACGTGGTGGGCCACCAGAGAGGTTCGGCCCGGTTTTCCCGTGAAGATGCTGCGGTAGGGGGCCAGTGCGCGAGATAGCTGCCCCCTCTGACTCTCGCTTAAGTCCGCATTGATCTGGGCAGCGTCTAAATCGTCTGGAGCCCTGGCTGCAGCCAACAGATCAAGGAGGGGGTCAGTTTCTGGCTCATCCCCAGGCAGACTGCACACGGTTAGGACCACGAGGTCCCTTTCGTAGTAGGCCTTGATCATATTAATGTGATAAACCTTGTTACGCTTTCCCCTCTCATCCAGAGCCACCACATAGTTCACGTCATTCATCCTCTGGAGTATAGTAATTGGGCCCTCCCAGGCCGCCTGCAGTTTGTTCTGCCTCGTGGGAATCGGCACAAGCACCTTCTGGTCCACCTCAAACACTCTCTCCCGGGCACCTTTGTCATACCACTGCTTCTGTTTGGACTGGGCAGCTTTCAGATTGTCATACACCTCTCCCATTATGGCTTGCATTCGCTCTCTGAACTTCAACACATACTCTACTACCGATGTCTTGGGGGACCCCAGTTTTCCCTCCCAACCCTCCCGCATCAGGGCGAGGGGGCCGCGCACTCTCCGCCCATAGAGTAACTCAAGTGGGGAGAAGCCCATGGATTCCTGTGGTACCTCCCGGTAGGCAAAGAGGAGATGGGGTAGGTATCGCTCCCAGTCTCTACCCTGCGACTCCACAAGCGTCCGCAGCATTTGTTTCAGGGTCCCGTTGAAGCGTTCGCACAAGCCATTGGTCTACGGGTGGTAGGCACTGGTCACCAAGTGCTCGACTTGTACCTTTTGACATAGGCTCTGCATCAGATCAGAGGTAAACTGGGGGCCCTGGTCGGTCAGCATCTCTCTGGGAAACCCAACGCGTGAGAATATGCCCAACAACGCATCGGCCACCTTGTCAGGCCTGATGGATGAGAGTGCCACGGCCTCCGGGTACCGGGTGGCATAGTCCACCACGGTCAGGATAAAACGCTTCCCTGAGCTACTGGGAATAGCTAAGGGCCCCTCCACAATATCTACGGCCACCCTCCCAAAGGGTTCGTTCACTATGGGGAGGGGAATTAAAGGGGCCTTACCCACCTCCCCTGGCTTCCCAACCTTCTGCCACTCGGGGCACGAGCGACAGTAGTTGGCTACTTCAGTGCCCATCCCAGGCCAGTAGAAGTGATGCGCCAGGCGAGACTTCGTCCGATGCACCCATAAATGCCCAGCCATGGGAATAGCGTGGGCCACCTTCAGCAACTGGTCCCTATACCTCTGGGGCACCACAAGTTGCCTCTCCATCACCCAGGGACCTTGCCCGTCCCCCGGTAGAGTCTCTCGATATAACCGCTCTTTATCCCAGTAGACTCGTTCCTTATCCAGGCCAGTGAGGGGTCGCCTAGCCCGCTCCCTCAGTTTCTCGAGCGTGGGGTCTGTCTGCTGGGCCTCCTGAAACTCGGGACTCTGCACCTCGGCCTCAGAGTCAGCACCGATCTCAGCATCAGCCTCAGGCTCAGAGACAGCCTCCTGCGCCACCACTGGGGACTGGGTTAGGCCGGAAGGGGCTTCGCCCCCCCCCCCCTCAGCATGCCTGTCAGCCAGCAGCCCCACCGGATCGGCCAGTGGCTAAAAGCCCTGCTTCCGGGCAGACTGCTGGCGGGTAACTACGGCAATGGTGGCCCACGGGACCCAGGGGGGTGGATGGTACGGGTACAGGCTGGCATTCACTCACCCCCCCCCGCCCGTCCTCCCAGTCACACCGTCTCCCCTCACTGTCACACAACTCCGCAGACACACCTGACTCGGGCGCAGACTGATTCACCACCATCTCACGTCCATCCAACCAGGGGTCCTGTTGTGTACTCTCACACAGAGCCCTCTCCACTGTAGGGCTACGAGGGGGCTTGGGTACCCCCCCGACATCATTTTCCAGCACATATTGCGACAACAATTTACCCAAATCAGTACCGAGTAATACATTTGTAGGAATGTTTTCGGACACCCCCACCTCCCTCAGACCTCTCCCCAGTCCAGGTAAACACGTGCCATTGGCATCGCAGGACGTACCCCACCAAAACCTTTTACGGCTATAGTCCTGCCAGGAATAAAGTCTGCAGGGCTGACCAATTCGGGGCGCACCAAAGTCATCTCAGCCTCTGTATCTCTTAACCCGAAAGTTACCTTGGATCCAACAGTCACCGTCTGCATATTTACGTTGGCACTGCCCTCTGAGCTGGTCACGAACAAGACGGAGGGTGACCCGGAGGGGCGTCCCCCTCCAGATGTGGGTCCCGGTCTTTTCCTCTCGGGGCACGCTGACCTGAGGTGGCTCCCGCTGTTGCAGATAAAGCACCGGCGGCTTTCACTTTCCCATCCCCAACAGAGAACTGGCACAGAGGGAGGCACCGCGGCTTGGTGTCAGGGGGTCGGTTGGAGTTGGGCTTCCATCCAGACGATCCTTTGGGGAAACCTCTGCTGCGGTCCACAGACGCCCTGTTGGCCGCGTGGAAGTCAGCCAGCTCACCAGCTTCCAGGGCCGTCTCGGGTTTGCGATCCAGAAGCCATTCCTGAATCTCAGGTGGGCACAGCTGCACGAACTGCTCTTTGATTAACAGGTCTTCCAGGGCATCCAAGGTGTCAATCTTCAGCCCCCCTGACCCATTGTCGAAATAGAGTGGTCAGGTGGCTCACAACTGCAGAGTAGCTCTCCACGGCCCGCTTCTGCAAGGACCTGAACTTTTTGCGATATATCTCTGGCGTGAGGTTATACCGTCTCTGCAGCGCGGCTTTAATCGCCTCATAGTCCTGGTCGCTCTCAGCTGGTAATTCTGCAAAGGCTTCAAGCGCTGGACCTTTTAGTCCAGGAGTGAGGTACCTGGCCCATTGCTCCTTGGGCAGCTGGTACTGTCGACAAGTCTTTTCAAAACTTCACAGGAACACATCCAGGTCCCAATCTTTGTCAAGAGTGGGAAAGTTCTAGGCACAAGGTCTGGGCGTAGAGAGTTCTGCAGCGCCCGCAGGGGCAGGAGATAATGGCGTTCTGCCTGCCTGTGCCAGAGCGAGCTGATGTGCCCGTTCGGCTTGGCGCTCCGCCGCTTCTCGCTCACCCACAGCCCTGCGCTCCGCAGCTTCTCGGTCCGCTTGGTGCGCTGCCGCCTCTTGCTCAGCTCTGCGCTCCTCTCGCTCTTGGTACTGCAGGATGAGCTGAAGCCGCGTCAGCGAGTCCGCAGAGTCCACATGTTTTAAAACAAACAGTTTGCAAGTAAACATCCAGGGCAGTATCACCCTTGGGCGAAGCACTTGACACTGTCCTTTCCACTGGACTTGCGCTTCCTTCGGCTGGGTCAAGCGTGGTACCCTGCTCTGCTGCGTCCTGGACTGCTTGCCTCGCCTCATAATCCTCGAGGGCTTGCAAAAGTTCCTCTTTCTTTTTATCCTTCGTCGAAATATTTCTGTCTCGACATAATTGTTCCAAGGTCTTTTTCGATGATTGCTGCGACATTCTCACTCCAGCCAAATAAAAGATAGAAAAGAAAAACAAAGAAGGGGAAGGGAACTGCTGTGTATTGTGTAAATTCTAATAAATGCACTGAGTTCTGCTCTGGAAATTGGAAAACCAATTTCTTTAGTATCTGGATCTATGTTGCATCACAGATCCAAATACTAACCTGATATCCCACCGCTTGCCACCAGTTGTCACGACCCACTACGCGCGCTGCTGCGCAAAGACGCCGGGTTAAGCCACTCACTATCTATCTATCCTAGACCCAGTTAATTACGCGCACTTCTCTACCTGTCCCGGCCACACTTTCTCTCACAGCAGGCACGTAGAGCGCGATACACTGATCCCAGGATTGCAACGCAGTACAAGTCTTCTCCTGAAGCGTCTACGAACTACGTCTCGCACAATCCCGGAGCTCACTTTCTTACTCTATTAGTAACGCTGCCACCAGTCCTCACGGACACTACATGCGTCGCAACAGGAGACGCAGGGCTTAGCAGCCGCACTGTCCTAGACTCGGACAGTGACTACGGATCCCACAATTCCCTGCCGTTTCCTGACGACCGCAACACGCAATTTCTTATATATAACCGAGCTTAAAGCAAATAGCAACTTTCCCAATCTCTTAGTTAGCGTGGATTTCATCAGCCAGAGTCAAAACTTAAATACTTTATTTATGATATAGAAAGAATCACAGTGCTTGGTTACATAAAAAATCATAACTAGAATAAATCAATTACTTACACACTACACAGCAAAAGAAAAAGGTTTAACCATAGAGCGTTACTTACGAAGAACTATTCCTTACGCTAGCAGCCATGGCCTCCTGGAGTCTGGAGATGTAGCATGGACAGATCAGTCCTCTTTAGAAGGTACCCCAAGTGATCAGCCCAAGCACATGGCCAGTGTTCCGAATTTATACACTTCATGATCTTTCCATCCCCCACCCACAAACGGCCCAGTGTCCTGGACTCCATTTCCCAGAGTGCCATTCTCGCTCGTGCTCAGTAAGCTTGTCAATTAATCTTTAATTGCCTAAGTCGTCCCTCTTCCCTCCAGACCCCCCTTAGAAATCAAGGATGTGCTTCCTGTCTTTGAAGATTGTGTCCCCATCTCTTGGTGCCGAGCTGGCTGCCAAGGTGTGATTTTCTATGTTAGTGTACAACAGAAATTCCCTTTTTACAGCTACGTGTTATATCCTCCCCCCCAAGGGAGAAAGCTAACCAGGTTAATTACATTTCAGCTGTGAACACAGGGATACCAAATGGTCACACAAATATGGAGGAGATAACTCTATATGGATAAAAATTACAGATCTAGTCTGCCACAGCGGTCACTTGGGCGCACTTTGAGTCCGTCTGACCGCACTTGTTTCGCTGTCCGTCGTAGCTTTTCAAAAGGAGTCAATAGAGAACACACGAAGCACGCGCGCACTTTTTCACGCACTGGCAAGAAATGCCAAAATGACTGACGTGAAAAAGCTACAATGGACCTAGAGAAACCCCTGCATACATTTTATTTTTCGCTCAACGTCAGGTCATAAACTGATACAATGTAACCACAAGCCCATCCATTATAAAGTGCCTCCGTTTCAACAGACGCACTGTGCGCAATCAGTGTGCTCGTATGACCGCAGCCCAACATATACTTTTATACATTAGGGGCTATTAAATGTATAGCGGATGAATAGGGTTATTCTAAGAGCACCAGTGTTAACCGAAGTTGCAAACACCAGCAAAAATCCCCGTTGCTGCACAGATGACAAAATGCTGGCATTTCACAGAAGGGAAATCCAAAATAGTTACAGGGGAAGCTTCTCCTCCTGCCATTCGGATTATTCTATTGTGAAATGCCAGAGTTTGTCTTTGGCCTCAAAAAAAATTATTTATAAAAATACGGAGATTTTCACTTGCATCTGCAACTTCGGCAAACACAGTGCTCCTTCAATAACCCCCAGTGGATGGTTTTGTTGTGGTCTCCCCCAGCCCCACTTATTAAAACCACCAATACAAAAGCAACGATGTGCCACATCTATTTGCAACAAAGCGTGCAGAATATTTAGAAACAAACAGTAATCAAAGAAGTAAAACATTAACCTCCCTTGTGGTATTCCAGAGTGTGACTCGGGGTTAAATTTCACTACCGCGAATGGTAACCCCGAGCCACACTCGGGCTGGATGCATACTCACCTCCTCCTGCGCTCCCTGGCTGTCCCCTGCAGTGTGATCGCAGCGAGTTGCTTCCTGGTAAGGCTCCCTGCGAGTCACACGATGCGGGAGGGGGGGGGGCGGTACCAGGCAGCAAACTTAATTTTTTTTTTATAATAAACATTTTACATAGGAAAACAGTGTATGAACGGTCACTAGGTGGCACTACAGGATAAGAAACAGACCATACATAGTCTAACCCTTGTTTTCAGACAGATTTCAGTGTTTTTTGTTGTATGTTATTGACTATCATTTATTAGCATTATTTTGGATAATTATTTTTGGGATAATAAATTATTATGTCGTGTTTTAAACTTTATCGGACTCAGTGCATTTACTATTTATTTATTTATTTATAAAGGATTTTACCAGTAAGGACTCTTGCTTGCACGGATTTCAGTGCGTGATTCCTAATTATTACAGGCTAACTATGTACAAAAACACGTTTCCTTTTGAAAAAGAAAAAAAAAAAAAAATGGAGACGCTTTTAGACACAAAATTTTGAAAAAATTAGACCGCCAGGGAGGTTAAAGAAGATTGGTTTTAGCTAACAATAATATTGCACTTTTACAAGTGTAGACATGTAGCCTTGCAGACACATTTTTGGTCTTTAACCAAAACACAAAATGAATGCATTCTGTACGTCCGACAGTTTTAGTGCTTTTGGGATGTGTAGGAAATCTAGAAGTCACTAGGCTTTTGTTACTTGCACTCGCTTTATTGAGACGGAAATAAAATGCCAAGGGGTTTATTCACTTCGTGTATTCTCAGCTTCTTTTATTTATGTTAACAGTCAAGTCCCCTAAGGGTGAGTGCAGACAGGCCGCCGTTTTCCAAAACCCAGACCAAACTATCCACTAGATCAACAATCTTGGCCCTCCAGATGTTTTGGAACTACATTGAGCCTTGGTCATTCTATTGAGTAGCCAAGCATCGTGGGATATGCAGTTCCAAAACATCTATAGGGTCAAGGTTGATGACCCCTGCAGTAAATTTTACAAGCCAGTCTTGACCACACTGTGGATCACTATTTAAAGGACACATCATTGCACAGCAGGAGGATAATCCCAAACCGCAGGGTCAGCAACCGACGAATCCTGGGTATTCACTAAACAAAGGAATGAAACGACCAGCTCCGTTCACATGGAAACCACAATGGGATTCCATAACTAGTCATCCGAGGATATTGGCGTGAGTTTAACCCTTCTTTACCATACCTGGAGTCATAGGGGTTGTTGGCACTTTAAGGTCCTGAGTCTCCACAATACTTCCATCGGTGTGAACTACAATCAGAGTGGCCTTCTCCGTACTCAGACCGTCCCCAATCTGCAAGGATGCTCGGTCCCCCTGCCGATGAGATACAATATATCGTCATGTATGAGTTTACAATAAGGTATACGGAGCTGTATGCTAAGTATTACCTCGTTTCAGTATAAAAAAGTACTACCCTAACGAATTGTAACCTCTTGTACTGCGCCGCAGGATATGTTGGCACCACTCAAATAAGACAATATTAATATTAAAGCGTGTGGTTTATTTGGTTATAAACACGATATTAATAAACCAATCGTATTAGCAATAATACAGACGTCTGGAGCACCTATGAATTTTTATTTTGTCACTTCTTCGAGATAACAACTTTTAACGGTTTTTGAACGTGGTCGAGATTGACGCCTCCGCTCACTTTTCAAAATGTATTTCGGGTTATTTTCCTTCTACGTGTTCCACCTTTTTCTCTTGTGATCTACATGGTTTTTTGCCTTCCACCCCCCCCTTTCTTATGGTAAAACTTGGACGTTGTTTGTACATTACTTATCGGAGGTAACGCTTCTGTAGCTACATTGTACTTATTTGGCACTGCGACGCCGCTACATTGTTGATATACTCTTATGCTTTTTGACATCCAATGAATTTTGTTTTAAAAAAAATGTATTTCGGGAACGATTCAGCTTAAGTCGAATTCTTTCAAAAAAAATTGGGATACATTTCGAAAATTTCACATTGCTCCTGAATTTGTGTTTTTTTTAGTGTATGGGCAGAAATTTCTAACCCTAACCCGAATTTCTAGCCCAAAAAAAAATACTGTAATTCGGGAGGAATCTAAAATTTTCGAATCTTTATGAAAGAACTCGAGTTCACCCGAATTTACTCCAGAGAAAAAAACATTCTAAAAAGGTGTCGTTTTCGACCGAGTCCGCAAAAATTTTGGAAATTATTTGTTTTGAAAGAAATAAAAAAAAACACATTTGTTAACTCGAGATAAAAAAAAAAAAAAAAAAATAAGATAAAAACACGTGTCCACTGCAGACTTCCATACAATAAAGTAACGGTTCTGCATATTTTGAAGGCTTTTTTCCTACTAGATCGCCATGTAATAACTATCTGCGCCTGAATAGGAGGCGATAGTCTAGTAAGGTGGCCTATAGGCTGGTGGTGCATCATGGGAAATGTACTCCACCATCATTTGCAATTTCAGGGTTACCCGTGACTGTTTAGGGAAACCCTCTGTGGTATTGCACCCCTCCCAGACACAGGTGTCTCATTAAAAGGGCATATTTAAAGCTTGAGCTCCAGGAAGATGTATGCCCCGAGTAAGAGCAGTCAGGTTAGGAAGGATAGGCCGTACACGGACATTGTGGCACAAGGCTTATGCAACGTGTGAGCGTTTTATTGCAGCAAAATCCATCTATTCCTAAAATAGGAATTTTTAAAAGCTTTAAAACTACATTACAGTGAAGTGCTTTGGATTTAGTGTGTTGTTACAGGGCTAGACTGCCTCCCTTGCTGAAGAAGGTACCACTTATGAAGCTATTATATGGTCAGCAGATGTTAAAAAATGCTGTCCCCTGCCAATCTGTAGACCGAGGCCAAGCTGGCATATGCATTGACTGATTGACCTAGAGATGTGCCAAGCTCTTACTGTGCCGGATACCCACCAGGACATGGTCAGTAAGCGAGGTGGCGCTGGCCACAGACGTTGTGAAGACATTCTCTCCTGGGGCTCCAACGCTGGACACGGTTACCTCTACGGAAAAAAAAAAAAGAGTTAAGAGTTAGACACCCACAGCCCTCTTGGAGGTTTGGTCAACTTTATGTTTCACAGTGGGATATATTGTATACTGGTAGCAGCAATGGTTAACCTTTCAGAACATGGCCGTGATGACCACGACTTGATGGGCGTTCGTCGTAGTAAGCACAATCCATGGCATGCTGAGTATCAAAAGGGACAATCTACAGCACGGCTCTCAAATTCATGACCGCCCAAGAGGTTGATGCCTGAACTTCCCAGAATTCCATCAAAGCAATAGTTGGTCAGAGAATCATGGGACTTGTAGTTCAGAAACATCTGGGTGGGGGGCAGAGTTTGATCCAACCTTGATCTAGAGGCTTTTTGAACAGTCCCTAAATCATATGAACATGTCAAACCTAGGGATTTACTGAATGGATCGCAAAGATGCATAGCAGGAGCCAATCAGGGCATTTTTCAGTGATCGGTATCGGCTTTATTACGTCGATCCGACACACTAGTTCTACCTGCCAAGGCGGCGAATGCCCCTATCGATCGCTGCTACTGCGCTTGTCTGATATACAACACATCGCTGGACCCAAGGAGGCAGAGGGATGTAGTGTTTTGTTATGGTGCTGCTGAGGAGTACGAACCAACATGATCAGATGCCATTTGCAGGGTAAATGAGTGACGCTTTATGACAGGAGCCGAGGAGACGTCACTGTTAGAGAGGCTGCCAACTGCCCCAACTGAAACCAGAGAGGGCAACTGTCAACCTGCAACACTTTCACAAAAACGATGGGCCACACCAAAGTAACCCTAGAAAAAAATATTTTTATTCACCGCCCAAGGTTGGCTAAAATTGCAACGTTTTGGCTTTAGGCCTTAGTCATGCAACAACAACACTGCTATGCGATTGGTTGAAAACCACACATGCAAATGTTACAAGGACTATAGGCAAATCTCAGGTTCCCCCAGGAGCAAGCAGACATATTAATGGTCCATGAACTGGGGACTTGGTGACGAATGCACAAATCCATACGGCAGCTTCAGAGGAAAGATGGAAACCTCATATTCACAATACACAAACACACTTATGAACTCACACAAAGCACCCAAACATCAGTGACGAACACTGCCACAACCTCCTCCTGCAATCACACACTCAGCAATCCATACAAACACAGCTTTGCGCTCCTCTGCATACACTGAGTGACAATACAAACACACTCCTATTCACATAGTCCTGTCTGCCAAGAGAGTGAACCTAAATAATTATTATTAAAAAATTTGGTTGGGCCTCCTTTTACGGTGATTGCAGCTCACATTCACCGGGGCATCTTTTCGATAAGCTTATGCAATGTCACAGCATTTATTCCCACCCAGTGTCGCATTAATTTGTGGCCAAGATCTAGTATTGACGACGGTAGAGCCAGTGGCTCTTCATCCCTGGAAGCTTCACTTCTGCCAAGTGGTGCCTGATCTCTTCCGGCTTTCAAATAGTTTGCTTTTCCAGTGATCAAACTCTTGTCCACATATCAGCATTTGATTTTCCGATTCCAGAGCTGATCAGCTATTATTGATGTCCAAATATTTAGACATTTGATTGTCATGGTGCAGTATTCAGTTCTCTGTTCCCCCATTCACCTTCAAAACCATCAAGTGTGACCTGTAAGAAAGTATCAGCTCGGTTTTTACATTAAAAGTAGAGGTCGCCTGCGAGAAAAATAAATATAAGAAGAGAAAACATTTACTTTTATACCAGCTTTTAGACCTAAGAGAGAAAGCAATACAGGTTATTAGGGCACAGCTTCTCTCCTGTCCCAGTGCAATGTGAATGGAAGACATCACACATTCCTTCTGGGAGCAAACTGAGCATGCCTAAAAGGACCTCAGATGGAGCAGTTTCATCCCTCATTGGGTGGTTTCAATTCGTGACCTAATTCATTAGATGTTTTTTATGCGTTCGGTGTTATGTTAGTTTTCTGTACACTTAATAAAATTGATATTGGGTAGCTGGTGTCTACCACCTTTTTTTCTTCAGTTTTCATCAAAGCCCCAAAATGTTGGCATATTAGTTGCGATCAAAATTGTCTCCAGGCAGCGGCCAGGGAGGCCTTCCCTGTCCATAATTATTGAAAAAAAACAGCTACACCAAAGCTTTTTAAGCACAGTTATCACATGGGTGTGTTTGTCCCCCCCCCCCACCCTCCTAGGGATACTCTACACATCCTGACCACTCAAAAACAAAATCGGGTGCTGGGTGGAGTAGAGGTAACATCACTGCTCTGCGTGGAGAGAGCCTGTGGAGTCATGGGTTCAATCCGAGCAAGCAACCTCTCCAGTAAGTGTCCTTGGGCAAGACACCTAACGGTACATACCCGCCACCCAGGACATACTTGAAAACGAGAGAAATCTCAATGTATCCTTCTTGGTAAAATCCGTTCTCAAAAAAAAAAAATATCTGTGAAGCAGATGACTTTCCTCCACCCAACCGGTGTCACCAGATCGGCACCATCAACACACTCTGGGCTGGCGTCACACTCTCAGACCGCCAGTGAAAGCCGACCCCTGAGAGAGGCAGCCTATGTATCGGCTCTGCGCCTGCATGCATTTCTCTGATCCATTGTTCAGCGCAGGCGCTACAAAACATGCGTATGTAAAGTGCGCAGGCCCTGAGCGATGAGAAATTTGTGGTTCCTCCGCTACGCAATTTGCGTGGAAAGGCTGCAGGGACCGCCGGATTCCTGGAAGCCCCCAAGCTGACCGGGAGGTGCAGCGATGAGGGAGAAAAGGTGAGTAAAATAGCCTAAAATTGGCTGGCCTTGCAAAAAATATAATAAGGGTGGCGAGTCAACATTGTTATTAAAGTACCTGTTTAATGAAAAATCCTACCGCGGTTTAATCTTTATTCACCGCATACTGAGTAAGGCATACAACGTGTCGGCCAGGAGGTCCGAATAAAGATTAAACCGCGGTAAGATAACAGTGTGGCGGCCTATCTTTTGTTTGATGAGGATTTGGGACAGCGGATCCCTTGATAGAGCACCCGGACACTTTCCAGCCGCGATCCCCAGCTTTCATTGTGCAGCCACGCATTGCCTATTTCTTAAAATGTTTTATCTAGGAGGATTTTTCATTATATGAGTAGTATTTATCAACGTCAAGTGATTTTAAAGGGATACTCCAGGCAATATGACCACCTCAGCTTTTTAAGGTGGTCATATTGCCTGAAGTATCCCATTTTTTTCCCCAGCCTTCTATCTTTGCCTGATCGGCTGATATTGCTGAGAGAAGCGGTGGACTTTACTCCGCCCTCCCAGCTGTCAATCAGCCGATCGGGTTTCAAGGTCCCCGCGTTTTGGAACTCTAGGCAAAGCTGGGACGTCATCGCGCTAGAAGCGCAATGACGTCCCACCACTCCGGCAGAGTCGCGGGAACGCGCAGAAGGAGCCGGAGCCGCTGCCTCCTCCTCCGCCAAAGAGTTTTTAGACGAGCAGGCGGGGTGAACTTCAGCTCACCTTGCAGCTCGTGAACGTGCGCTGCTCCGCGCATGCGCGGTTGAATGAGCAGGATTCCAGGAGGAAGCCTGCTGATTTGCTGATTGGCTGGTTTACGTGATAGGCGCGCATGCGCGCTTTGCACGTAAACCTGTAGCCAAGTTCCCACGACGGGAGCGGAAGAGGAGGGAGGTGAGTAAAAAAAAAAAAAAAAAAAAAAAAAAACCCCGTTGGAAAAGTGTTGTTTTTAGGGTAAGTATTACATTAAAAATAGATATGTATATATACTGAATGACTAGTTAGGGCAATAGCTTTAATATAATGTAAAAAAGGGGGGGTGATTTTCAGACTGGAGTGTTCCTTTAACCGTGATAATGGTTATTTCCAGCATTATTGGTGTATTTCCAGCATTATTGGTGTATTTCCAGCATTATTGGTGGGGCGCTGCCCTAGATGACCCATAGCAGAGCCTCCTCTGGTGATAATAAACATATATTTATTGTAGCAACATAAATCACGTGGTTGTTTTGCTCTGTGGGTGTGGGGGGGAGGGGGGTAAACAATAAGCAGCGCCCTCTGGCGGCCTTTATCCATATCAACACCCGTTAGGGCAAACGCCGTCAGCGCCCTCTGGCGGCCATGTTCGGGCACCGCACCTTTCCTCACCTGTGTAGGCGTTCGCTGCTGCCACCCGGCTCTCGGGCCCAGTCATGACAGTGACCTCGGTTACCTCCGGCGCGTCCCTCACAGCTGCAGCCACCGCTGCCACGGCCGCCGCAGCCTCAGAGAGCCCGAGCCGGGCAGCCTGCGTTTCATCCATCGGAAACAGCCGACAAGGTTTCCGGAAACACCCGAAGAAGGGGTCGGCAAGAAAAGAAAAAAAATGTCCGGAGACGAAGAAACGGACTCTCCGGAGGGAACCGAACGCGTCCGGAAATAGCCGAGAACACCGCGAAATATTAATGGCGGCGGCCCCTCACGGAAACCACCGAGCCCAGCCGAACTCCGCCGGAAATGGCGCCAAGTGTCAATCACGGCATGCGCGAGACGCGCTCCTGGCTTGACACGAAGGGCGGCCATGATTACTGTGGGCACAGGGGCCCGAATAACTGACAGCAAGGCGTGGAGTCCAGCGAGTGCCCGCCATAAAGCGTGGGGACACGGGCAACCTCGACGGCACGTGACTTGCGAGGAGATAGATCGGCGGAGATTGCCGAAGTAGCCGCGAACAGTCAAACAAGATGGCGTTTTCCAGGAGAGGTGAGTAGGCGACGCGTTGCTATGGTTACCGCCGCTGATCCCCCTTCAAAACAAGGTTGCTGCCACTTAGAAATGAATAAATGAGGTGGAAATGACGCAGAAATAAAGGAAAACACCGGCGGCTGCCGCCATGGAGTGTGTGTGTGTGTATCCAGATTGCTGCCTGTGTTGTCTGCTGTGTGCAGTGTCAGCCCTGAGAAACCTTGGCCATCCAGATGATTTGGAACTACATTTCCCCTGAGGCTCAGGCAATTTAATGAGAGGCAGAGCATCATGGGAGACGTGCTTCCAAAACCTCTAACACCTCCTTCAAGCTAAGGTTAGCGTTATCTTAAAGGAGGTCATAGCGCTGCGGCCAGATCGCTAATGGGTTAAAAAACCCATTAGGCTGGGTGCACACAAGTGTAGTGTGCTGCGCACTGTACGCGTGTTGTGACGCACTATATGACGTCTGTTGTAGCATATAATGACGCGGATAGAGAAGAACACACGTAGTACGCGCATGACGCGCGCTGAAGACGTCCGTCATGGAAAGACCAACGCGAAAGCGCTAGGATTTGACGCCGTATAGACGACATTGGCCATGTGATGGAGGCAAATTCAGTTCAAATAATGGATCGTCTGGTGTCTATCAATCTCTGCCATCATAAAGTGCGTCCTTTTTACCGCGCGTACTGTGCGCAGCAGACTACGCTCGTGTGCACCCGGTCTTAGCGCTCATTAATTAGCGATGTGTAGCACGAGTTTACTGTACTTCGCGCTCGCTATACCTAACATGGGGAGCGCAAAGTGCAAGCACAGATTAACTACACGCTCACCACCCAGGACATACTTGAAAACGAGAGAAATCTCAATGTATCCTTCCTGGTAAAATACTTTCTCAAAAAAAACCCCCCAAAAACTAGCGTTTGGATCACTTGGTTTTAACGCTAGTTACTAAGAGCTGGTGCTACCTATAAAAGTTACCCCCAGCTCAGGTGCAGGTAATGGATGGCGCTGCTGCGGAGTCCGTTACCTGCAGCTCAAACCCCCCCCAAAAAAAATCCCATACTCCCCTCTCTTCCTGTGGCGAGAACGGCGGCCTGATCCGCTGCTTCTGGCTGCCGGGAGCAGAGCGAGACTGGAGGAAGAAAGTCCCCTGTCTCCTTCCGCGATTACTTCACCGGCCAGCAGGATCCCGCGAGAGACGAGATCCTGCTGGTCACGTGACTCGGCAGCACAATCCTCCTCCATTGAGTCCTATGGAGGGGATGCAGGGGACGGCGTTGTAGCGCTGCCCCCAGCGTCCGTGAGCTTAGCGATCACTAAGGGGGAGGCTGCCAGATTCCACACCTGCCTCGCGATCTCCTGGGGAAACCGGGACGCAAGGGGATGCTATTTTTTCCCCTTTGCGTCACAGTTTTAGCGAGGGGCAGCTGATAGTGCCCCTGGAGGGCCAAGGATGATGATCCCAGGTCTATGTCGTGTAACAGGTTAATCTCTAAAGGGTTATTCAATAAGCAACAAATTTGCCAGTGATAAAGAAAGAAAAGAAAACCCGCACAAGTTAGTGGGTAGAGACAGCAGTAACCTCACCTTATACACACTATAGGCATAAAGGTGAACACCCTGAAAAAGGATTAAACCTAACGAGTACTATACCACAACAATGAGAAAGAAACTTCCTCATACAAATTCCAGGATGCTGAATAATAAAACATAACTTTTATTAATTATGATAATAAAAAACGAACAGACGCATAAAAAACATATACACAAACCAGAACTGAGGTTAAACAAATAAGGCTTGATGAAGGCGACGGCAAAATAGGGGTAAGAGGTAACACATAAGGCTATGCTACTAATTGCAGACCAAAAATGAAGGTTGCCACACATAACCATATGGTACTACGCCTTACCAGCGGTAGTTTCTGTGATCTATCATAATAAATGGTCCCAAACTGATTGGTTGTACATGGTCAGATGACCTCTCATTCAGCTGATTGGGTGCTCTCAAGCTCTGCTGGGGGAGGAGACGCTGCCTTGCATTATCCGACGCTCGTGCCCGGGTGCACCTACACAGCCCGGGTGCACACAGCTGATCGGCCGCTTGGAAAACAGCTGATCGTGCGCTTGATTGACAGGTTCGGTGACGTAGGTGCACCAGGCGCATGCGCAGTGGGGGCCAGGCATTTCTCGACGCCCAGGCAATCTTCGACGGAACACCTGTTCTTCCATGCGCAGTGGGGGCCAGGCATTTCTCGACGCCCAGGCAATCTTCGACGGAACACCTGTTCTTCCAGGCACATGCGCAGTGGGGGCCAGGCATTTCTCGACGCCCAGGCAATCTTCGACGGAACACCTGCGTTACGTTCCTGCTTCCTGATTGGTAGTGATTGGTACTTGTGTGCCATGTGACCAGGGTCCCCTGTAATATATACAGGGGTCAGGAACAGCGCGTCCAGATCCATTCTTACTCCCGATGAAGCCGGTGTGGTGACCGGTGAAACACACGTTGGTGTTGAGTTTTTCTTTTATAATGTCTCTGAGCTGGAGTTAACAGGCTAATAATTTAGGCTAACAATTGTGGCATTGGTGCTATTTAGTAGTGTTGTGACTATATACATTGTGCGTTTGTAGCAAGCAATCTACATTGGACCTTTAATGTCATTGAGCTCAGGGTGAGGTGGGGCATTTCTATTGTAGACTGCTGGTTGACTACCGTACCCCTCGTGGAATTTTCTCCCAGTTCTATGTTGAGTCCAATTCAGTTCTATGTACGCATATAGCAAAGTTTGCAACAATATGGTTATGTGTGGCAACCTTCATTTTTGGTCTGCAATTATCAATTAGTAGCATAGCCTTATGCGCTACCTCTTACCCCTATCAGTGAG
The DNA here is from genome assembly GCA_009667805.1 of Leptobrachium leishanense. Taxonomy (NCBI): domain Eukaryota; kingdom Metazoa; phylum Chordata; class Amphibia; order Anura; family Megophryidae; genus Leptobrachium; species Leptobrachium leishanense. The sequence goes on along the minus strand of CM019072.1, from coordinate 73,788,812 downwards.
TTTCACCATACAGTGCAATTTTGTAGCAGTTTGTTTATTCACTAAGCTGTCAATTCACAAAATACTGGCAAATTGACAGCGAAATGCGGTGCAGTTCGCCACAATTCGCCAATCTTCGGCAGCAGCAACATGTCCCATAGAGAAGTAATGGTTAATCTATTCAGAGACACCGAAATGCCCTGATTTTCGGTGATTCAGTTCGACAGGTTTAGACAGGCGAATCCCATAGAATTCAATGGAAAACAATATTATCATTTTAATTAAATTTTTTATCCAACCGTTTATTCTTTTCATTTTCAGCAAACCGTCTTCTTATTTATTTTTTCGAACATTTTGATAGTTTTTTAAAAAAAAAAAAAATACAACAGACCTTTTATTATTCTTTTATAGGACTTATTATTTCCACACATTTTCATCCTTTTTTTTTTTTATTGGTTTAAGCACCTTGTAAAAGAATAGCCGAGATGCTTTTTTGGGCGTTTGGCAGCGCCACATTCGGCACGCTGACCAGCCAATGTCTCTCAATGTGCCCACCCTAAAAAAAAATGTATTGTATATGAAAGCATAAACAGGTAAACTAGACAGACTTTTAATTCTGTATCTTCTGTATATTATTTGTTCTAATAATTCCTTTTTTTCCCCTATACAGGAAAGAGTTCGCTGGTTGTATCCTTTTAAATAAGTTGCATTTTTTTTTTTTCCTCCCTATATTCAAACCGATTTCACACAGTCCAGGTTTAGTGTTTTGTTTTCTCAGGATATATAATATATATACTGTATCTATTTATATTATTCCTCTATGATCATGTGACCCTCCTATATTTAACGCAGCTCTCCCGCAGCCTTGTTTCATTATTTGCAGCAACCGACCTCTTAATCAAAATAAATAAGTAAATAAAACCACACAATAATAGGGATTCAATGATCCAGTTGTTTAGGTGGAGTCGGGTTGTCGGGCTCCCTGCAAAGTCCTCTTCAAGTGGCATGGCTGTTTCCATGGTGGTATGTAGGGGTAGAGACTGAGGAAAGGAAGTGCACCGTTGGCTGTATCGTCCAGGCCCTCTGTGCCGCGCCAGCATCAACGTGGCATCATTTCTTACTGCATTTGTCCGTCTAACGACGAGAAGTCATTTTTTCTTAGACATGTCACTGTGACAATACCTTGTAGCATTGTGACACGGCTTCATCACGGGTCTCCTGCTCGAGCAACCTGACATCGGTTTACACATGGTGCCTCAGATTGTGATTTTCGTGGCCCATGATGGTGACGCCAATTATTCACAGTGCGGTACCAGGATTGGCGTCATCATTGAACTTACATTCATCCACCAAGCTGTGCTATCTACCACCTAGACCTTTTACTGATGTAACTGTCCTACAAATCAGGGCTTGACAAAGCCAGGAGCCTGGTAGCCACTGGCTCCTAGAAATTTACTCCTGGCTCCTAAATTTCCAGTTTATTTTACACCAATCTAAAAGCCGTCTTTGGCATCTAAAAACATCTAGTTGGCTTCGAAGTTTTCTTCCTGTCTCCCACATTTAATGTAAATATATCCAGCCCTTGTGTGTGTGTGTACGTGTGTGTGTACGTGTGTGTGCACAGTGTGTAAATAGGGTGTCCAATGACAACAGAGCAAAGAAAATAAGTAAATAAAACAATATCACAATGTAGTGATGTTAACAACACAAATAATATAATAAGTGTGTGTGTGTATATATATATATATATATATGTGAAGAGTGTATCCTGCACTCGTGAACAAAAAACAACTATGGCCCGGTGCCCATCCGGCTCAGATATAGGAAAAGCATGAAGTATGGACGGCACTCACGGTCTTTGTCAGAAGATTTCTTGAATTTATTGTAGAAAAAGGGGGAATCGACGTTTCAGTCCACTAACCGTGGACTTTCATCAGGATTTGATAGCCTGGATTTTCAGTTAGTGGACTGAAACGTCGCTTCCCCCTTTTTCTACAATAAATTCAAGAAATCTTCTGACAAAGACCGTGAGTGCCGTCCATACTTAATGCTTTTCATCTATCTATCCTCAAAAAAGTGTCTAAAAGACCACATGCACAAAAAATACCAAACAGCAAAAAGCACCAGGTAACAAAGTGATAAATAAATAGAAGCTGCTACAATCATAATTTGGGTCAGTACAAACCAACTCCCAGATGCAGAGGCCGGTTCCCAACGTTTCTGCGAGGATTCGCCTTTATCCTACAATATTGTTGTTTTTTAATGGTTTATCGCACGAAACGCGTTGGATCCTTGTATTATTTTATTTTGTACACGCCAATAAATTTTTCTGTCTTGACTCTGGATGGTGATTGGTGGTTCCTGCGGCGGCAAGGATTTCCAAGCTGAACATTCTATGAGCGACAGATGTGGTGTGAAATCTCCTATGAGACGATAAGTTTTAAAGATTATATATCTTGTGAGTGCTATCCTAGCAGGGGCACCTCTTGCAATACTCTTTGTATATACCTGTATGCGCTATGAGTCGCTGTTTTTTACCTCTACAGATTCCCGTTTTTCCATATTTGTCCTTTTGACACTAAAGGAAAGAACAGAGATAGAACTAATGAGAGTTATCGTTTGCACCATTCTTTTCTCAAAGTACCCCATTGTTTTGTTGTCTGACTTCGTACAGAGCCCATAATCCCCTGAAATGTATGTTTGGTGGTAACAAGTACATGTGCGGTCACTGCTGAAAATCCTTTTCCTTCACCTTCTCCCCAGCTCTCGTCTGTTCCCTTGCAAATTCTACTTTACATCAACGTTGTATATTATGTTTTCTATTTCCTGGCCTCACTTCTGATGATCATTTATAAAAGTAAGTATAACTTGGTCTCGGTAATGACTTACACTTTATCACAGGGATTGGATCACCAGGCCTTTTGAACATCATGTATCAGTATGATATATTTACATATTTTTTTTATTTCCATTGAATGACAAGACCTGCATTGAACCGTATCCTACGGAAAGGTCGCCACCTCCTGGTCACTTCCGACACAGACGTGCCACAAAAATCATGCTGGATAAAAAAGATGCTCCAATTTGGATGCTTTTGAATTTGACATCTCCCATTGTTTTCCGAAGCAATTGAACATTTTAGGGACCATTTGAAAAGTTCCGATTACTCATTAATTGGATTTGTTTTCAGAAGCTTTACATTTTTAGGGTTAGGGTTTGTAATTGGGGTTAGATTAATATTTGTGCTTCAGTAAGGAATAGGATTAGCCTGTGTGTCCACTGTGTCCGTAGATGGACGACCGACTTTGTAGACTATGGACAACTTTACTTTACATTGAATCCTATGGGATTCGCCTGGTTTACCTGTCGAACTGAACCTCAGAAAAACAGCATTTTTATTCATGTTTTCTGTATCAGGTCAATCGTCTTCATCGACAAATCCCAATCAAATGGAAAAGATCGCTAGTCTGATGTAATCGCACAAAGTCATCCGATGGAAGTCGCAGGCAGTGGAAGAGGGTTGAATATCCTCTGTGTTGTGGGATTAGTCGGATGACTACAGACGACTTGTTAGTCGCATAAATACGGACCCAGTGGACGGCCAGCCTTACTTTAAGTGTTAGAGCTAGGGTTGCATTTAGGGTTTGTAAACAGGGTTAGGTAGCTATTCGTGCTTATTTTAGGGTCAGAGTTGGTAATTGGTTTTAGATTACTATTTGTGTTTGTTTCAGGATTACGTTTACGGTTACATTTCCGTTAAGGTTATGTTTGTGTAACTATTCTTGCTTGTTTTACAGTTACATTAAAGGGACACTCTAGGAAACATGTCCACCTAAGCTTTTTTAGGTGGTCATGATGCCCGGAGTATGCCGCCCTCTGTCTCCCCTCCCTCCGCTCAGCCGATCAGCTGAGAGAGGCGGAGGACTTTACTCCGCCCTCCCAGCTGTCAGTCAGCAGAGCGGGAATCATTTTTCCCGCTTCTGCCGACTTTTGCCGAGTAGGAGGCGTCATTGCGCTTTCAGCGAGATGACGTCTCCAACTCGCGGCAGCGGCTGAGGGCTAGTGTTGCGCGCATCCTCTTGCGCGCAACACTAATCCTCAGAGGGAGCCGGGAGGGAGCCTGCCGATTGGCTGGCTTATGTGAGAGGCGCGCTTCTCGCGTAAACCAGAAGGCAACTACAATGCAAGAAGGACGGGAGCGGAAGAGGAGGGAGGTGAGTGTATATATAAAAAAAAAAAAGTCGCCGCTGGAAAGAAGTGGATTTTAGGGTAAGTATTACAGTTACACAATAAATCTTTAGTTTTTTTTTTTTTTTTTAAGGGAATAGGGATAGATTAGGATAGAAAAACGGGGGTGGGGGGGGTGATTTTTTTTTGAGTGGAGTGTTCCTTTAAGGATTAGGGTTTGTTATGTTTAGGTAACTATTCCTAGTTTTTTTTAGTTGTTACATTTAGGGTTTGGCTACTATTTGTGCTTGTTTTTGGGGTTACTTTGAGTTCAGGTTTTTAATTGGGGTTAGGTTACAATGTGCTTGTTTCAGGATTAAATTTTAGGATTAGGATTTATAATTATGGTTATGAGCAATCACATAACCACATGTTTATCAGCTAAGAGGCAAACTGATAGATAAACTCACCAAGAACAATTCCACTTGTTCTATTTGTTCAGCACTATTGCTGCTGCCTCTTTCCGTGTTTTGTTTTTAATCCCAAAAGTGGAATTGTTCCTGGTGAGGGTATAAATATAAAGCATAAGTTTGCCTCTTAGCTAATAAGCAGCATGGGGATATCTAGTTGCTTAGAAAAGCAGCTCTTGGTTTCTATAGGTAGGACCCACCTGACCCAGTGGTGCCTTGACGTGGCCGGTGAACTTCAATGGCCATTCAAGTAAACCAAAACCTCTGATTGTGTTTTGTTTCACATGGAGCTACAGCGGTGAGTGCAAATCACAACTTTTTTTTCCTTGTTAGGATGCAACATGGGCAGGTTTTATATAACAAGAAAAAAAGGTTGTGATTTGCGCTCACCACTGTAGCTCCATGTGAAACAAAACACAATCCGAGGTTTTTGTGTAGTTGAGCTTACTTTTCAATGGCCATTCACCTGCCACGTCACAGCACCTCTGGGTCAGGTAGGTCCTACCTATTGAAACCAAGAGCTGCTTTTCTAAGCAACCACATATCCCCATGCTGCTTATCAGCTAAGAGACACACTGATAGGTTTAGATTTATACCCTCAACAGGAACAATTCCACTTGTTCTATTTGTTCAGCACTATTGCTGCTGCCTCTTTCCGTGTTTTGTTTTTAATCCCAAAGTGGAATTGTTCCTGGTGAGGGTATAAATATAAACCATCAGTTTGCCTCTTAGCTGATAAGCAGCTCTTGGTTTCAATAGGTAGGACCTATCAGCTAAGAGGCAAACTGATGGTTTATATTTATACCCTCACCAGGAACAATTCCACTTTGGGATTAAAAACAAAACACGGAAAGAGGCAGCAGCAATAGTGCTGAACAAATAGAACAAGTGGAATTGTTCCTGGTGAGGGTATAAATCTAAACCTATCAGTGTGTCTCTTAGCTGATAAGCAGCATGGGGATATGTGGTTGCTTAGAAAAGCAGCTCTTGGTTTCAATGGGTAGGACCCACCTGACCCAGAGGTGACGTGGCAGGTGAGCTTACACTTCAATGGCCATTCAAGGAAACCAAAACCTCTGATTGTGTTTTGTTTCACATGGAGCTACAGTGGTGTGCGCAAATCACAACTTTTTTTTCATGTTCTATAAAACCTGCCCATGTTGCATCCTATTTCATTTATTTACTATTTCTTTTGTCTCCAGGCCAAGTTCTGAGTTACCCTGACAGCAATCTAGCTCTGGACCTCGGACTGCTCTTTGTGATGGCAATACTTGAGTCTGCGAGGCTTTATCTCGGTGAGTAGCACTGCCTTTGAGACCAAAGATCAAAGGTTCTTCCCAAATGTAAAGCACATGGCTACTCTTTGATTCAAGTAACCTAAATGTTTTTGCTATGATGTGGCAGTAAATCAACAATACTAATCCTATTTTAGGAACCAAAGGAAATTTGACTGAAGAAGAGCTTCCTCTTGGATTCAGCTTGATCCTCAGCGCAGGCAACATCATCCTATCTGTATATTTCATTGTGTGGCAGACCTATATTCTAAGGGCAGACGTAATCCTCAATGCCATCCTGCTGGTCCTCTGCGGGCTGGAAGTCATCCTAGAACTGTTCACCATCGCAGCATTTTTCCGTTGAAAATGAGACCACGCACAAACCCGAATCTTGTCAATGCTGCGAATACTGTTACTGGAGACATTGCTAAACTTACCATGGAGGCAACAAGAGTAAAACCTATATAAACTTAAATACAGAGTGTAAACACTAAAGGGACACAATCAGGGTTATTCAAAGGGATTCGAATTGCTGGAGAAAGGTAAAAAGTGAAATTCAGCATACGGTTACCTTTCCTGGCCATTCGGCTATTCAGAGAGCAGGAAATTCGACAAATCCTGGCGAATTGCCTGCACATTCGGTGCCTGTTCGAGGGCAGTGAAATCTAGAGAAGCAATGCTTTGGCTATTCAGATAACACAAACCAGCAGTGAAAGGTTCCCGAAATGCCCTGCTGTTCGGTGGTTTAATTCGGCATATTTATTCAGGCGAATCCCATAGGCTTCAACGTTATAAATATTCCCGTTTTAATTCAATATCTAATAAACCGTTCATTCTAATATTCTGCAGTAAAAAGTCTATTTATAGATTTTTTTTTTTGGGATATTTCAAGCATTTTTTGGGATTTTTTTGCCAAAAATTTTGCTGATTTTATTTTTAAAAAAAAAAAAAATTTTTTTTAGTTTTTTTAAAATTTGTTTTAAACGTTTGTTCTTTTTTCTGTTACAGACCTTTTTATTATCATTCATTGGATCTTGTATATAAATTTCAGACATTTTCGCTCAGTAGTTTGTTTGCAAACAGCGTGGCACTTTTCAAACATTCAAGCGTACTGTTTTTATTTTTCTTCACCTCCTTCGTCTGCGGTGTCGGCTTTTTCCGGCGGCTGCACTGCGTGTGATCGGCTCCTGCTCGGGTTTTTCCGGCGTTTTCGGCGGGTTAATCCAGATGTTTTTGCGGGTTTCGGTGTGCGTTCGCCCTCGTTTTGCGGTGTGTTTTCGGCGACTTTTCCCTGCAGTACGACGGCCCTGTGGTGCTTGCTGAATACACCGCAGGGTCGCTGAAATGGGATCGCCAAATCGTGCCGAAATTGAAGAGAACGAAAAGTCACCGAACGTGCGGTGACTTTGATTCTCTTTTAATAACCCTGATAGTTTTGAAATCTTTGTTTCACGGAATACTCTTCTAAATGGACCAAATGGATACCGTTGATGGTGAAGACATCAGACTTTAGGAAGCTTTCAATTGTCGTCCCCTGGAATTGTTGCAGGATATGTAAAATATCTTCTTTCAAATCGCAAACCATTATTTTGCCAAATATTGTTATGGTTGCCACAGATGACGGTGAAGTTTGCTTTGAGAGAAACAATCTTTAAATTTACTTTGTAATACAATGAATAAGATTTAAGTATTTTATATTTAATGCATACACAGGCTGATGCCGGTCATCTACCAGTTATGTATTTTTAAATCCTATTTTCTGATGTTTTTAACCTGTTAATTTTAATGAGACATTCTAAAGATTAGACATTAAATTTCAAATGAAATCTTTTCTGTTATATTTTAATGAATGGTTAATTAGTGTGTTAATTAAATGGAATGTGTCAATAAATTGTACTAAAAATCTATTTAATTGCATAAATGGACAACCTGTACCACCTCTCCAGTGGAATATGAATCTAACGTCCAACTCTTGTCCCTGTTCTACATGATTTTATGAATGACTTATGATTGAGATGAACTTGTGCCCTTCACTAGAGTTGGTGAGTTCCTCTTGCTTTTGTTGTAATGGGGACACATCCGGGTCTTGTCCATGGCTACAGGATGAAACCTGACTTAACTTCGAACCTGTTCTCCAAAAGTGAGTGGCCCAAAAATTGAGTGTTCCCTTTTCCTGTTTCCCAATATGTGAGTGACCTCATTTTCCCCTTCCCAGAAAATAAGTGGCCCTATTCATCCACTGTTCCCCCAAAAGACAGATGCCCCTTCCTTTCTCCAATGGGATGGCCCTACTCGTCCTTTTCCAAAGTTAGTGGTACCTTGCCTCCCTTCCCCCAATGGGAATGACCCACCCCTCATCCCCCAAAGTGCGCGGCTAGTCTGCTTTCTCTACCAGCATGCCCCTACCTTCACACTAGTGGTGCACCGAAATTAAATTAAAATACCAAAAATTCAGGATCAGTTTGCCTGAAAATCAGTCATCAGAACCTGGCCTAGCAGGGGGCTCACCTGAGCCTGGAGGCCGGCCAAGCAGGGGGATTATTTGGGTCGATAATAAATATATATATATTTTTTTTTTTTTTTTTTGGCTGAGAGCACCATTTTCGGTCGACATTTCGGTGCATCCCTACTTCACACAGGAAATAATCCACCGCCCCCAGAAAGGGAGCACCTATTCATCCTCAAACACCGCGTGTGTCTTGCCTCCTCACTCTCCTGGTATGTCGCGGCTTTCACAAAGGAAACTTTACGCCAGGGTATGGAGGAAGCAGGACCTGGAATGCTTAAAATTCGGGGGTCTGAGAGACCATAATTGAGCCTCATGCTCAGCATAATGCACATACAGCCGCAAGGGGCATCATGCAGGGGAGGACGGCGGCACTCCTTGGAGCCACCAGGCCTATGAACTTGTCATGGGTTGTCCCCTCATGATGACTGGTTTGACTAGCTGAACAGGGATGCACAGAGACAAAGTGTGTAGGCTTCATAGCACCGTAAGACACATGTCCTTGAAGTGGCAACATCAGCTGACACAGTGCCTGCGACTCGCCTCTGCCGGGTCCAGATTGGACCCAGGTGCTGCAAAGGATGACAATCCCCTCCCCAGCGTTAGGATTCGAGAATTAGGTTGAGAGAAGTTAGTAAAAATAAGGGCCCTTTTTCCATAGTTGACGGTAAAATGGAGACGGTAAGCAGGATAATGTGCGCCTGCAGATTTTCCTTACCGTCTCCATTTTACCATCATATTCCGGGGTAGGTGCTTTATTAGCGCCAGGCCCCGGAACGAAGTGCAAGGCTGTCCTATACCGGCAGCGGCGCAATGCGTCCATAGGACTTCGTGGAGCTCTGCTTGTCTCGGCTGCTAGAATGCTCTTGTGAGATCGTGGAGGGAGACTAGGAACTATTTGTTCCCAGTCTTACGCAGCTTCATCTCGCCAGGCGCAGAGTATCGGGCCACTGGATGAGAGATGAGCATGGGATTTAATGGGGGTTTTTTAGAGAGTGTTTTATGATTTTGCATTTTCTTTTAGGAGTCGGTATTTCACAGTGATCGAGCGCCTCCCGTGTGGAAGCTCAGCTTCTTTGGAATAGCCTGCGCTTGCACGCGGAGGGTACAATTAACATCTCCCATAACACGCTCTGCTTGCGGCAGGAACGCAATGGAGTTTCCTGCCGATACACTAATTACAGGAGACATTACGTGTAACATTTCTTGTAATTAGCTTATCGACAACTGGAATATAGCCCAGGGTAGTTTAGGATAATTCAGGTTGGCATGGCCAAAAGTTTTTCTTCCGTCCTCTTCCAGCGTGTGGCAGCATTGCTCTGTGTGGGATAGCATGGTATTTATTAACATTCATCAGAGAACTTGGGCACAGGACCTCTGTTAAAGCATTGCGCCATGATGCTCCAATCTTCTTCATCTCTTCTCCCCTCCCATTCACTTTGTTTTTATTGATGAGATGGAGTAGATGATGTAATCACATATATATCCAGTGAATGGACATGATAAGGAAACAATGTGACATAAAGATAATATCAAACATTCTACACGTGATCTCCTGTATTCATCCCAGTATCATCTTAATCTGAATTCCCCCTTCAATGTTACTGCACACCTTTGGATGTAATTGCACATTATCTACCCCCCCCCCCCCAACAATGTCATCCAACCCATTTCAAGTCTAAGGGCTTATTCACTAACCACTGTTACTTTGTTTAAATAATAGTGGTTTATTTCAGGGAACTACAGTACGTGAAGTATGGTGAAAGCACAGTGAATTTCACTGGTTAGAGAACTGCCCCTCCATATTGCTCCATTGTTCTCACCATGGTTACCACCGAACATATTTAGTTCAGATTTCACTGTTGTTTATCGGAATTCAATGGAGATCGCCAATTTAACCTCACCGGTGATGCAGACAACGGTGTAACCACACTGAATGCAGAATCGCATTGGTTTACTTATACAGATGAATAACATCTTTGTTCATCGTTTCTCGCCATTGTTTGATTCGATTAAATTAATTATATGAATGCAGGTTCCAGGCTTCTGTTTCTCACCAGACGCACCTCGCATACCTCCCCCCTCTGCCGGTCCCTCCATTGGCTTCCTGTACATCTCTAGATAGAGGTTAAAATGCTGACGCTCACGTTCAAATCACTCAATAACTTGACCCCTCCTTACATGTCTTTGTTACTCCCCAAGCACGTCCCTCCTTGACCACTCCAATCAGCGGACGACCTCCACCCACACCGCTGTGACGTACACCGGGAGGCAGGACCGGACTGGCCTACCGGGATACCGGGAGGAATCCCGGTAGGCTGGAGGCTTGTCAGTACTGGTGCACATAGGTTAGGCCAAGGTCAGACAAGTAAACTATCATCCTCTAGACCTGTGTAAATGGCAGAACATGGAGAAAATAAGACCAGAGAGCAGATAATCCCATTTTTTATTTCTCTTCACTCTGTGTATGTTGCTGAAAATTTAGTTATGTGGATTCATGTGATATACAGCAATTTCTCAGCGGCAGTAACAATCCAATGAGTCAGCTGTGCATCCCATAGGCCGCAGCGACTTTATGCAACTGGCTCATCAATAAATCATTTGCAGTTTGCTCATACTGGGCCGTTGAGTAATGTGAGATGGTCAAGGCACGCATGGGTTCCTGGGGACTATGCCATGATGATAGTTGTCATATTGTCATATTATGATGTAGGCTCACGTAGCCAGGATGTGCATGTAGAGCTGCAGAGAACGAAAAATCAGGAGTCATACAGTATACTGATACTATTAAAGCAGACCAGAGAAAAGTACTTCATCAGCTCAAAAGCACATACTTTACCAAATCACAAACTAAAAAAACATGTTGTACAGGTTGGGTATCCCTTATCCGAAATGTTCCAAAATTCTAAAACTTTTTGGGCAACGCCATGACACAACAAGTGGAAAGTTCCACCTCGGGCCGTGTGTGACAATGCAAAATTATTATATATATATTGAATAAAATTACCATCAAGCTATGTGTATAAGGTTTATATGAAAATAAATACATTTTATGTTTAGACTTGGGTTCCATCACCAAGATAACTTGGGTAGTATTCCAACCCTGACGTCAACCTAACCAGAGCTGTAGTAAATTTAGCACCTCCATAGACTATGGACTATATTCCACAGGTGTCAATAACTACAGGAAACATTACGCAAAACGACTCCTGTAGTTATTTTATCAAGGGAAACGCTATTCCATTCCTGTCACAAACTGAGCTTGCGGCTCGAATGTAGCGATTCCTTGCACGAGGTTACTGTACATTAACCCTTTTATGCCACGGGGCGTACTATGCCATCCTTGCGTTGGGTGGGACTCAACGCAGCAGGCAGGGTCTGATTAACATAGGGGCTGATGGAGCAGCAGCTCCAGGCCCATGTCCCAGAATAGGCCCAGAGAAATAATAACTGTCTGCATTGATGGACATTTGGACCCATGTATCTCCAACTCCATTGCAGCTACAGGGTCATGTTAGGTTTCCCTGGAAAGGCCAGAGCATGGCCTTTCCAATGGTATCAAACATGACCAGGGTTTGTGTAATAATAAAAATAAATATTTCGTATTTTTTTTTTTTCCTTTTAACACAGCAATATTTTACCCTTTTCAATTATAAAGTGAACAATGACGCTGCACTAACTCACGTCACCAACAAGTGTGGAGGTGATGGCACAATCCGTTGTTATGAATTGTTACATCAAATACCTAAACCGACGTACTGCAGCGAAGAGCACTGGGGGGGCTTTGGACCCCTGCGTCACTAATCTTTACACCTCACAAGGTCAAGTGAGGTGTCATTGGACAGGTCAGAGTCTGGTCTTTGCATTAATAAAAAAAAAGTGACCGTGTAAAATCTAAAAGAAAAGAAAACTATTTTTTTATTTATTTTCAGTTTCTAAGCAATGGCATTGTCCATTTGTCATTTACTTATAAAATGAGCAATACCACTGCCATTACTCACCTTTTAATTTCCCACACCGGGAGCAAGGTCAGTGTTTTATACATAGTCATATTATTCATAAAAAAAACACGCTCCAAAACACAAGGGAAATATTTCATTTTTTAAAAATAATTTGGTTAAAATTGTATATTTTCTCAAAAAAATGCAGTAACAGGTTCCCATTTCAGTTGTTTTTTTTTTTTTTTAACAAGAATTCCCTATAGAATATATAACCACAAAGGTTTGGATGATAAAATGTGGGGGGGGAAAATGTACACGCTGTAAATGATTGAGGACATTTCCATTCAGATTTCAATCAGTATCTGCCTGGTTAGATATACCCATATCTACACTAATAAATAACCTAAAATATGTTTTCTTTTCGCAAAATTCCAAAAAAAAAAAAAAAGGCACCAAAATATTCAGCTCCAGGCCCTTAGAGATAACGCGACTTTCAAATCGCACAGTGTGAACGGGGCTTTATATGTATAAAGCAAGGTATATATGACAATGGATAGTCAGAGACTCTAGGGACTCAGCTTGTACGCTTTATGATAGACATTTCTAACACAATAATAATTGTATGCTCACATAGGCCCTTCGAGAGAGGTACATGATATACAAATACTGGAATATTACATTTAAATCTAAGGAATGAAACTAGACGCAATATCCAAGCCATAAGCGCCAGGTGCAGCTCAGTTGGAATGATCGCTCCATCTATTAAACTAAGAGATATAGCCATTAAGTATAACGGCCCCAGAGGTCAGCTTAACGGCTCGGTTGGAGTAGGGCCCACAGTGTTTGTGATTGTTGATAATGCTCCTTGCATGGTTTCAGGAGGGGAAATATATATAGACGGACTAATATTTTATTTGCATTAAAGGGCCACTACCACCAAAAAATGAAATGTCCTTATTGTGTTTATTTGATGTTGCTGATATCTTACATGTGTTTTGTTTTTCACTTGTATATTTAGTTAAGACTTTTTTTTACTCTATGTGTGTCACTGGGTGCATTCATTGTGTGATCTTTTGTGTTGTAAACTACCCCACTCATAGTTTCTTTACATCACTGTTTGAAATATCATTGTATTGTGTGGGATGTATTCAAAGGACACACCAGCGGCGAGAAGCCTTTTAAGCTTCCTGTCTTATCTCATCCAGCTGCCAGCTCTTATCTTGAGTAGCCTGAAGAATGATAGGCCACTGCGGCCCTATCTAAACATTCCCTCCTCCAGCTCAATAAACTGTTAAATACTGTAGATTGGATACACCACATAAGTAAAGAAAAACCTTTGGTAAATGTTGGTAATGGGAAAAATGAACAAAATGGTAGAGAGATTAAAAAAACAAATTTTATTCTTCCTTCTTTCATGCAATTACTTCAAACAAAGGAAAAAACAACAGCCTGCGTTTTATAAAGTGGGTTTGTTAATGCAGACGTAATAGAGTTACATCTTATGTAAGGGGTAGCGTTCCGTTAAGGTTTGTCCCTAATTTAAGACCTCTTAAAAGTAAATTATTCCATTTGCGCTGCTTCATCCTCCTATATTCCATCACCGTGAAATGCGAGCTTGATGAGCCAAAATAGGCAAATGACCCACAGATGGCATGTTTCACACCCACCTAGGGAGGTGACGGCTGGCAGTGGAAAAATCCTTGCCAGCCAAACGAATGTGTCAAAACAAGTGGCGCCTATATCCTCGCTAGGTTCTTATGCCTGACTCACTGAACTACAAAACACAACTCTTTAGATCAAGCAACCACAAAACATGCCTTGCAAGGAGCGTGCCAGGTGAAGAGATTGTTAACGTGCGCGTGGCCACAGAAAATAATAATTCATTGCAAAGAATCTCCATCAGGTCTATTCACTAAAAGGGTGAAACTCAGGAGAACTGGCAGGAGAAGAGAACACTCTAGACCAAATAGCCGATTAGGAAAGTGAGAGTAATGGGAGAATTTTTCTGGTTTGACTATTTTGACCTAGAATTTTCACTTCTGTCAAGTATCCTGAGTTTCACCCTTAGTGAATAGACCTGCAAGGGTTAAACTCAACATCAGAAACAATATGTATGCATGTTCCAGGACATTATACACCTTTATTTTTTTAGACTGTTCTTTTCGTATGTCCAAAAACTGATGAGTGGCGGCAAGGTTACAGTTACAAGAATTTATAAAGTGCCAACAAATTCCGTAGCGCTGTAAAATGGGTGTGTAGGGTTGCCAGATCGGCCATGTTTTCCTGGACACATATTACTATTTCATACGAAGGGGAGCTCAGGGATAAGGCCGGGGTCAGACGAGCGTTTTTAATAGCGGAAGGAAGGAACCTCCTCTGACGTCCGTCTGGCCACCTCGCTGAGCGCAGTTAGTGCACTCAGTGCTGCAAGGCTCGATCCTCCTATGGAGAATCACTCTTTGCAGCTCCGTCCAACGCTCGTCGTAGCGTTTCAACGCGGAGGCTTTCAGCCTGTTCGCTGTAGCGTGCGCAGTTCGGGGTTATGGGTATGCCCCGAGTCTGGAATTGATTATAAAACTGCCGATGTTGGTACCATTAGGACACTTTTCACTCATTTATGTGTGTTTATGTCTTATTATTTTCGTTTGCAATAAAGTAACCTGTGTTGTTGGTACTCTACTCGCACTCACGTGCAAATTGTGACTTTGAACCCTATGGGTGAGACAGAATAACAAATCTACAAACAAGTTCAACAAACAGAACAGTAAGAGAGAGGGACCCTGCTCGATGCATTAGGGCATAATAACTTAATCAGGATTTGTGGACAGGGAGAATTAGATGCCGCGGAAAATGATGTTGTTATATAATTAAAAATATCCCTAATATGCGGGGTTGCAGAATATGGTGACTTTTGGTGGATCGCGCTTTGTAGCCCCATCCTACGTCCGTCGTAGCTTTTTGACGGGGAGGCTTAAATCACGTCCGGTGTAGCCCTCTCCGTCAAGCCGTCACAAAGCTGCGACGGACGAAGGGAGGAGCAGTCACACACAGGGCCGGTGCTCCCACTAGGCAACCGACTAGGGTGCACCCAGGGCCGGTGCAAGCTTTTTTGCCTAGTCAGGCGAAGGTCTGTTTTGGTGCCCCCCCCCCCGTCATGTCAAGCCAATCAGGATAGAGATGCATAATAATCTCTATCGTGAGTGTTCGGTGTCGTCACGCAGAGATTAAAGGATGCTTAAAGTTGGTCTTGCAAGGACAACCTTTAGCAGCGTTGTGAGTCACTGATTGGGGGGACAGCCACCAGTGCTGTCTTTATGGACTTATATAAACACTGTCTTTCTTCTGGAAAGGCAGTAGTTACATTTGTCAGACTGTAGGAACAACATATTTGGGTATATATTTGCGGCCCCCAGCTCATGTATGGGTATATATTTGCGGCCCCCAGCTGCTCATATGGGTATATTTGCGGCCCCCTGCTCATGTATGGGTATATATTTGCGGCCCCCAGCTCATGTATGGGTATATATTTGCGGCCCCCAGCTGCTCATATGGGTATATTTGCGGCCCCCTGCTCATGTATGGGTATATATTTGCGGCCCCCAGCTCATGTATGGGTATATTTGCGGCCCCCAGCTGCTCATATGGGTATTATTTATGGTATAAATTTTCCCCCAGCGAGTCTCTTACCTCTCTGCTCAGCTGACTGTGTCTGATTGACTGTGACAGTGTGCACAGCACTGCTCACTGCTGCCTGCTGACTTCTGCTGCCTCACCTTGGCACTGCAGGCCCCCCCGTCGCCCGCTGGCGTTCTAGTTCTACTCAGTCCACACTCTCAGGCAGTCAGGGAGGGAGTGAGACGAGAGACCAGACCACCAGGGACAATCAGGGACCAGACCAGGTAGTAGGTTTTTTAGTAGCAACAATTTTTTAGGCTTAGCTTAAGCTAGGCACCGCCACCGTCGCTCTCTGCGTCCCCCTCGTGTGACACGTGACGTCACGTCTCGAGGCGACTGGTGCGAGCGGCCGCTGGCGCTGGCCAGGCATGTGATGCACACGTGCACACGCACCTTTCCCGCTCGCCTGTGATTGGATTCGGGAAGCAAGGCCAGGCAGGGAACCACGTGGTGCTTGGTGTCCCCTCCCTCTCATTGCCCCCTTCCAATCCCAGGCAGGGGCGGATCCAGAGACTAGTCTTGGGAGGGGCACTTACAGAAAATAAGGTGTTTTAGCAGAGAGCCCGACTCACGAGAATTTACAGAGGGCCGGCTCACAGGAGCTTACAATCTAGAGGAGCAGAGGGCCCGGCTCACAGGAGCTTACAATCTAGAGGAGCAGAGGGCACCCAGGAGCTTACAATCTAGAGGAGCAGAGGACACCCAGGAGCTTACAATCTAGAGGAGCAGAGGGCACCCCGGATTTTACAATCTAGAGGAGCAGAGGGCACCCCGGATTTTACAATCTAGAGGAGCAGAGAGCCCCCAGCTCACACATGAATTTGCCCCCAGCTCAAGGATTTGCCCAGCTCATGGATTTGTCCCCAGCTCAAGGATTTGCCCAGCTCATGGATTTGCCCCCAGGTCATGGATTTGCCCAGCTCATGGATTTGCCCCCAGGTCATGGATTTGCCCAGCACATGGATTTGCCCCCAGCTCATGGATTTGCCCCCAGGTCATGGATTTGTCCCCAGGTCATGGATTTGCCCAGCACATGGATTTGCCCAGCTCATGGATTTGCCCCCAGGTCATGGATTTGCCCAGCTCATGGATTTGCCCCCAGGTCATGGATTTGCCCCCTGGGTCATGGATTTGCCCAGCACATGGATTTGCCCAGCTCATGGATTTGCCCCCAGGTCATGGATTTGCCCAGGTCATGGATTTGCCCCAGGTCATGGATTTGCCCAGCTCATGGATTTGCCCCCAGGTCATGGATTTGCCCAGCTCATGGATTTGCCCAGCTCATGGATTTGCCCAGCTCATGTATTTTCCCCCAGGTCATGGATTTGCCCAGCACATGGATTTGCCCAGCTCATGGATTTGCCCCCAGGTCATGGATTTGCCCAGCACATGGATTTGCCCCCAGCTCATGGATTTGCCCCCAGGTCATGGATTTGCCCAGCTCATGGATTTGCCCAGCTCATGGATTTGCCCCCAGGTCATGGATTTGCCCAGCACATGGATTTGCCCCCAGGTCATGGATTTGCCCAGCTCATGTATTTGCCCCCAGGTCATGGATTTGCCCAGCACATGGATTTGCCCCCAGCTCATGGATTTGCCCCCAGGTCATGGATTTGCCCCCAGCTCATGTATTTGCCCCCAGGTCATGGATTTGCCCCCAGCTCTCACCTGGATTGTTGCCCCAGCTCCGGCAGGGGGTTGAGGGACCCAGATGCCGGGCAGCGCGGGAGCGCCTGCCCGGTCTTGAACAGTCCGTCCTGTGAAGTGGATGCGGCTGTGTGCATGCGCAGCCGGTCACGCGGTCCGGCCAGTCAGGTGGTACTGAGACTCAGTACCACCTGATTAGCCGGACCACATGACCGGCTGCGCACGCACACAGCCGCATCCACTTCACAGGACGGACTGTTCAAGACCGGGCAGGCGCTCTCGCGCTGCCCGGCATCTGGGTCCCTCAACCCCCGGGCCAAATCTCGGGGTCGGTCATCCGAATCGGATGACCGATTACACCCCGGGCTGGCGCCCCTCACACTGGCAGGACGCCAGACAGTAAGGCGGCCGCCTGTGCCGCCTTACGTTAGCGCCGGCCCTGGGTGCACCGCCGCTTAGGGGAGCAGCCAAGCCCCAACCCGGGTTCCACTATTGTACCCGTTCCTGATTGTGCGGCTCGTATAGATGGTAGTGGCGGCTCGCAAAGCCGACATTATTGGCTTGCGGACCTCCGCTAGCAGAGCAGAAGGTGGGCGCTTATGGTGATGCACAGGCACCACCAGATGAAGTGTGGGCGCCACCAGAGGCAGATGAAAGAAAAAGAGAGGCAGAGGAAAGAAAGGCACAGCGGAAAGAGAGACAGTACATAACAGAGAAAGAAAAAAGAGACAGAAGAAAGAAAGAAAAAGAAAGATGCAGATAAAAGAAAAGGCGAAAGAAAGAGCCACAGAAGAAAGAAAGAGGCACGGAGGGCAGAGGAAAGAAAGAAAGAGACCGAGGAAATAAAGAGGCACAGACCGATTCCGGGCTCGACCAGCGGAGGGGTAAGATGGGCACCGAACGACCATGTGCAGCCCCCATGCACAGTGTGTGTGGTCCCCCCACAGTGTGTGTGTTCCCCCTGCATTTCAACAGTTTTTTTTGGGGGGGGCACAAGTAGCTGGTCTTGGCTAGGGCACAAAATAGTCTAGCACTGGCCCTGGTCACACAGACGCACTCAGTGTGCGCGTGTAATCGCAGCCTAAGGGATATACTGTATGCTTGCACAGACATTTTCCTCCTATGCTTTGTAAAGGAAACACTAACAACGGGTCAGTTGTAGAATCCCTGGTAGCTCAATATTCACAGGTAAAGTCAGTATTTAAGAATTATTACCAGCTCTGAGACCCTGGTGTTAAGTGATTTTTGTTTGGAAAATCACTTAGCACTTAATAATAAGTATATTAAATATACATTACTTACCTCTGGTCCCGCGGAGCAGAGGGAAGCACGACCCAACATCTTCTCTATCCTTATGCAGGAGAACACTGGAAACAAATAGTTCCCAGAGTCCTTCAGTGGGCTTAGATGAGCTTGCACAGGGTTCTGCTTGTCTCCATGGTGTAACCACTGCTAGTAATTTATAACGTCTGTTTATATGACTTGTGGTGTGAATACAGAGGCTCGGTCATAATACAGTCTACAATGAGAGCTACTAAAGGCTGTGCACTGTCTTATAGTAATTTTTACAATGTAGAGCAAGGCCATCATTATGCAAGACCAAGGCTTTTTAATGAGCCCGGTCCACTTCTCCTTTCAGTTTATAGTATTATCCAGTGGTATGCCACTTACCTTTGTTGCTCAAACTGGATATTTTGCATTATACACTCTCTGTACTCTATCTTCAAACTGGTTTTCTATCCATTTTCCCTCCATTTATCCCTCGATTTATAAACTCTATCTGTGGAGGGATAGTACATCCTTTCTTCTATACTTTTCTGGAAGCATGGACAACATATGTGAACGCTGATTGTATAAATTTGACATTTGTTTGAGATGCTTATCTTTGGGGCAAAAGGAAGCAGAAGTTTAATGATGCTACCTTGGAGACACTGATAGATAAGGCGTGCCAGCATTAGCACAGACAGTATAGCAGGTTTGTCAAGCGCACTCCCTTAACAAATATCTGTGGAAGGGAATTGTGAACTGATTATGTGTGAAGGGAGTGAGAATCACATTAACCCTTTCATTGCTATGTTTTTAAAAATGCAAGTTTTTTCATTTCTCAGAAAGTATCGTTTGAATTATTTTTCCGTGTCAGAATGGAAAGTTGAAAGGATTTCTTTTTGTAGTCATTGCTTTCAGATTCATTGAGTGGAAAAATAATAATAAATCAATCATTTATAGCAGGGCTCAAAATTTCAAGTCCCAAGCTACTAAACAGGCCATAAGAGTTACTCGCCACCAGTTGCTCCACCTAACCCCTACACAGCCCTTAACTCTGCCCCTAAACACGCCCCCTTAAATTATCTTATTAAATTATCTGGGGAGGAGGGGGGGCTGCACTGTGGCACTGCCGGAATACGCAGCACAAAATAATTTATTGTGCTGCCTGCGTGTGCATTTCCACTCGCCCTCACTTAATTTCCACTCGCCAAATGAGAGTAGGCGAGTGGAAATTTTGAGCCCTGATTTATAGTGTAATGAAACTGCAGAGCAGAAATATTATATTATAAATAAAATTATAATTATATTTCACTATATTGGATTTATTAATTATAATTATTAACTATTACATTAATAAACAACATGTTACAGGACCTGCAGATATTTTCCTTTATTCGGGTTAACGTAGACTAATTACAAGTCCTGCAATGGGACACATTTCCCTGAATATGCAATTTCAATATCCAGGACCCTATAACCCCATCTTGCCATAATCTAACTTTACTTAGTTGTGTCTTTGTGTCATATTTACCATAGGCAGTTACTCTGCCTCTTCACTCCTGATACCACTACCACATTACACGTGGAGATGCCGCATATCCCAGAGAGACAGTTTGACCAGAAATTATACACTGACACTATGTTATAGTTGCATTGCCATTTATCCTACATGGCCCTCAAACAGATGCTACAAGGGTCCTTACCCCTGCTGTCTCCTGGTGCAACAGTCACACCGAGCAACAGTGTCATTATCAATGTAGTTGCCAATAGCTCCATTTCTACTATTCAACCCATAGAAACCTCATATTGGCAAAGCTGTTGAAAAGTGAGAACGAATGGTCTTCTTGAATCTGACCTAGGATAACAGCCTCAATAGACGCATAACTGCCAACAGTTCCAGTTCTCTAGATATGCCTTGGGTTTGTACTCCGTGTCCTGGGGCTTAATTGCCCCTGGGCTCTGTTTTGAGATTGAGATTTGCCAAAGATGAGCTAAATTCAGAATCTTGGGAAAAGAAACCCTTCTGGACACTGAGCACAAACCTGGGAAGCTGGGACTGGTGGCAACTATACAAACATGTTTCTACTTATAATTGATAAGCCATGGCTTTCAACCCCGTCCAAAGACACAATCGATCTGAACTATCAAGCAAGCATCTTTGGACCACCATGGGCCACATCATTTCTTCAGTCAAGAAGACCAGTGTGCCAAAAGGAGGACTGAATGCCACTTGATCAGACAGTGGAGACCCATAAGTCACTTTAGAGTAGGACCATGAGCGACTGCTGCAAGCTACAGGGAGCAAAAGGCTATCCCCGAATTGCTTTGAGAATGCACAAGCCAGTCATGCTTTTATCCTCTTTATTTTATGTATCATTCCCTTTATACTATGTACAGTATGTTCAACTTAATGTTTAAATGCAGCATTGGAATATGAGCTGCCGGTACCATTGTGATTGAAACTTCAGCCTTTATTGTCTCCCAACATTTCTTCTTAGGCCCCGTTCACACTGTGCGATTTATCGCGTGTTTTTTGCCTCGATATAGCGCATATTTCCGCGCGATATCGCTCTATGTAGCTTCTCCATTGCATTTCAATGGATCTGTTCACATCTTGTCGCTCAATGTCGCCTGTAGCTCATCGCTGTAGCTTGTTGCTGGTACATGACCCTTTTTTCGAGACTTGCGATTTGCATTGGTGGTGTTTTGCAATATCGAGCAATGCCGCGAATATGAAAATTGTGCGGGAAAAAAAGCGCAATTTTCATGTTGCTCAGTGTGAACGCGGCCTTAAAAATCATATTAAGACAAAAAGAAGGTGGACATGAATGTAGAAACCCTCATAGGTTCATTGTCCACAAATCAGTCCAGTTTACCTCAAGCAAGGAGGAATATGTCATGACCTAAGTTTGGTTCATTGACGCGAATAGGTTATTTCATGATTCTATGCCAAGGCCTCTAAAGATACGGTATCTTATAATTTCGATTATGTTTACTAAGTCAGATACCAAAGTCCCATTGAAGCAATTCTTTAATTTCCTGGTATGTTTCCCCAATTTTTATTACCTGTGATTGCCTGGCAATAAAGAATTGTGTTGTACTCTGATGTGTCATGGCCCATGCCCGGCACCACGAGATAACCTTGGGAAGAGCTGTGGCAGTATTGGTGCAGCCTGGCCTGATTCCTGGCAGTCCTCCATATTCCCAGTGATCTCCTTGTCCCTAGTGATCTCGGAGGTCTCCTGTCCTTGCAAGCCTTTGTGTCTCCTGTTCCTGCAAGCCTCCTTGTGTTCCTGTCTGTACCCAGCCACCCCTTTTCCCATCCTGTCCTTTATCCTCAGCTTAGTGGTCTGTCTCCATCCAGAATTCCATTCACCTGTTCTTTCAGTGTTTGTGTATCTCTGCATCTGCAAACCGGTACCAATCCCTGTCACATTGACCAACTACTATTCTGTGCGATATTCTTCCTAGTGGGGAGGTCTGTAGGTCTATAAGATTTATAGATTGCAGCTGGGATGGATGTGATGTCAGTGCCAGATTATACACAAGGTACCCTAGGCTCCTGCCCAAGGCTTGTGGCACACTCGTGGACCTGGCCAACCATATGCTAAGTACTTTATCTTAATGATCTGGGACCAAGTTAGGTCCCCGAGAGGAAGTTCCTATGGAAAACCAGTCATTGGACTGAATGCCAGCACCTGGCTGACAGAGAAAGTGGAACTGTGGAGGTTTCACTACACTGGGTGGCGGGCCTGCAACCCAAGCAGTGCAGACACTCCAGTCACATGCAGCAGCAGCAGCTCTGAGAGTTGGGAATGATCAAAGTAGAAGGCTGAAGTCAACAGTCCAGTCTCACAAATTACTCCCCAAGTACTCAGCACTGAGGGAAACTCACTTCCAGAGACTCTCCGCTCTCATCCCGGACTTCACCTCTATAGAAGAGACGAGGAAACTCTACATCATACTGGGAGAAGAGGAGCCGGCGGTGAAAATATCTGCCCAATACGTCACAGAATGTCACAGACTGAGAGGAACATGAGAGATCCCGGACTTATAGATTCCCAACACGGACTCGCCCCCATCCCCCTTCACATTATCCCTTACCCCTGATAATGTCCATGGACTTGCCCATTCCCCCCCATATATGTCACACTACCCTCCCCCCCCTCCACCCAATATAACCTCCCCATATGCTTTGGCAATGCTAAAATGTATTTGGTCCTGCCAATAAAGCTTGATTTGATCTCTCAGGGAGAGAAAGGGTGGGAGAAGCTAAAAAGGGGGGAGAGAGAAGCTGAAAGGTGGGGAAAGAGAAGATGAAAAGGAGGACTGAGGGGAGAAGATGAAAAGGGGGGAGAGAAAAGCTGAACATGGGGGGAGAGAAAAGCTGAAAAAGGTGGAAGAAAAGAGCTGAAAGGTGGGGCAAGTGAAAATGAAAAGGAGGAGAGAGAAGCTGAAAAGAGGGAGAGAGAGAAGTTGAGAAGGGGAAGAGACAAGAAAAGAAGGGCATGGAAGGGGAGACAGAAGATGAGCAGAGAAAGAGGTACAGGGAAAATGAGCACAGAAAGGGAGAGAGAGAAAATGGACATAGAAGGAGGGGAGTAAGAAGATCAGCATAGAAAGAGGGGTGAGGGAAAATGACCATTGGAAAGGGGAGAGAAGAGGAGCATGGATGTGGAGAGAGAGATAAGGAGAGTTAAATAAAGGGAAGAGAGAATGGGATTAAAAAGGGAGAAAGAAGGAAATAATGGGGAGAGAGAAGGGGATAAAAAGGGGAGAGTGTGTGTGTGTGTGTGAATCCATAAATGTGTGTATCTGTCAGTAAGTGTGAGTGTATGTATGTGTATCTGTGAGTGTATGTATGTGTATGTTGTGTATCTGTGAGTGTATGTATGTGTATCTGTGAGTGTATGTTGTGTATCTGTGAGTGTATGTATGTGTATCTGTGAGTGTATGTATGTGTATCTGTGAGTGTATGTGTCTGTCTGTGTCAGTGTGTGAATCTGAGCGGCTTTTACAACTAATAAAGTTGGTCTCGGATACATTTGTGTGGGGTTTGATTTTAGGGAAGTGGGCAGTGCTTGGCTCTAAAAGGGCATCAATGTAATGTTCTGATTCGGGGTTAGTAGTTAGGGGTACAAGGGGGCATTGCTATGAACTAGGGATAATAATGTGAGGAAAAGGGAACATTGTACATATATATTCAGTATTAGTTTGAGGTAGGTGGGGCATTGCTTAGAGTTAGTTGGGATTGATGGATTTTTATTCCTTTATGTTTGCTGAAAATAAATAATAATTAATTCTAAACAGCCTTAAAATGTTTTTTATTATGTAATTTTCTAACCATAGCTTTTTAAAAAAAAATTAAATAGGGGGCTGGGTTGCTGCTCCATGGGCCTATGGGTTGTACTTGCCCCCTGGGCCACATTTTCCAGTCAGCCCCTACCCGGAATGCCATGCCAAGTCAGCCTTACCCAGGCTTTCTTTATATAAGATACATGGGAACTCCCTGAGGATCATCTCAACAGCCTCAAGGATTCCCTTTTATTTCTCACCCAGTAACCTCTTATAGGCACCGGAATAGCAAAGGCGCCTGTAGTCAACTGCAACTCAAGACCATGGACCGGCCAGCATCGGCTTGAAATATTAAAGAGGTACATATTTCAAGAGGCTTATGTCAAGGCTCAGGTGTTATCCACTGGAGTTAATCGGCTTTCTCCCTGAAGGTGTCCTCTACTAGTCTGTCATCACAAGCCGATTACAAAAGCTGATACCTCAACCTCTAATGAAAGAAGAAGCACGGAGAGGAAGAGAGCAGCCACCCATGCAACATCCGTCCTAGAATTGCCTTCTTGCCATTTATTAACTCTTTTTTTGACGTTGATGTAAAAATGCAACATGTCGATAGTATTTCAAATATTTGTACAAGTTCATCATTCTGTCTATTGGTTATTCACCGAGGCCTCGATTTAATTCTAAGTATAACGGCTGCTTGAGGACATTGTTTTTTTTTTAAATATCGGCAGGCTCAGTTGAAAAAGTTCTTCCCGAGTCGATATCCCAAAAAAATGCCTCTGGTCCAAAAAATCTTGGCCGGTAAAATGCCCGAGTAAGCTTATTTTCAGCCAGAATCATGCAGATTTGTGCCTTTAAACATGTCTTTTAGAAATTCCGATCTTTAAAAAAAAAGAAAAAAAAAGGATTTCAGTCTTATTCCCTCTATTTTTTAATGTATCCTGGGCAATCAATGTTTCAGTCTGTTCTCTGCTACGTCTGAGTGATTTCTGAAATACTGCTGGAAGGGGTGTCACAACACCCGCTTGACGGAAGAGGTGCCCCCAAAAGTCACCCGCAACTTCCGCAAGCCTTACTGAGCCAGATTTATTTGGGATCAGTAGTAAATGAGTTGAGAGTCACATTCCCATTTAAAAAATTTAATAAGAGTGTGTATATTTCTATGCAATGAAAGGTTTTCTTCTTGTTTTTAATGGATAATCTCTCATGGAAATTTGCTATTGAAAGGTTGTATATCACAGTTTGGAGCATGGAGGGGTGCTGTAAATTAGGATCGCTCCACTAGTGGTTTTGTGGTCTACACTGTTGAAGGTGGCAGTATATGTGGTTGGATCAGCTGTATGTTATTTAACCCCTTCACTACCAAGATTGAGATATCTCAGTCTTTCAACGCACCATCCGATGCCCCGATATCGAGATTTTTCGATCTGCAGCCCAACAGCAAATGAAATTAATTTGCTGCAAACTAATTTTGTTTGCTTTTGGGGTGCAGAAGGTGCCTCCAAAGTTTTAGCCCTGTGGGCATAATGCAAAAAATGTAAAATCAGCTTACTGGAAGTCCTGACATCGGACATTCAGCAAGCGGATACACTTGTTGCAGTGAACCACGGGCTGCAACTGCAACTCAATTTGGCAGTAGATGTCACCAACTACTGGCCAAATATGTTATTACAGTAAAAAAAAATCATTAGGAGTATTTCTTAACATGACTTACGGTATAATTATATTTATAATAATAATAATAATTATAATTAAAAATGATTTAAAAAAAAAAAACACTGGTTCCTGAAAATGTTTTTTTTTTTTTAAATCACTTGGTAGTGAAGGGGTTAATATATATTGGATATTAAATTAACCACTATACTACCAAGAACTTTTTGTTGAAAAAATAATATAACATTTATTCCAAACAAGGAATGTGAAGTTAACAATTAAATATAGAGTAAAAAATTTGCACTGAAGGAAATTGTTGTTCTAAAATAGTTAACAAAATTAAAATAAGGTAAATTTGCCCATTTTTATAATTTTTCATGTATTAGTTTATCCTTTACAGAAATATTGCTGGAATAGAAGATTCTGAACTCTAAATGGCGTCGCTTATCTTGCACAACGTACCATAGGGTCTTCATTATCAACATACAGGCAGAAATAGCCTTTGTGTTATATACAATAAATGTGATAAAGTTAGATGATAGAAACGGTCAGATCTTCTGCTTTTTGGTGTTTGTAATGATCAGAATGAGATTA
Source organism: Leptobrachium leishanense (assembly GCA_009667805.1). Taxonomy (NCBI): domain Eukaryota; kingdom Metazoa; phylum Chordata; class Amphibia; order Anura; family Megophryidae; genus Leptobrachium; species Leptobrachium leishanense. Next base: position 73,762,345 of record CM019072.1, on the reverse strand, counting down.
TTAGCAATGCATCTTCAGAAAATACTAAGAGAATATAAAAAAATCGGTATGTGGCATAATGCCTGCCTGTATATGGAAATTACAGTAACACCTTGTATCTGTACTGTACAGGGATTTTCAGTCACTATAACCCCTTGAATCTTATTCCTTTGCAGCAGTGAGTGACCCCAGCACTCTCCCTGTATTCTACCCTCCCCCTGGTTATTGTAATGAGCCATCAAAGCTTTTGAACATTTTGTTACAGTGAGGCTTGGGGTTGCTCTTTGCAGCTTGTTTTACAGAATTACAGGAGAAGGATGAATTCTCACTGTGTATTCCATTTATCCGGGGGGGGGGGCACAATAATCCTGTCTTAAAAAGATATGCAAATAAGTTTGCTAATGATTGCTTTTGAAATTTGGTAAATTGCAAAATCGAGTCAACTCGACTGTGGTAGTGGAGGGGTCTAAGCGCTACCATTCTATAAAAATTGTCTGTGCTGTTGTGTTTTATATAAAGCAAACTGCTAGATTCTGTTTCAGCTGTAAACCTAACCAAACCAGTGGAAAACCTGCCAAACGACATTGATCTACTTGGTTTGGCAAAGCTGTGATTAAACTGACACATCACTGTAGCCCTTATTCTCAGATATCACATGGCCGTGAGTTGTGTGACGGGAGTTGAGTACTTTGACAAATATTCCCTCCCTCCCTTTAAGAGTTATGCGGCAGCCGGCAGTGGCCCTGTGGAAAAAAAAAATCGATATTTGCATGGGGACTGATGTTGGCCAGAGGTGCAGTGGTGCCCAAACAGTAGCGCTGTCCAGTGTGCTTGTCTTGGTTGCTCCACCTGTTGTGAGGGAATATAGATAGTTCCTGAGGCTTGATGATAATTGTCCAATGGAATGAGGATACACAGGAATTAGGGAATAACGTACACACATTTATCAACATGACACATTTCACAATCACAAATTCATCATGCTGGCACGTTACATAGCACATTACATGGAAATCTGAGAAACATACACTAACCAAATATTGGCAAATTGCCGGAGAAATACGGGACAATTCAGCGGCAGCGAACTCCCCATAGGGAAGTATGGTTAATCTATTCAGAGAATGCCGAACAGCACCGAAAAGTTGGCGAAATGCCCTGATTTTCAGTACTTTTGTTATACAGCTTTAAACAAGCGAATCCCATAGGTTTCAATGTAAGAAAAATTCCCTGTTTTTATAAAATTGTGCCCTCATTGTTGTCCGATATTGTTGAATTATCGGCATTTCGGCGATTCGGGAGCATCCAAAACTCCAAATTGCCAGAATTTCAAATCAGACTAAAACGATATGATTTTATTAATTCAATCCAAGCATTTTTGGACCAATTTGAACTAATTTCCCTGACTGAGCAAAATTTTACTCGTTCTCCAACACTAGCCCTAACCTTAACCCTTGCTCTAACCTAGCAGTAATATAAACATAAGCAGGTATGATATAACACTAAAAGTTACCCTAGCAGTGATCCTAACCTTAACAATAACCCAACACTAGAAGTAACCCTAACCCTAGCCCAAACCTTAGCTTTAACTTTAACCCTAACTAACATCTGGGGTGTAGAGAGGGTATTGGGGGTAGTAAAAATGGTGGGAGGGTTGGAGGAGATCAAGAGGGGTTTAAAGGGGGCAGGGTTAGAGAGGGAGGCGTAAATGGGGTATAGGGGGCTAAAGATACGTGCGCCTGAATCTTTTTTGGCCGTTTCCGAATTGATCCAAATTTGAAAGTTCGGAATATTCCCAAATCCAAAATGTTTGGATTCCAAAGTTTGGTTTCTAGGCACCAAAACCACTTTAGAACACTGAAGTGGTTGTGGTACAAATTCACCCACCGTGATTCTCCATAAACAGCATCTGACTGGATGGTGAGCCGTGCATAAACAGAAACCCACCCAATTAATTGTCTTCAATTATACTAAACGCAGATCATTCGGCTGGTGAGTTCCTCTAGTTTCCATGATGTGAGGATCCCAGAGCTACAAGTTCTCCACTGTGTTCATTCTTTGCACAGGTTATATTCTTTATACAAACTTGCAATTAAATCTGTCACCTGCACGCACAAGAATAATTACAGGCTTTTTCAGCTCACACCCTTCAGTTTGTCTCGTTGATAACGTAATACATTTTTGTTTGTATATTCTCAGCACGGGGTGACTCGGCACATGAGCAGATTGTACCATATTATGATATTATTATTATTCCACACTGTGGGTCATATTACAATCCTAACGCTAACGTTAGCGCTTATCTGTGTGAGCGTTAACGTTAGCTCTGCTTGCCCCAGCGAGGGCGCACCATATTACAGTCCGAACGCTAACGGGTTAAAAAATCGTTAGTGATTCGGATTTTGCGCTTTTCGGCACGAGTTTACTGTACTTTGCACACCCTGTGCTTAACATGGGGAGCACAAAGTGTTGATTAGTGTTAGGATTACAATATCCAAACGCTAATTACCGTCCTGCTGCGGTTAACTGAAAAGTTAACCACAGTCAGGACCTGGTGCTAACGAATTCTGCGGAATCCATCAGCACGAGCCAAAAGTCCCCCCAAAAATCACGTACTCACCTCCCATCCCACAGCGAGAACGGTGGCTCCATCCGCTGCTTCTGGCCGCCGGGAGCAGAGAGAGACGGGGGGGGGGAAGTCCCCCAGTCTCCCTCAGCGATTCATTACGCCGACCTGCTGGATCTCGCGAGGCGAGATCCTGCAGGTCATGTGACCGGCAGCATTAGCCTCAATGGAGTCCTATGGACTCCATGGAGGGGATGCTCGCGGCGGCTCTTAGCGCTGCCCCGAGCACCCTGAGGATTAGCGCCCTGTTACGTGCAGGCTGCTGGACTAGCGCCTGAACCGTAATATCGCGCTAAAACGGGGACGCTGTTTTAGCGTGATGTTTGTAATATGTCCCTGTGTGTCAGTGAGTACAATACAAAAAAAAGGGGAGAAATACAGTCCCAAATTCTACTGGCTTAGTCCAGTAACAAAAGATGGTGTAACCCAAAAGAATCAAAAGGTACTGGGCTACATTGACAGAAAACAATAAAAAGTTACTTTTATTAAGCAAAAATAGCCTAAAACTGGTATGAAAAGATACTCGTGAGTCGTAGAAAAAAACCCATCCATCATATGACAAAGAGATAAAAGAACACCAAAAACGAATACAAAACAAAGTGACCTTATGGTAAGTATATAATGCAATGTAGCTGGTGTAACGGATCTCACTAGATCAGACAGAATCTTGTTATTAAAAAGCAGGAATTCGAGCCTACAGGGTCCACAGTAATAGAATAAAAGATCTATCTAATCCAAATGGTCCCAACAATGTCTAGTGAGCCCGAACACAGCGCGCTGAGTCCAGGACATATGATGATGAGTAATGCTGAGAGCAGAGTCCAGCTTATCCTACAGGAAGTAAATTGTCATAGTGTGACTAAACTAAAAAGAAAACAACACTCCATTACTCTAAGCATTTCGCCATAACTACTGGCGTCTTGTCACGGCGGCACCCAGTGTGAGCCGAGGTGGGGCCCATATTCGGGGTTAAAAGTCTGTGCCTTGTGGTTCCCTCTGTGACCCTCTACTCCCCTATTGAGGTTTGGAGGTGAGCTGCTGAGCACCACCTTTTTTCCATGGTTATTACCTCTCCCCCATCTTGGTTTGTGTAGGTTTTTTTGTTGTTGTTTTTTTTGTTTGTTTTCCCCTCTTCTCTTTCCTCACCTTCCTTCCCTCCCTCTCCTCTCTTTCCTCACCTTCCCTCCCTCCCCCTCCTCTCTTTCCTCACCTTCCCTCCCTCTCCTCTCTTTCCTCACCTTCCCTCCCTCTCCTCTTTTTACTCACCTTCCCTCCCTCTCCTCTCTTTCCTCACCTTCCCTCCCTCTCCTCTCTTTACTCACCTTCCCTCCCTCTCCTCTCTTTACTCACCTTCCCTCCCTCTCCTCTCTTTCCTCACCTTCCCTCCCTCTCCTCTCTTTCCTCACCTTCCCCATCTCCTCTCTTTCCTCACCTTCCCTCCCCCTCCTCTCTTTCCTCACCTTCCCTCCCTCTCCTCTCTTTCCTCACCTTCCCTCCCTCCCCCTCCTCTCTTTCCTCACCTTCCCTCCCTCTCCTCTCTTTCCTCACCTTCCCTCCCCCTCCTCTCTTTCCTCACCTTCCCTCCCTCTCCTCTCTTTCCTCACCTTCCCCCTCTCCTCTCTTTCCTCACCTTCCCCCTTCTCCTCTCTTTCCTCACCTTCCCTCCCTCTCGTCTCTTTCCTCACCTTCCCCCTCTCCTCTCTTTCTCACCTTCCCCCTCTCCTCTCTTTCCTCACCTTCCCCCTCTCCTCTCTTTCCTCACCTTCCCTCCCTCTCGTCTCTTTCCTCACCTTCCCCCTCTCCTCTCTTTCCTCACCTTCCCCCTCTCCTCTCTTTCCTCACCTTCCCCCCTCTCCTCTCTTTCCTCACCTTCCCTCCCTCTCCTCTCTTTCCTCACCTTCCCTCCCTCTCCTCTCTTTCCTCACCTTCCCCCCCTCCTCTCTTCCTCACCTTCCCCCCCTCCTCTGTTGCCCCCCCCTCCAGATTTTGCACTTTGTGCCAGCAAGCTCGTTTACCCTGATCTGTATTTTTCTATAAGGGCTTTTTGAGGACTTTTTCTTTTTAGAGATGGCCACGAACAACCTCTGTTTGCCTGTTTATATTTTGTATTGCTGTCACTTATCTCTTGTTCGTACGAATATCTGTCCTTACTGATTACTGTTATCTGGCTGAAGTACTGTCAAAATAAAAATTTTGAATTACAAAAAAAAAAAAAGCCCAAAATGCAGGAGACCTCACTGATTAAATACAGACAACCTGTATACAGACAGGAGGTGACACGAGGCTGGGCCGAGACTCCTGCACAGCACAAGCAAATAAAAGAAGTCCCTAACTCTGACAGGCCGGTCCTTAAAGTAGCCGGATCTAACCTAGAAGGAGATGACACGAGGCAGTGCAGGGTCTCAGGCAAAACAGATCAGTATAGAAACTAAAGGGTTAAAACACAGACGTAGAGCCAGGTCGGTATACAGAGAATCTCCATAGAAGCAGCACAAAGGGTAAAGGCACAGAGGATAGTCAAGAGAACTGGCTGAGGTCGGAAAACACAGAGATCCACAAAGGAGCAGAAAGGGCAAAAGCAAGGTACAGAAATAAACAAAAATAAATACATAGGCAAGGAGAACAGGGAACCAAATAAACCAGGGGGCAAGACAAAGGCAAAATAAATAAAACAAAATCAAGACAAGGGAAACAGAGGGACAATCAGGCAAGGGAAAACAAGGGACCAGAATAGAAGCAGAACAAAATATACGAGCAACTCAGAGGAGCTTGATAGCAGCAGGATAACAGAGAAACACACTGGGAGTGACTCAAAGAGCATAGTACCATGGGAGAAACACCATTATCTAGGGCAGTGGTTCCCAACCGCAGTCCTCAAGTGCCCCTAACAGGCCAGGTTTTTAAGGATTCTCTTGGGGAAATGCAGACTGAATCCTGCAATCACTGAGCAGCCAATCCTATCACCTGTGCTGTGCTTCCGATATCTGCAAACCTGACCTGTTGGGGGTACTTGAGGACCGCGGTTGGGAACCACTGATCTAGGGGGCTGGTTAGGTGGTAGCACAGACAGGTGATCCTGCGACAACTGATACCAAAGCAACTTCTGAACTGGAATTCAGGAATGGCAGGGCAAGAACCAAGAGCCGTCCCCTATCAGTTCACATACAGGAGACAGGGCTGGAATTGTGACACGTCTTCAGTAGGGATGAGCTGTTCAGTTCGATCAGTTCAGAGTTCAATTCGAACTTTGGCTGTTCGCAAGTTCGCAAACTTCGAATTTTTTGGCGTGTTCGGTTCGAGTTCGCAAAAATAAATAAATTTGAAAAACGTATTAAAAAAATGCTTAAAAATACCAAAAAATCTAGAAATAAAGAGACTTTACGGCAGAATATTGTAAGCAACGGTTTATTAGATATTGAATTAACAAATAATGTCTACGTGCAAAGATTCTCACCTCTAAATGACCTGTGTTCTCAAACGGCGTAAACAACAGGTGTTTTAGTCTGGTCTAATGAATTTGATACATTGTATGTAGAATGAGGGTGTGGTGTCTCCAGATGTATCAAACAACACCTGCGCTTCTGAGAAGTGTTCATTTCTCTACTAAATCTTCCTCTGATATGCTGTTTAACCCCTTAACTAACCCTGCATTTCACTGCTGTGTGCTCAGCTCATTTTTACCGCTTTCGCTCATCGTGTTTAAATGCGATTTGAAGCCACATTTTATTAAATGACCCAGACATATTAGATATCGTTCTTTCCGTTAGACTGCGCAGATTCATAATATATCATTTTTATATGTATACGTCATGTCCTGCCTGTATGTTATGACAACAAATGCAATAAAAATTGAATTTTTAATCATCTGCAGTGTGTAAAGTGTTTTTTTCACATTTTAGCACATGAGCGTTTGCGGTTATGTTTTCTATGGGGTGCGCTTGTACAAAAATTAGAAATGGGGACTTGTTACATTTTGTGGGGGGAATTACGTGCTCAGGCCTTTCGATTGACACCCTCCATGACCCCCTAGCTGCCATGGTTCTAGAGATATGGGGTTCAAATGAACCCCCTATCTCCACCAGGGGATTCCAGGCAGCTAGGGGTTCCCCGGCTATCTGATGTCATCACGCAATGCGTGAGGACGTCAGGCAGTGAGGGGGAACCCAGGGGTGGAGCCGCCATCCAAGATGGCGGCCCCCACCGGAGCTAGGCCGCACTTCGAAGCCACAAGGCATCTCTATACACAGCCCCATCAGCATCTCTATACACAGCCTCACAGCATCTCTATACACAACCTCACAGCATCTCTATACACAGCATCTCTATACACAGCCACACAGCATCTCTATACACAGCCTCACAGCATCTCTATACACAACCCCATCAGCATCTCTATACACAACCCCATCAGCATCTCTATACACAAACAGCATCTCTATACACAACCCCATCAGCATCTCTAAAACAGCCTCACAGCATCTCTATACACAGCCTCACAGCATCTCTATACACAGCCTCACAGCATCTCTATACACAACCTCACAGCATCTCTATACACAGCCTCACAGCATCTCTATACACAACCTCACAGCATCTTTATACACAGCCTCACAGCATCTCTATACACACCCCCATCAGCATCTCTATACAACAGCATCTCTATACACAACCTCACAGCATCTCTATACACAGCCTCACAGCATCTCTATACACAACCTCACAGCATCTCTTTACACAACCTCACAGCATCTCTATACACAACCCCATCAGCATCTCTATACATAACCCCATCAGCATCTCTATACACAACCCCATCAGCATCTCTATACACAGCATCTCTATACCCAGCCACACAGCATCTCTATACACAGCCTCACAGCATCTCTATACACAACCCCATCAGCATCTCTATACACAACCCCATCAGCATCTCTATACACAGCATCTCTATACCCAGCCACACAGCATCTCTATACACAGCCTCACAGCATCTCTATACACAGCATCTCTATACCCAGCCACACAGCATCTCTATACACAGCCTCACAGCATCTCTATACACAGCCTCACAGCATCTCTATACACAGCCTCACAGCATCTCTATACACAGCCACACAGCATCTCTATACACAGCCTCACAGCATCTCTATACACAGCCTCACAGCATCTCTATACACAGCCTCACAGCATCTCTATACCCAGCCACACAGCATCTCTATACACAGCCTCACAGCATCTCTATACACAGCCACACAGCATCTCTATACACAGCCTCACAGCATCTCTATACACAGCCTCACAGCATCTCTATACACAAACAGCATCTCTATACACAACCCCATCAGCATTTCTATACACGGCATCTCTATACACAACCCCATCAGCATCTTTAAACACAACCTCACAGCATCTCTGTGAACCCTCAAATGAACCCCCTATCTCCACCAGGGGATTCCGGGCAGCTAGGGGTTCCCCGGCTATCTGACGTCCTCACGCTATGCGTGAGGACGTCAGGCAGTGAGGGGGAACCTGGGGGTGGAGTCGCGATCCAATATGGCGACCCCCACCGGAGCTAGGCCGCACTTCGGCGCCGCAAGGCGCCGAAGTGTGACCCGGTGCCTAAGGGGTTAAAGCCAGGCACCGCTTAAAAGGGGAGACTCTCTCCTTTTAAGCGGTGCCTGGCTTTTTTTTGTGGGACCTCCCGGGGGGTCGCCTGGAAATGACGTCATCGCACGTCATTTACGTCGGGAGGAGCTTGACTTCAGCGTCTGAGGATGCTGAAGTCAGAACGCCGCGGGACCCCGGACAGAGAGGTGAGTATCTCCGCCGGGGGTCCCGCAAAGCTGATGACGTGACACGTCCTCCTCAGCATACAGCGGGAGTAACTGAGCCACACGTCGTCAGCAGTGAGTGGGTTAAAAACGTCTTTTTTTTAACTTTTTGTCCTTGTTTCCTGTCCCCCAGGGCACTGCCCGGACCCGGACATTGTTTTTAAATGTTTCTATACTTCCTTGAAATCCGCCACTTCACGGGCAGGTTATGGGGACCTCCTAGGCACGATATTTGAAGGAATTTTTCGTTTTTATTTTTAACCCTTATTTCATGGAAAACTCACTGTCCCTTTAAAAACGTTTTTTTTTTTTACTTTTTGTCCTTGTTTCCTGTCCCCCAGGGCACTACCCGGACCCCCATACACCTTTTATGGCAAATATCTAGCATATATGATAATATATTTTGAGTCCCATTGACTTGTATTGAGTTCGTGTTCGAGTTCGAATTCGAACTTTTGAAAAGTTCGAGTTCGAATTCAAACTTTTGAAAAGTTCGAGTTCGAATTCGAACTTTTGAAAAGTTCGAGTTCGAATGCGAACCGAATTCGGGGGTGTTCGGCTCATCCCTAGTCTTCAGGAGTATTATGACATTACCTTCTTTCTCATGCGCTGTGATGAATAATACCAGAAGACTTTGATATTTGTGATGGAAACCAAATGAGTCGTCCTGTCAGTGATGGAACTGATCACTTCAAAGCGGAAATATAAGGAACATGACTCAACTTGACGTAAGGAACATAAGCATCACTAACACGTGGACAAGTGACAGATATTCTTTTTATTGAGACTATGCTAGCAACATAAACACCATTGTAACATTAGTTATCAATATTTTTCAAAAACGATTACATCATTATTTAAGAATCACACGTGTTCACCATGAGAAGACCATCTCTGAAAATTATATACACCTCTCAATGGCTCCATGCCATTCCCCCATACTTCACTGCACTTCGGGGAACCAAAGTTCCCCACCTTGCAGTGAATTCGGCATTCCCCGCAGGGTCCCTGGAGTGCAGGGACAACCCGCCGCAAACCTGCCGACCTCCGGCCGAAAACCCACCGAAAACCCACCAGACCTGCAGCAAAAAACACGGAAGCCAATGAGCCGCCAATCACAGGGTAGACCTGCCACTGGAAAAAGCCAACAAGCTGACGAACGTGGTAAAAAAACCACAAAAAACAATATGGTTGAAAGTGTCAAAATTGAAACGCTGTTTGCAAAAAAACTAATGAAAGAAAATGACTGAAATTTACATATAAGGTTCTATGAATGATAATAAAAAGGTCTCTTACAGAAAAAATAACTGCTATTAAATAAAAAAAGGAAAAAAAATTGCCGAACAAATCCGGAAAAATGCCTAAAAGATCTTAAAAAAAATCAATAAATAAAGAGACTTTTTGCTGCAGTTTAAAATAATAAACGGTTTATTTGATATTGAATAAAAAAGGGAATCTTTATTACATTGAAGCCTATGGGATTCGCCTGAATAAACCTGACAAATGAAAATACCGAACAGAAAATGACTGAAATTTACATATACAGTTGTGTTCAAAATTATTCAACCCCCACTGAAATTGAGTGTTTTGGCCAGTTTGACATTGATTTTGATCATTCAGTCATCTTGCTTACAATTAAATCAAAGAGGCACGTGTAGGTCAGATAAATATAACATAACATTTATAATGAAATAACCACAAATGTCTTTTCTGTGCTCACATAATTATCAGTTTTATTCAACCCCCAAGTGACATTCAATCTTAGTACTTAGTACAACATCCTTTTACAGTTATAACAGCTTTTAAACGTGAAGCATAGCTTGACACAAGTGTCTTGCAGCGATCTACGGGTATCTTCGCCCATTCGTCATGGGCAAAAGCCTCCAGTTCAGTCACATTCTTAGGCTTGCGCACTGCAACTGCTTTCTTTAAGTCCCACCAGAGGTTCTCAATCGGATTTAAGTCAGGTGACTGCAATGGCCACTCCAAAATGTTCCAGCCTTTAATCTGCAACCATGCTCTAGTGGACTTGGAGGTATGCTTGGGATCATTGTCCTGTTGAAAGGTCCAACGTCTCCCAAGCCTCAGGTTTGTGACGGACTGCATCACATTGTCATCCAATATCTCCTGGTACTGAAGAGAATTCATGGTACCTTGCACTCGCTGAAGCTTCCCTGTACCTGCAGAAGCAAAACAGCCCCAAAGCATGATTGACCCCCCCCCGCCATGCTTCACAGTAGGCAAGGTGTTCTTTTCTTCATAGGCCTTGTTCTTCCTCCTCCAAACATAGCATTGATCCATGGGCCCAAACAGTTCTAATTTTGTTTCATCAGTCCACAGAACACTATCCCAAAACTTCTGTGGTTTGTCCACATGACTTTTGGCATACTGCAGTCGACTCTTCTTGTTCTTTGGAGACAGCAAGGGGGTGCGCCTGGGAGTTCTGGCATGGAGGCCTTCATTACGCAGTGTGCGCCGTATTGTCTGAGCTGAAACTTCAGTACCCTCATCTGACAAATCTTTTCTCAGTTCCTCAGCAGTCACACAGGGACTTTTCTCCACTCTACGCTTCAGGTAGCGCACAGCATTCGAAGTCAGCATCTTCTTTCTGCCACGACCAGGTAGCGTTTCAACAGTGCCCTTTGCCTTGAATTTGCGAATAATGCTTCCTATGGTCTCTCTTGGTATGTTTAACATCTTTGCAATCTTCTTATAGCCATTGCCCTTCCTGTGAAGAGTAATCACCTCTTCTCTTGTCTTCCTGGACCATTCTCTTGACTTCACCATGTTTGTAACCGCACCACTAAATGTCTAGAAGGAGCTGAGTATCACAGTCATTTTAAAGCTGCCTAATTGGTGCTTATTATGCTTTATTGCTGCTCCGTGACATCCACAGGTGTTTTCAATACCTGATTGAAAACACTTGAATGAACCTCTGTTCTTCAGAGTGGTAGTCTTTAAGGGGTTGAATAATTGTGTCAATGAAGAATTCACAAAAGAAACATTTACTACTGTATTACAAAACCAATTGATGTCATTTTAGTTGCATATGGTTCTTTAAAAAGTCCTTGTAGGATTTCATTCTGAATACAATTACAAATGTACACTAAATTCCCTAAAACCCTTTACAGCATTGGGGGTTGAATAATTTTGAACCCAACTGTATATGTAAATTTCAGACATTTTCGCTCAGTAGTTTCTTTGCAAACAGCATTTCACTTTTCAAACATTCAAGCGTACTGTTTCTTTTTTTTTTTCACTCCATTCGTCTGCGATGTCGGCTTTTTCCAGCGGGCCTGCTCGGTGATCGGCTCCTGCTCGGGTTTCTCCGGTGTGTTCGGCAGGATAATCCAGATGTTTTTGCGGGTTTTGGTGTACCTTCGCCAGGTTTTGCAGTGAGTTTTCGGCGGGTTTGCGGCGACTTTCATTCTGAATACAATTACAAATGTACACTAAACTCCCTAAAACCCTTTACAGCATTGGGGGTTGAATAATTTTGAACACAACTTTAAGGTTCTATGAATGATAATAAAAAGGTCTCTTACAGAAAAAATAACGTCTATTAAATAAAAAAAGGAAAAAAATTGCCGAAAAAATCCGGAAAAATGCCTAAAAGATCTTAAAAAAAATCAATAAATAAAGAGACTTTTTGCTGCAGTTTAAAATAATAAACGGTTTATTTGATATTAAATAAAAAAGGGAATATTTTTTACATTGAAGCCTATGGGATTCGCCTGAATAAACCTGACGAATGAAAATACCGAACAGCAGGGCACGTCGGCAACTTTTCACTGCTGTTCAGTGGCGGAAGTACAAGTACCAGGGTCGCAGCGGTCGCGCTTGTGACCGCGCTCTGGCATTCCGCCACTGGCGGGGGGCCCAGCGCTACCGCCAGATTCCGGCAATCAGTGCCAGAATCTGGCAGCCGTGCCGTCACCCGTTCCTATCCCTGCGAGCGGCCGCTGGCTTGCAGCTTGGCCGCTCGCGTGTGATGGGAACCACCTGACCAGTGCACGAGATCCTCTCGCGAGAACTCGGCTGCGCTGGTCAGGTGGTTCTCGACAAGCGGCCAAGCTGCATGCTGCCAGCGGCCGCTCGCCTTTTAGGGAGAAGAAGAATGGTAAGAGCTGGGGGCAATTATATACCCATGAATGCTGGGGGCAATTATATACCCATGACAGCTGGGGCAACTATATACCCATGAGAGCTGGGGCAATTATATCCATGTGAGCTGGGGCAATATATACCCATGAGAGCTGGGGGCAATATATACCCATGAGAGCTGGGGGCAATTATATACCCATGAGAGCTGGGGGAAATATATACCCACGAGAGCTGGGGGCAATTATATACCCATGAGAGCTGGGGGAAATATATACCCACGAGAGCTGGGGGCAATTATATACCCATGAAAGCTGGGGGAAATATATACCCATGAGAGCTGGGGGCAATTATATACCCATGAGAGCTGGGAGCAATTATATCCATGTGAGCTGGGGCAATATATACCCATGAGAGCTAGGGGCAATTATATCCATGTGAGCTGGGGGCAATTATATACCCATGAAAGCTGGGGGCATTTATATACCCATGAGAGCTGGGGGCAATTATATCCATGTGAGCTGGGAGCAATATATCCATGTGAGCTGGGGGCAAATATATCCATGTGAGCTGGGAAAATTTGGCGAACTGTCTGCTTTCTGAATAGCAAAATGTCCCTGAAATGTCACTGTATGGGGAAATACCCTGTTCGGTGACATTTTGGGGCCAGATCGACTCTCTCTGAATAACCCCTTATATTTGGCAGGAGGGGGGTCACATAGGAGAGGAGGGGAGCAAAAAGAGTTTTTGCCTAAGGTGATGGAAACCCTTACCCCAGCCCTGCCTCTATGCACCATAAAGCACAAAAAGAGCAAACGTTTTTATAGTTTTTGAAGTGTCTTTTATTGTGATGGCTCATAATCATACAAAGTATGTGAAGAATAAGTGAATAGGCTCACGTGAATCATGAGAGGAGAGGTAGACTACAGGAGAAATGGGAAAACGTAGGCTGGGTCATCGGAAGAGTTCAAACAAGCGTAGATACACTTCATTTAGTTTGTGTTTCTAACCACAAAAATGTAGATTCTCCACTTGACGGAGGGAGAGAGGTGAACTAGAACATTCCTGGAGCGAGCGAGATGTCCCAGATTTCTCATGCCTTTCTCATGGTGCACACAAGGGAGCCATTGTTTTCCTCTTTCTCCGATAGTCTCTCCTTCATGTCAGTTATTTTCCTGCAGCTCTGTCATTAGCAACGTGCTTCCTGCACATGACACAAAGCGGCGCTTATTATACACTGCCCAAAATATTCCACTCAAATCTGTCCGGAGAGAGAACCTGTTCCCTCGTCCCTGAAAACAAGTTGATTAATGGATTAATACTTTGGAGAATGTTCAATTCACCGACAAACGGATGACAAATATGTTGTGTCCCATTACCATTTGGCACTCGGTTACCTCGGAGGACAATAGTAGCAGTTTCATTCACAATAACATAAAACAGAAACATAGAAACATAGAAAAATGTCGGCAGATAAGAACCTTTCGGCCCATCTAGTCTGCCCAATTACATGGATACTTTACCTGGATTTATCTTTTGTTTAGGATAGCCTTATGCCTATCCCATGCCTGCTTAAATTCAATTACTGTTTTAGCCTCTACCACTTCTACTGGAAGACTGTTCCATGTATCCACCACCCTCTCAGTAAAATAATGCTTCCTGTTTCCAGAAGCATCGGTTTAGGAACTACAAAAACTCTGCGGTGAGAAGCGGTTCTTCTTGTTATGCAGTGAAGAGACATGGAGGGTTATTCATTAAGCTCTAAATTTGGAATTTTACTGTATCTATAATTTCGGGGCGATCCTTCTATTCACTAAGGTGTATGTGACGGCACGGCCTTCATTCACAATTATTTGTTTCAATTTTTATTCAAGTGTGTGTCTTGTTTGACTGCAACCCCTGGCCGGGCACGAGCCAGAAGTGTCTGGAACTGTGCGTTGGCTGAGACCCGGCAGATCCCCGCTTGCTTTCCACCCGAGTGCTTCATCGGTCCGTGATCCTGCAGCGCCGTTTTTTTGGGGGTTTGTCCATCACAGGGGGAGCCTGACCTGGGGTGATTCTTGAGAGGAAGCTCCACCGGGAACACTGTCAACCGGCCTCCCTTTTCCACCCGGGGAGTGCAGCCGTTCCTATGGAGCCATGTCCTGGGTACACCCAGGTGGCCGCATGGTACCTTGTCATCGATGTCGCTCGGTCCCCTTTGGAGAATTCCAGCGCTTTTTGGACAGTGGCATAAGGGGGACAAAAGCTTTTCAGTGACCCCATGAAAGTACTGCCGCTTCCCTGGAATCACCGTCAAAAACTAACTGTGGACTTCAAACCGTCACACCATTTACCATTGTTATGTTCAGAATGGGCTCGGGTGAGAGACGGTGGTGTATGGTGCCGGGCAGTGACGTGCGGTTGGGTCAGTGGCTGGTGAGGCAGTGAGGAACTGGCTGCTGTCATAATACCAGAGTGCCAGCAGTGTGCCATATACATTCCCGTGTGCCATAATACCAGAGTGCTAGCAGTGTGCCATATTTATTCCCGTGTGCCATAATACCAGAGTGCTAGCAGTGTGCCATATTTATTCCCGTGTGCCATAATACCAGAGTGTTAGCAGTGTGCCATATTCATTCCCGTGTGCCATAATACCAGAGTGCTATTGCAAGCAATTCAATTGCTCTCAGTGTCTCTCCGAGGCACTGAAGAGCGTAGATTCAGGAAGTCTCCGCCGCGCTGCAGACTTCAGTCTTAATCGCTCAGCCAGCTTGAGCTACGCAATTATTGTAGCGTTCAGCTACACAAATTGCGTAGGCTAGGCTGGCTCAGTGCTGCCGCTGCTGTCTGTGTGATGACTCACACACACAGCAGCCGGCGAACTGAAAGAAAAAAAACGGAGGACAGAGAAGGACGGCGAGGGAGCGTGGAGCAGGTGAGTATATGAGCACATTAATTTACTGGAATGGCATGAGAGGAAAAGATGGGGAAAGGCAGGAATGAGGGAGAGGAAAAGATTGTAAAGCTGCAGGAATGAGAGGGAAAGATGGTGAAAGGCAGAAATGAGAGGAAAAGATTGTAAAGCTGCAGGAATGAGAGGAAAAGATTGTAAAGCTGCAGGAATGAGAGGAAAAGATTGTAAAGCTGCAGGAATGAGAGGAAAAGATTGTAAAGCTGCAGGAATGAGAGGGAAAGATGGTGAAAGGCAGAAATGAGAGGAAAAGATTGTAAAGCTGCAGGAATGAGAGGAAAAGATGGGGAAAGGCAGGAATGAGAGGAAAAGATTGTAAAGCTGCAGGAATGAGAGGGAAAGATGGTGAAAGGCAGAAATGAGAGGAAAAGATTGTAAAGCTGCAGGAATGAGAGGAAAAGATTGTAAAGCTGCAGGAATGAGAGGAAAAGATTGTAAAGCTGCAGGAATGAGAGGAAAAGATGGGGAAAGGCAGGAATGAGAGGAAAAGATTGTAAAGCTGCAGGAATGAGAGGAAAAGATGGGGAAAGGCAGGAATGAGAGGAAAAGATTGTAAAGCTGCAGGAATGAGAGGAAAAGATGGGGAAAGGCAGGAATGAGAGGAAAAGATTGTAAAGCTGCAGGAATGAGGGGAAAAGATTGTAAAGCTGCAGGAATGAGAGGAAAAGATTGTAAAGCTGCAGGAATGAGAGGGAAAGATGGGGAAAGGCAGGAATGAGAGGAAAAGATTGTAAAGCTGCAGGAATGAGAGGAAAAGATGGGGAAAGGCAGGAATGAGAGGAAAAGATTGTAAAGCTGCAGGAATGAGAGGAAAAGATTGTAAAGCTGCAGGAATGAGAGGAAAAGATTGTAAAGCTGCAGGAATGAGAGGGAAAGATGGGGAAAGGCAGGAATGAGAGGAAAAGATTGTAGAGCTGCAGGAATGAGGGGAAAAGATGGGGAAAGGCAGGAATGAGAGGAAAAGATTGTAAAGCTGCAGGAATGAGAGGGAAAGATGGGGAAAGGCAGGAATGAGAGGAAAAGATTGTAAAGCTGCAGGAATGAGAGGAAAAGATGGGGAAAGGCAGGAATGAGAGGAAAAGATTGTAAAGCTGCAGGAATGAGAGGAAAAGATGGGGAAAGGCAGGAATGAGAGGAAAAGATTGTAAAGCTGCAGGAATGAGAGGGAAAGATGGGGAAAGGCAGGAATGAGAGGAAAAGATTGTAAAGCTGCAGGAATGAGAGGAAAAGATGGGGAAAGGCAGGAATGAGAGGAAAAGATTGTAAAGCTGCAGGAATGAGAGGAAAAGATTGTAAAGCTGCAGGAATGAGAGGGAAAGATGGGGAAAGGCAGGAATGAGAGGAAAATATTGTAAAGCTGCAGGAATGAGAGGAAAAGATGGGGAAAGGCAGGAATGAGAGGAAAAGATGGGGAAAGGCAGGAATGAGAGGAAAAGCTGGGGAAAGGCAGGAATGAGAGGAAAAGCTGGGTAAAGGCAGGAATGGGAGGACACCTGTCAGTCATTGATGTACATTAATGGGAATAGATTGCAGGCAGGTTTGCAGGTGACTGGAGAAATCCCCATATACAAATAAACAGAACTTTACAGACTTGCTAGCTGCATTCACACCTCCATCACATTGACAAAGCCTGCACTGGTGGAGAGCTTTGCCCATGCTGCTCATGCCCGGTTGAGCCTCACAGGATTGTAGTGGCTGAAGCAAGCCATGTCTGGTGCCCACACTTGGCATGGGGCGCCACCTGACACAGCACAGTCAAGCATGGTCTATGGTCTCCCAGGGGCATGGCCGCCGCTTCAGGTGTCGCCACCCATCCTGAGCCCTCAGACAGGTCCTTCTGGTTTAGCCCCTCCCTCCTCGCAGTGAACAGACTGGAAGCTTCACCTGCAGCTGCTCAGACCACGGTAAGGTGCTGCAGGCAGAGGCACAGGCGGCCCCGGGACCACAGTCCGTTCACTGCGAGGAGAGAGAGGGGAGGCTGCACGGTGAGTACTGTCTGCCCCACTCACACTACCCCCCCCCCTCTCCCTGCCCTGAGAGGCGACACACACACTGCCCGGCGCTGGGCTCTGCACTATAGAACTCAAACCAAGAGCTCCCAGATCCAGCGACCCTGCAGAGCCCCTTCATGCTGCTACTCGGGTGACTGTCTTTTATACTGGTATATACTGTCTTTTATACTGGCATATACTGTCTTTTATACTGGGATATACTGTCTTTTATACTGGCATATACTGTCTTTTATACTGGCATATACTGTCTTTTATACTGGTATATACTGTCTTTTATACTGGCATATACTGTCTTTTATACTGGCATATATTGTCTTTTATACTGGTATATACTGTCTTTTATACTGGCGTATACTGTCTTTTATACTGGCGTATACTGTCTTTTATACTGGCGTATACTGTCTTTTATACTGGCGTATACTGTCTTTTATACTGGCGTATACTGTCTTTTATACTGGCGTATACTGTCTTTTATACTGGCGTATACTGTCTTTTATACTGGCGTATACTGTCTTTTATACTGGCGTATACTGTCTTTTATACTGGCGTATACTGTCTTTTATACTGGGATATACTGTCTTTTATACTGGGATATACTGTCTTTTATACTGGGATATACTGTCTTTTATACTGGTATATACTGTCTTTTATACTGGAATATACTGTCTTTTATACTGGTATATACTGTCTTTTATACTGGCATATACTGTCTTTTATACTGGGATATACTGTCTTTTATACTGGGATATACTGTCTTTTATACTGGTATATACTGTCTTTTATACTGGTATATACTGTCTTTTATACTGGCGTATATTGTCTTTTATACTGGCGTATACTGTCTTTTATACTGGCGTTTATTGTCTTTTATACTGGCGTATACTGTCTTTTATACTGGCGTATACTGTCTTTTATACTGGCGTATACTGTCTTTTATACTGGCGTATACTGTCTTTTATACTGGCGTATACTGTCTTTTATACTGGCGTATACTGTCTTTTATACTGGCGTATACTGTCTTTTATACTGGGATATACTGTCTTTTATACTGGGATATACTGTCTTTTATACTGGGATATACTGTCTTTTATACTGGTATATACTGTCTTTTATACTGGCAGTTTTATATGGTGACTGTCATGTGTAACCTACAGGGGAAAACTGCTGTAAAGAAGGTGTAAAAGTACAGAAAGGGGGGATTGGGAGAATTGATGGGGAAAAGCAAAAAAAATACAAGTGTCGGTGAAAAAGAGAAAAGAAAAGTTTTGGAAGGAAAAGATGAAATTGAAGGCAGAAGAGTGCTGGAATGGGGGGGGGGAGAAGAAGCAGCATGAATGAGAGGAAAAGAATGGGTAAACTGCAGGAATGAGCAGAAAAGAAGGGGAAACTGCAGGAATGAGCAGAAAAGAATGGGTAAACTGCAGGAATGAGCGGAAAAGAAGGGGAAACTGCAGGAATGAGCAGAAAAGAAGGGGAAACTGCAGGAATGAGCGGAAAAGAAGGGGAAACTGCAGGAATGAGCGGAAAAGAAGGGGAAACTGCAGGAATGAGCGGAAAAGAAGGGGAAACTGCAAGAATGAGCGGAATAGAAGGGGAAACCGCAGGAATGTGGGACAATGGCAGGAATTGGAGGGCAAGACTGAAGGAATGGAGGAAATAGAAACTGCAGTAAAGGGGAAAAGATGGTTGGAATGGGAAAATAGAGGAAAAAGCCAGAAGTGGCGGGGGGGGGGGGGGGGTTAACAGGAAGCAGGGAAAACGTCAGGAATGTGAGGAAGAGAGGGGACAGAAACGGGAAGGAATGGATGAAACGGCAGAAATAAGCGGAAATCAAAAGAAAATTGTTGAAGTAAATGACGCAAACGCTTTTATTTTGACATCTTCACTAACATCACAAGGTCACCTTTTAGAATACAGAAAAAGTGAAATATCTAAGCAGTACCGTATTCAGTCACGCAGGTAACTGACTCCTGTATTCTTTCCATTGTTTTGTTTTTGTTTGTTTTTCTAGCAGTATATTTATGTTGTTGGAAAAATCTTGGTTTTGCAGTGGGGAAAAAAAAATTACATTTTAAAGCTTTTTATTTAAAAGCTAAACGTCACTTTTGATGAATTCCCAGCTGTCAAAGCGTGTGTGTGTGTGTGTGTGTGTATATATATATATATAATTATATTATATATTTTTTTCTTTTAATGCCCTAAGTCTGGATTGTAAAGCCTAACCAAGAAATAATCGCTGGAAAATTCACTTTTTTTTTTTTCAGTGTGAACTCTTTATTACTTTTTTTGTTTTTATTTATTTTTAAATTTTTTTTACATGCCATTTTTGTTAAATAAAATGTCAGATACCATACAAATGACATTTGTAGGGTTAAAGATCAATCCTGTAATGAATGCTCTAGTTAGGATTCCCAGATGACGGCTGTCATACACACACTATACTGTGACACCGATTTATTATCTGGTGGTTAACGCTGGTTTACATCCGCGTCATTGTTGTATAAAGCAGCGTATTAGCGATGAACATTGTGACACTCTGCGTTATTTATACATCATTATGCAATTTAGGGTATCATTAGAAGGGCAGATACTGCCTCACGTTATTATACTGTGCGGTAATTTTCCCAAAATTGTCCGCTTGGGCCTTCTCAACCAATTTGAAGTTCTTTTTTTCTTGGACAGATCTGACGCTTTCCTTCCACCCTCCAGTGCTCCACTTTTTCCAGTAATACACATATTAAGGCAGAGGTTGACAATTCTGGATACCAGGGACCTCTTGGCGACTTTAAAATCGCCCCTGCTGCCTACTTATTCAGGCTAGATTCCTGCTGCTTCCATTGTACAGCGCTGCGGAATATGCTGGTGCTTTTTAAATAATCGTAATTAAACTGCGACTGCCAGCGTGCTTTTTTTTTTTTTTCCAGCCGTGGCAGCAGTCCCTGTCGTTCATCCTCTCCTTGTTTAAAAGTCAATAGTCCTTTTGTGGTGTGAGCCCCGGTTGTTAAAGAGAAGGTGGAACGTGGTTGGTGTCCGAACAAGCGGGCAGAAAAGAATCCTGCTGGCACTGGGTTGTTGTGAGAATCCCAGTGAAAATCTAAGGATATGGAAGGGGGGTCTATAGATAATAATAGAATCAAGATACTGAAAAGTGCAGTTTTTTATTTTATTTATTAGCGCTTAACCAGGAATTGCAAACACTGGCTCTCTGGATTATAACTTCCATGATTCTCTGGCCATCGATTGCAGTCATAGAATGTTGGGGATTGTAGGCCATCAATCTATGGGAGGGGGGGGGCATCGGAGTTTGTCATCCCTGTTCTAAACGACAGGTAAAGCTAATGTCAGACGAACGCAGTCTGAGCGCACTCTGCGTGCGTGCCTAACAGACGGACGTACTGACGGAAGATACTGTAGACCCCACACGGTCTGTTTTTTTATTTGACGGATTTAAAAAAAAAAAGAAAGAATATGGGAATCAAAATTAATTAAAAGACCGGTACAGTCAGCCAGACCAAAAAAACCTCTGAGCATCAACGTGATGGACGTGGCAAATGCGCTGCGTCTGACGTCACGTCAACATGCGCACAGGCTGCTACGTGGACGCGGTGCACTCTGGGCGTCCGTCGTAGCACTTTTACGTCGAGGCCTAAATGGCGTCCGTTGCCACCTGCGCGGTGCGTGCGCACTTCATGTGTTGGTCTCTATCGATCACAAATCAATGCTACGACGGATGTTAAACTGTGCGGCGACACGGACGTGATGACTGCGTTCGTCTGATGCTAGCTTATAACGTTATAAAATGTTAATCAATACTTCAACCTCCAAAAGTACAAATAATCCCAAACTATATTTTTTAAAAAAAGTCCTGCTGCTCCACTTGTATATGGGGGAGGGGGGGGCTTCATACACGTGTCACAATGGCCGTAATAAAACCCGCAATATAATGATGTTCAAGGGTGAACTGCATTGAAGAGAGATGAGTTATTGTCCTCCTTGTACATTGTATTTTTGTGTGTGTGTATATATATTTTTTTATTTTTTTTATTTTTTTTTGCTGTTGTATATGAAGCTATGCCCCCCCCCCCCCGGACAAAATAATAAATAAATTATATGTATATATGTGTGTGTATTGCCCAGATGTTTTGATTTTACTGAGTGGGATGTGATCGTGGGCACAGCAGCAGACAGACAGATGCAGGAGATGAGCGACAGGGCTTTGAGTGACTCTGCCAGGTATGTCACTAAGATATTAACCCCTGAAGGACCAGAGCTCTGTTCTTCAAAAGAGCTGCAGTAGAGATCTCCCTTATCACACTGCATGATTTTTAACCTTCGATTCATAAACCCATAATCGGTACAAAAGGTGTTTATTGCACCGCCAGAGTGACATTTCCACTGCTCTTTAGGAAGACCAGGCCCTGCAGGGGTTACTTTGTTGCAAATCCAGCGAATCCCTTTATGTAAATGCGGGTTTGTGAGATATATATAAATTTTTATTGTATGTTTATGAAATATATAGAAAAAAAACAAAACAAACAAGTAAAACCAGAATGTCTGCGCTCGGCCTGGACATACATTATTCATAAGGGTGCTACTGAAACCAATTAACACAACATTTGGAATATAGAGCAATGTCTGATCATAATTTGTAACTTAATCCACATTATTTTTTTCTAAGCAGCTGTTTTTAAAATGTTTAAGGCTATAATAAAGCGCAGTGCTCCGTATTTAGGTTACGCTATATACCCACGCAATACGCAAAAATGTCTGGCGCCAACATCTTCTGCAGCGCTGTATAAATAGGTAGGACAAAACAAACATATTGTAAACAAATATGTTTGATACACGGAAAGCGATAGAAAAAAAGCGCCGGGCCCTGCTGAAGAGCTTGCAATCTGAGAAGAGTGGGGCGATACACAGAGGTGAGGGTAAATTGCTGAGTATGAGAAGCTTTAGTGAGGGGCAGCATGTGGAGCTCGTATACATGGCGACGCCAACACAAAGGACCTTTGGCCAGGTTTGTCCCTCACATTGCATGGCGACATAGTGTCAAACATTCCTAACCCAGGTCCTGTGTAATCGGGATCATACCTACAGGCAATCCCTTAATAACACGCCATTAACTACTGGCTACCCTTTTATAGATTTTTGTTTAAGAAGGTTTTCTGTTATTTTTCTAAGAGTTCTGACTTTTTAATTTTTTTTTTTTTTTTTACAAATTTTTATTTATAATTTCACAATTAGAAAATTAAGTAGTCATCTGCCTGGCCTAAGCAGGTGCTGGATGCCAGCTGTACCCGCTGCCTCCCTGTCACTGTGTCAATACAAAGGGCAGCTCCAGTTTATTAACAATCCATGTCTGAGGATGTCTGTCTGTCTACAAAGCAACGGATGGGGTGGCGGTGACATTGTTCTCAGCAATCCACATTTTATTAATCCACCTTCCCCTTCAGGGTAAAAATACACGAATCATGGAAGTAAATATTATTTTTATTGTTTCTAATAGAACTGCCTCCTTAAGGGAAGTCAGAGACGGCTACGAGCGTTTTTCAGAGCGGAAGGAACGTCCGTCCGTGAGAGCGGACGTTCCTTCCACTCTGACGCCCGTCTGGCCACCTCGCTGAGTGCAGTTAGTGCGCTCAGCGCTGCAAGGCTCGATCCTCCTATGGAGATTCGCACTTTGCAGCCCCGTCGAACGTGCGTTGTAGTGTTTCGACGGGGAGGCTTTCAGGACGTCTGCTGTAGCGTGCGCGTGCTGCAGCGTGTGGCCGACCCCATCGAAATGTCACAACGCTGCGACGGAAGCCAGGAGGCATGTCAGTACAAGCGCGCACCTTTAGAAAAATTAGATCGTGAGCTCTGTGGAACAGTGTGTGGATGCAGCAACGTGTATAACATGAAATTGTTCCATGTAGAGATACATCGTGCAGTCGTGACGAGGTAACCTGCTGTGTCGGCCTGCCTGATGCTCTGCTCATATCTCAGTGAATGTGTAGATAACATTGAGCTACGTCTGTATACAGCCCGTTCACCAATCCGAGTCCTGAGGTATTCGGGATCGGCCGATGCCAAGCCCTCATCCGATCTGGCCGATGCCAAGCCCTCATCCGATCTGGCACGACCTACGGCAGGGCGAGTAACTGGAATCCCGGGGACTTCAGCTTTCACCAATGCATTTCCCTGCCTCTGGCAGAGCATGGAGCAGGCACTGAAGATGCTGCAAGTGAGCGCAGACGCACTCCATCTCCAGCGAGGCGGATTACAGAATCTTCCCCCACCTGCTTCATACCTCGCGAGCAGGCAGGGAAGACCCTGCGAGTCACGGCTAAGGCTGCAAGACTCCAGCTAGTCTCACTACCCGGAAGGTCGGGGGTCAGATCGGCATGTAAAAGCCGATCCCTGAAAATTTCCACAATTGACGCCTGATCCCGTTCCATAAGATCGTATCGGTACATCCCTACTACACATATATTGGTATTTTTTTAGTAGGAGGATAATCAGAGTGAGACGGAACAAAATACATGCACGTTAAACACACAGAACAATCAGAGAGGACTCTGCGAGCACATGGCCCCAGCGGAACCGCGTTACAACCGTCACATTCCGTCGTCCGCTCACTGGAACACAGCAAGCCGGAGGTCATGGCAGAATGCTGTTAGAGCATTCTGCCAGCCCAGTGCTGACTTCCGGTGTCGGTAGAAGTATCAGGGCAGGAGTACAAGTACTCCTTCAAATGCCCGGTACCGATACTAGTATCGGTTCATCCTTACATGCTATGGTACATATGTTCATTATTTCTACCCCTAGAAGCAGTGTGTGACTCACTGACACTATGTAGTCAAGGCGGTGCCCTGAACAGGGCCTTGGTAGGAATTTCATACACAAATGAAGGTCTCATTGCAGCGTGACATTCACGGTTGCTCATGCGAGGCAGGGGTGCTCAAGCTCAGAATCCAGATGTTTTAGAACTTAAACTCTGTCACCCTAATGAGTGGCTGAGCATCATGGGAGATGTGGTTCTGAAACATCTGGAGGGTGGAGCACTCCTGATGCTGGGTGTATGCTCTCAATGGTGGCAAAAACGTCTCGAATCTGCCGTAATACCTGTACATTTTACAGCAATCGAGCGGCAATGGCATTTAACGTCTGCTTCTTTTAACGCGCACCTGTCGTGCAAATACAAATACTGACTTACAGGCTGCCTGCATTGCTTATTTGCTAATGCTTTCTTTTTTTTCTTTTTTTACCTCTGCAAATATGTCCTCCTATGGTATAGCTGTAGGTACGGCCGCCCCCGGCATTGCGAAGAGAGCTGTTTTTAAAGAAGCCTTTTTTTAAAGCTTTAGGTTAGGGTCAGACGAGCGTGATTTCTACGGACTGTACGTCCGTGCACACGGACGTACGTCAGTACGGAAGACGCAGTAGTGGCCACACAGTCCGTTTATTCACTGACGTATATTTTGACAGATGTAAGAGAGAAAATAAATTAAAAATCAAAACCATTTTGTCCGTGAAAAATGCTGGACGTATAAATGCAGTCCGTCTGACCACGTTCCATCACTCACACACAAAGCTATGCGGACGTTGCGGACGCAGCGCACTTTGTGCGACCGTTCTAGGGGTTGTACGTGCTTGCGTCCGTGGGCCGCGGCCGTTGTGCGGACATACTTCATGTGTCAGGCTCCGATGGGCTTCCTGTCATGCTATCACGGACGTACTTTTAGGCGCAATCATGGACGTGAACACTACGCTCGTCTGACCCCAGCCTTAACCATTTTACTACAAAGTGCTTTTTATTGTAATAAAAATAATATCCAGACATTAAATTTGAAACATGGGATGCAACATTATCACTTACATGTAGGATAAAATAACATTTTTAATTTTTTTAAAAAAAACAATCTTTATTATTAAATTTGCCCAGTTCTATACTTTAATTTTACATATTTTATCCTTTTGAGTAATGTGGCAGGAATGAAAGGTTCTGAACTCTAGATGGTGACCCTTATCCTGTACAATTTCAAACGAGGTCTGCATTATCAGCATACAGGCAGAAATGGCCTTTTGTGTCACTTCCAGTAAATGTGATAAAGGTGTTTTTTTTTTTTTTTTTTTTTTAAATGTTCAGATCTCCTTATTTGGATTTGTGGCGATCATAATCAGATTATTAGCAAGGCAGCTTCCAATAAATACCAATAGAATATTTAAAAAATATTATCCGTAATGTGGCATAATGCCTGTGTATGGAAAATACAAAAAAGACCTTGGGCTTTATTCCATATCCTCCTGTAGTTATTTCATTGATGGGAATTGCTATGTTTGTTGTATCGTTTCCCTGCGCGAGGTTACTGTACATTAACGTCTCCTTTACTTAATACAGGAGACGTTAATTGTAACCTGCACATGGAAACGCAGGCTATTACAATGTAACCTGCACGTGGAAACGCAGGCTATTACAATGTAACCTGCACGTGGAAACGCAGGCTATTACAATGTAACCTGCACGTGGAAACGCAGGCTATTACAATGTAACCTGCACGTGGAAACGCAGGCTATTACAATGTAACCTGCACGTGGAAGCGCAGGCTATTACAATGTAACCTGCACGTGGAAACGCAGGCTATTACAATGTAACCTGCACGTGGAAACGCAGGCTATTACAATGTAACCTGCACGTGGAAACGCAGGCTATTACAATGTAACCTGCACGTGGAAACGCAGGCTATTACAATGTAACTGCACGTGGAAACGCAGGCTATTACAATGTAACCTGCACGTGGAAACGCAGGCTATTACATGTAACCTGCACGTGAAGCGCAGGCTATTAAATGTAACCTGCACGTGGAAGCGCAGGCTATTACAATGTAACCTGCACGTGGAAGCGCAGGCTATTACAATGTAACCTGCACGTGGAAGCGCAGGCTATTACAATGTAACCTGCACGTGGAAGCGCAGGCTATTACAATGTAACCTGCACGTGGAAACGCAGGCTATTACAATGTAACCTGCACGTGGAAACGCAGGCTATTACAATGTAACCTGCATGTGGAAACGCAGGCTATTACAATGTAACCTGCACGTGGAAACGCAGGCTATTACAATGTAACCTGCACGTGGAAGCGCAGGCTATTACAATGTAACCTGCGCTTTCACCAGGAAAACGTTATGTTACTGAGAAATACTGTCTCCCCGAAGCTGGTGTTAAGTGATTTTTGCATTTGTAAAATCACTTAATACTATCCTAACCCCCCCCCCCCCCTATTAAATCTCATACTTACCGGTCATTCCGCAGTGGGGAAAGTTGTGCGATCCGCCGCTTACTCTTTCCGGCGGCAGAGTGAAACTGGGAACAAATGGTTTCTAGTCTCCCTCCGCAATTTTTTTTCGTGGCGCTGAGCGATCTTGCGCAAAGCTCATTGCCGGGATGCGAAAAGGCTCCATGGAGTCCTACGGACTCTGAGCCGATACTCACGTCGTAGCGCTGCGCCGCTGCTAGTATTTTGCAGCCTTGCTCCTCTTCTGCGGCCAGGCGATAATAAAGTACCTACTCCAGCAGATTTTCAGTGAGTAACCGAGCATCATGGGAGATGTAGTATCAGAGCATCTGGAGGGCCAAGGTTGCTGACACCTTTCTTGAGACAGAAGGTGACAGCAATCAAGCTTAGAGAACATGGTATCAAGCTGAAAAATGTTGCAGATGTAACTGTTTGCAAGACATTTTAGCACTAACTGCGCTCAGCGAGGCGGCCAGACGGACATCAGAGTGGAAGGATGTCCACATTCACGGACGTTCCTTCTGCTCTTAAAAACGCTCGTCTGACCCCGGCCTAAACAGAATGCATGTTTTAAAGGGTATTTTAACCCCCCGTGGTGGTGTGATGACTCCTTTACCTGATATATTCAGGAATTCTCACTTTAATGTCCCTTAGATTTTTCACAATCTGTACTTGGACAGGCAGAGGCAGAATTGAGCGTTTTATATCGGTGTGTGGATGACCTGCAGCCGCAGGGATTTCTGCATCTTGCTGTTAGTCTACCAGTGGGGTGGCCACGGCCTGTGTGTGGGTTATAAGCGGTTGCTTGGAGTGTCCCTGGAATGCACAGGTCAGCAAGTTTGGCCTTCTGGATTTGTTTTGAACTACAATTCCCATGAGTCTTTGCCAACTCCATGTGTGGCAGAGCATCATGGGATGCTATGCGTCCAAAACACCTGGAGGGCCGAGGTGGCCTACACCTGCTTTAATGTATAATCTGGCCTTTTTTTAATGTTACCTGAGGACATGCGCGTGTGCGATAACCCAGAGATAGTGGACATTATCGAGCGGGTTCTTGTATACTGATGGCAGAACTGTCACTTGATAAAAGGCATTGGAAAATGACATTAGCGATTTCTCGTTAATCCTTCCAAAGTGCTGTTTGACTGGAGGAGCAAATTAAAAAGTTTTTTTTTTTTCTTTGTGCTCCCATGCATTGCAAGGTGGATTAGGTGGAGGGGAGGGTGTTCTTGGCTTTCGCTGCTCAGTGGTCTTTGCTTAATGTCACCATAAAACATTGAACTTTGATTCTTCAAACATGGCGGGAAACAAAAAAAACCTCCCTTAAAGGCACAGGCCCTGCTTGGCGGACACAGCGCTGTCGCTTCTATTTGCTCCAGGAAAAGCGGAACCTTTACTAACAGCTTCTCATAACGCAAGGATAATATTTATATACATAACCGTCGCGTTGTTTATGCTTATTATAACGATGGCACTCGCCTTTTATATTTGTACTGACACATTATCTTTTATATTTGTACTGAGTACTGACACATTATCTTGTAAAAACCCAAGCGTTTTGTGTAATGTTTATGAAATGATGTGGGTGGCAGGATTGTTTTTTGCTGGATACATTGCGAGGTCATTTGTTTCCCTGGACTGATACAGGGTTATTCAGAGAGAATCGAAAAGTCACCGCACGTTCGGTGACTTTTCGTTCTCCTCAATTCGGTTCGATTTGACGATCCCATTTCGGCGACCCTGCGGTGTATTCAGCAAACACCACAGGGTCCCCGAATTGCAGGGAAAAGTCACCGCAAACCAGCCGAAAACTCGCTGCAAAACCCGGCGAAGGCACGCCGAAACCCGCAAAAACATCTTGATTAACCCCGCCGAACACGCCGAAGAAACCGAAATAGGAGCCGATCACAGCGCAGGGCAGCCGCCGTAAAAACCCGACACCGCAGATGAATGGAGTGAGAGAAAAAAAAACGTACGCTTGAATGTTTGAAAAGTGAAACGCTGTTTGCAAAGAAACTACTGAACGAAAATGTCTGAAATTTACATATGATCCAATGAATGATAATTAAAAGGGCTGTTACAGAAAACATAAGTAAAGTTAAAAAAATAATTTAAAAAAATCGGATTTTTGTTTTTTGAGAAAATCTATACATGACGAGACTTTTTACTGCAGAATAAAATAATAAACGGTTTATTTAGCTATTGGGTTAAAATGGGAATATTTTTAACATTGAAGCCTATGGGATTCGCCAGAATAAATCTGCCGCATGAAACCACCGAATGGCAGGGCAATTCGGCAACTTTTCACTGCTGGGTTTTGTGTTCTCTGAATAGCCGAAGCATTGCTTCTCTATGGGGATTCACTGCCCTCGAACAGGCGCCGTATGCGCAGGCAATTCGCCAAATGTTGGCGAATTGCCTGCTCTCTGGATAGCCGAATGGCCAAGAAAGGTAACCGAATGCTGATTTTCAGCGTTTGGTTACCTTTTGGCAGCCATTCGGATCACTTTGAATAACCCTGATAGTTTTATTCAGCCTGGTGGGCTTCACATGAAAAGTAACTTTGTAGAATTAATTTCCTGCAGTTAAGAAATCAAAGAGGTAATCCCAGGTGAACTGTCTCGATTTAGGAAACAGATTCCATTCCTGAAGTATGTGAGCTATGCTGTACGTGTTGCAGGGTAACATCTTCCCTTCTCCGCACGAAAAAGTATTGTGTGCTCATGAACCCTAATTTGCGTTGAAGTTTTTGTATTTGGTGAATATTTGTGTATGTATACACATATGCAAAAAATGGCACTCTGGGCTACCTCAGTCTATTACAAAGCCAAAGTGTGGTCTTCTACCCATTCTACCTTACCTGGTGGTCCGGGAAGTGAAGGATGTGAGTGTGTATCTCACCAGAGTATAGCAGTACCTAGTGATACTTTTTTTTCTTTTTAATGGACAAACGTTACGTTTAAAAGACCAGCTTTCAGAGTGTAACCGCTCTTCTTCAGGTCTGGAAGCTATACTTCTGGTAGAAGAGAGTCAAAAGCGTGTCTTTTAAAAGTAAGGTTAGTCCAATAAAAAAGGTGCTGCTATACTCTGGATAAGCTGTGCTAGTACAGATGCTGAAATCAACAATTATCCCCTTCTTCTCGGCTCTTTATTGTTCAATTCTATGATTTTCCTCAGTATAGCTTCAAGACCTGAAGAAGAGCGGTTACACTCTCGAAAGCTTGTCTTTTAAATGTAACGTTAGTCCAATAAAAGAGGTATCACTAGGCACTGCTATACTCTGGTTATTTATATATACACATAAATACAGTTACAAAACCAGCACTCGCCCCTGAATGTACTAATTATAGCCAAAACATATATATATATATATATGTGTTGTGGTGGAGGACTAAAAGTGAGATAAAAAGCCTCCGCACTATAATAAGTGTGTTTATTATTGCAGAAGCCACCTGCACATCATAGCAATTCAAAGAATTGCATCCCAGATTTCCTGTGCCACATTCCCCATATGCAGCAAGGAATTCTGGGTAAGACATGCAAATGACCTCTGTCTCACTTTTATGCATCCTGGGTCTGTTATTACACAGAGCCCTAAAATCAATGCTATGCCACACTGTGGCTTTGTAGCAAAGATAAGGTTATGTAACTGGTCAAAGCCACTCCTAGGACAGCGCTGTTTCAGGTTTGTTGAACCTTCATCAGCAGGAGCTAGGCATGATGACCAGTTGCAGTGGATGCTTGGACCATAGGTAAGTAAGTGTCTATAAGTGTTGTGGTAGAGGACTAAAAGTGAGATAAAAAGCCTCCACACTATAATAAGTGTGTTTATTATTGCAGAAGCCACTTGCACATATATATATCTCCTATTGCTTGGGGCATCGGTGTTCCCTGTGAGCCACGCTGTCATTGAAGGTTGGTGTGTACCCCTCATTATATCTGTATATAAGTATGTTTGTGAACTTGGTTCTTAAGCTCTTTAGTGAGCTGAAACGTCGAGTAGACTTCTTCTTTTTAATTTGATTTAATAAATTTATATTTTTATTGAAGACCCTGGAGTGCTGGCTTTTCACCATTGCATATATATATATCTCCATGAATTCAGGACGCACACGCAAACAAATTTAAACTCGCAGGTGTATTCTGTTTTCATGGAGGTATACTATAGTTGGTACGCACGCCTCACACATAGTGCAGTCAGTGCGCCATTGGTCCAGACCATCAGAGAAACTGACCAGTCCTCCCACAAGTTGTGCATTCACTCAGGCTGCGGACACACAAGCGTTTTCAGAGTGGAAGGAACGTCCGTGTGTGGACGTTTCCTCTACTCTGGCGCCCGTGTGGCCACTTCGCTGAGCGCAGTTAATGCGCTCAGCGCTACAAAGTGCAATCCTCCTATGGATCAGTCAGCGTCCGTCGCAGCTTTTTGATGGGGAGGCTGAAATCACATCCGGTGGTAGCGTGCCGGGCCTGCCCAATGGCGGTTACAATCGAAGAGGAGCTTTAGTGTGTCTGTTCAGGGTTGAAATTTTTATCAGGACCAAGTGGAAATTAAGGCACTGGGTAGGTAGTTGGAGGTTGCAATTAATGCAGGACTGATTATATTCTATGCATTTACATTGTAACTATCTAGAAAGCTTGTTGGATTAAGACATTGTAATAAATGTTCCGAGTTAAATCCGTCTCACATTTCTAGATTCATTCCACGTTGTTAATGATGGAACAAAATACTATAAAAGGGGTTTAAAAGTCGATTGCTCTGTTTACGTTCTATGATTATGCTTTCGGCTCGTTCGTTTAGTGAGTAAACCCCTGTTTATTATTGTGGATCCAATCCAGCGGCGCGGAGCATTCTGTGGCACACATTCGGTCACCAATTAATATTTATAGTACAGGTTTCGTAAACCATTAAATCTAACTTGTTAGTGAATTGTGGATGTCATGTGAGCGGCTTCGTAGATCTGTTTATACTGACAGATCGAGGTTGAATAACAAGGTTCGTACGAAGTAAACATTGTTATAACGCAGTCATTTCATTCGGTGGAAAGTCCACTGCACATATCTTTATGCTGCAGCATTTAATCCGAAGGCCAGACTGTTGATACTTTATCTCTTGTGTGAAGGTGTGATCTCGGCCATTTCTGCATGAGTTGGCAAACCGTATTAGACCTTTGGCATCAGATTTATTAAACAAATTTCTTTTGTTAAAGACCAGTGGTTAAGTTTAGTTGCATGTAACTCTTTTATGTAAGTGTACAGCATGTATATGTGTATATTAAAGTTAATTGTAAAGCTCCAACATATTCTGCAGCGCTGTCCAATGGGTAGGACAAGACAAACCTAAAATTAACTCCTCCTCTTTGCTAAATCGAGAATGATAGGAAAAAGGGACCTTGCTCAAGAGTTTACAATAGATCTATGTATTTACATCTTGAACAGGATCTGATGAGTATATGCCAAGGATAGGAGCGAGGGAGATCAAGTATAGGAACCAAAATATCTATATTCTGAAGAATAATAGCTAAATTTAAGAGGCAGGCCAAAATTTCTAATTTCCCATAAGCAGTTTTGCCAAAGGCCCAACTAGAAACTCATTCTGTTACTTGATTGTTTAGCGACCTAAATGTCCTCCGTGCAGGGAGAAGGTGGTTTGGGAGGGCCGATTCAGCCCCTAGAGTCCAGTGGTTTAGCTCCACTCAGAATCTGAGCTAGCACTGATCTCCACTTCACCGATCGAGCTCCGAAGCAGGACCCTTTTGTTGACCCAGCTGCCTCCAGTTGCTCTCCGTGCATTTACAAGAGCCACTGAATTGGCTGGAAATTAAAGCAAGTGTCATACTGATCATGGTCATGCTGGCACCCTTTGCGACTCTGTTGTTCCTTGGTGTTGGACACCGATGCAATATAGATGCCGACCAAACCGTATTAAGGGTCATAATTACATATTGTGATGAATTATTAGAATTGCATTAAGGCGTATTTGGGAAAACTAAGGCTAGAGTCAGACGAACGCATTTTTCACGTTGTCCGTGAAAAAGTGCGTTCGAACGAATGGACGTATTTTTTCACGGAATACGCGATAGCGGTCATACGATGCGCATTTTCGTCCGTGATTTTGTACGGATCATCAATAAAACCCTTTTGCGTCTGGACGTTATGTTGGCCGGACGTGTGCAGCGTCTGACGTCTCCCAATCACGCACACACGCCTCTAGCGGACGC
Organism: Leptobrachium leishanense; assembly: GCA_009667805.1. Classification (NCBI taxonomy): domain Eukaryota; kingdom Metazoa; phylum Chordata; class Amphibia; order Anura; family Megophryidae; genus Leptobrachium; species Leptobrachium leishanense. Next base: position 73,729,350 of record CM019072.1, on the reverse strand, counting down.
AGCGCACTCTGTACGTCCGTACTAGCGGTTTGACGTTCTCGAAAAAATGCGTTCGTTTGCCACTTGCGTTGCACGGACGAACTTTCGTGCGGCCGTTCGTCGTATGTTCCCCGGCATTGGACATCATTTGCTGATAGCACGGCCGTGATTTTGTGCGGCTAAACGCACATTAAAAATGCTTTCGTCTGACCTTAGCCTTAGATTGTAAGTTCCCATGGGAATAAGGCCCTGAATTCTTCTTGTATCAGTTGTTGAAATATTCACTTGCTATTTTTCTGTATTGTACAATTGTCTTATTTTTAACCATTATACCTTTTTGTACAGCGCTGTGGAATGTGTTGCCACTTAATAAATAATAATAACTTCAAGTCAACTAAAGCTGATCGTGGTGGGGCCAAAATTTGTGTGTGTGTGTGTGTGTGTGTGTGTGTGTGTGTGTGTGTTAACAAACGGCACAAACAAAGCAGAACTGGATAAGTCAAGCAACGTCCGCACAATATCTGTCACTAACATTGTATTGTTTCTGACCTTTCTAGTTCCTCCTGGTTTAGTCAGATTTGCTGTTTTCTGTATCCTACAGACCTCCGCTCTTGTCACCGTCTTCCTGGTGCAGAGCAGAGGAGAGGAATGCTCCGTGCAGAGCGTTGGAGGGATTGATGTCACCTCAGTATAAAGTGCTAAAACCATGTCATTATGCGGAAAGTCTGTTCAAAGATTTTAACAGAAATTTGGTGGATAGAATGTATATAGAGTACAATCAGGGTTGTTGAAAGGATTTTTGGCAGACACATACCCAGTATGTCACACTCTATGCACGGTCATATACACACATACCCAGTATGTCACACTCTATGCACGGTCATATACACGCATACCCAGTATGTCACACTCTATGCACGGTCATATACACGCATACCCAGTATGTCACACTCTATGCACGGTCATACACACACATACCCAGTATGTCACACTCTATGCACGGTCATATACACGCATACACATACCCAGTATGTCACACTCTATGCACGGTCATATACACACATACCCAGTATGTCACACTCTATGCACGGTCATATACACACATACCCAGTATGTCACACTCTATGCACGGTCATATACACGCATACCCAGTATGTCACACTCTATGCACGGTCATATACACGCATACCCAGTATGTCACACTCTATGCACGGTCATATACACGCATACCCAGTATGTCACACTCTATGCACGGTCATATACACGCATACCCAGTATGTCACACTCTATGTACGGTCATATACACGCATACCCAGTATGTCACACTCTATGCACGGTCATATACACGCATACCCAGTATGTCACACTCTATGCACGGTCATATACACGCATACCCAGTATGTCACACTCTATGCACGGTCATATACACGCATACCCAGTATGTCACACTCTATGCACGGTCATATACACGCATACCCAGTATGTCACACTCTATGCACGGTCATATACACGCATACCCAGTATGTCACACTCTATGCACGGTCATATACACGCATACCCAGTATGTCACACTCCATGCACGGTCATATACACGCATATCCAGGATCACTCGCTCTATGCACGGTCATATACACGCATATCCAGGATCACTCGCTCTATGCACGGTCATATACACGCATATCCAGGATCACTCACTCTATGCACGGTCATATATATGCATACCCAGTAGCACTCCGTCTGTGCACCAGGATTCAGCAACCTTGGCCTCCAGATATTTGGAACTACATCTCGCTTGATGGTCGACCACTCTTTTATTTGGATGGCTTTTGTAGGAAATAAAGTTTTAAAAACATTTGAAGGGTCACGGTTGCCAACCCCTTCTATACACAGGCGTTTTCTTGCATACCCAGGTTCACAATCCTATACAAAAACATACCCCAGCTCATACACACTAAGCTTGCATATGCAATTGTAAAGGAATGTGTCAGTGCTCAAACTATATACATATATGCTGGGAGCTGAACATACCTCTTGCAGATATCCTATACATGACATTTGATGCAAGAGTTGAAAAGGCGGGTCTGTGTTTATGTCTGTGGGATTAAGAACGGGTTGGAGGGAAGCTATTCAAAGGGAGGACGCAATGTCTCTGATGCCAATACACCTCACTCAAATATATCTAAGGCAGCGGCTGCCTTATGTAAACGCTGACCCTGGGTACAAACACTGCAAGAATATTAACTTCCTTTTTTTTTTTAAAATGCAGATCTGGATCCTCTGAAAGCAGCAGGATTCTTCACTTTGCAAGGATAATAAGTGTATTACGCAGTAAGATAATATATGGAAGGATCTAGCGAGCTTTAATTTATTTATAAAGGATTTTACCAGGAAGGATACATTGAGATTTCTCTCGTTTTCAAGTATGTCCTGGGTTCAAGAACATTGACATGTTACAGAAATACAAAGTAATAAATGCAAGATATTAAAAAACAACACAGATATACAGATTAACAGAAAATAAATATGTAGGAAATATAGTCACTAGGTTACATGTTTACAGGTGCATTCTGTATATAGGCACTATGTTACATGTTTACAGGTGCATTCTGTATATAGGCACTATGTTATATGTTTACAGGTGCATTCTGTATATAGTCACTATGTTACATGTTTACAGGTGCATTCTGTATTGAGGTATGTTAATAGGAAGCTCTTGAGTGACTTAAGACTGGGGGGAGATTTGATGGTGTCTGGGAGGTTATTCCATAATTGCGGTGCTCTGTAGGAAAATGAGGACCGAGCCACTGTCTTTTTGTATTGTGGTATTGCAAGTAAGGTGCTGGTCCTGGATCGGAGGTTATAGGATGAGCGTTTAGATTCCAGCGATGGCCGTTTAGCTCTTTTAACATGTCACAATGTTGGGTCATGTAGTTACATTGTAGCACAAAGCAGCAGAATGAGTTATACAATGTAGTAAGTTTCTGAAGGTGCGTTTGCGGGGCAGCTGCATACACTACATCTCCGTAATCAATAGCCGGCATAAGCATTTGTTGTACAATCTGCTTTCTTACCGCGGGGCTCAGGCAGGATTTGTTTCTGTACAGGGCACCTAGTTTGGGGTAAAGTTTAGATGAACGTTTTTCAATGTGGGGGCCAAAGGATAGAGTAGGGTCCAACCACATACACTATATTGCCAAAAGTATTCGCTCCCCCATCCATATGCGAGTCAAGGCAGGTGAGCGAATACTTTTGGCAATATAGTGTACCTAGATATTTGAGAGAAGTGACTGTGGTCAGCGTGCCATTTGATGTTGTCCCAACACCTAGATGGTGATTTTGCAATTTGTGTAGTTTAGGTGCTGTTCCAAATAATAATACAAGTTCTGGAGTAAGAACCTAAGCTGTGATACTAAACTTCATTCTGTTACTTAAGGGGTGAAGCCAGCCAGTCCTTAAAGCTCCGGAATGCTAATTTGTGATTCGTTGCCAGAAGAAATGGGGCTAAAAGTCATATTTACATGATCCTGTTCTATCTGAAGATCAGGCCTTTGTAACGCCATATGTGGAACCTTACCGCTTGATGTACAGTATCTGTTTGTTTTTATAGGGTGGGTTTATCTTTTAAAGAATGACTTTTGTTTCCTTGAATTTCTTTTTATTGTGTGGATTTGCTCAGACAGACGTGAAACCTGTACTGCTAGATTCCCTGTACCTAAAATACTCACACACCTCATTGTTCACAGCTGTACACAGTGATGATTGTTCGCTCTCTGGTTATGGTCTTGCACTTTACGGTTCTCTTAATCCTTACATTTGTCTTCATTAAACCTACGCTCTCAGTTTGTCTTTTGCAAAATGTTGTTTTCGAGTCCTTTTTTTTTTTTTTTTTTTAGCATCTTGTGTACCTGCAATATTTAGAAGTACCCACAATGGCCTTGAGCCCGAAGGACCAAATTATGACGGTTTATATTTAATAAACAACATTATGGAAGCCTAAGTTTAGATGAAGATATGTAACCTATAAATCTGGTCTTCTCTAGGACTTTATACAGTCAGGTCCAGAAATATTGGGACATCGACACAATTCTAACATCTTTGGCTCTATACACCACCACAATGGAGTTGGAATGAAACAAACACAATGTGCTTTAACTGCAGACTGTCAGCTTTAATTTGAGGGTATGTACCTCCAACTCAGGTGAACGGTGTAGGACTTACAGCAGTTTGCAGATGTGCCTCCCACTTGTTAAGGGACCAAAGATAATAGGACAGAATAATAATCATAAATCAAATTTCCCTTCTTAATACTTGGTTGCAAATCCTTTGCAGTCAATCACAGCCTGAAGTCTGGAACGCATAGACATCACCAGACGCTGGGTTTCATCCCTGGTGATGCTCTGCCAGGCCTCTACTGCAACTGTCTTCAGTTCCTGCTTGTTCTTGGGGCATTTTCCCTTCAGTTTTGTCTTCAAGTGAAATGCATGCTCAATGGGATTCAGGTCAGGTGATTGACTTGGTCATTGCATAACATTCCACTTCTGTCCCTTCAAAAACTCTATGGTTGCTTTTGCAGTATGCTTTGGGTCATTGTCCATCTGCACTGTGAAGCGCCATCCAATGAGTTCTGCAGCATTTGGCTGAATGTGAGCAGATAATATTGCCTGAAACACTTCAGAATTCATCCTGCTGCTTTTGTCAGCAGTCACATCATCAATAAATACAAGAGAACCAGTTCCATTGGCAGCCATACATGCCCACGCCATGACACTACCACCACCATGCTTCACTGATGAGGTGGTATGCTTAGGATCATGAGCAGTTCCTTTCCTTCTCCATACTCTTCTCTTCCCATCACTCTGGTACAAGTTGATCTTGGTCTCATCTGTCCATAGGATCTTGTTCCAGAACTGTGAAGGCTTTGTTAGGTGTTGTTTGGCAAACTCTTATCTGGCCTTCCTGTTTTGAGGCTGACTAATGGTTTACATCTTGTGGTGAACCCTCTGTATTCACTCTGGTGAAGTCTTCTCTTGATTTTTGACTTTGACACACATACACCTACCTCCTGGAGAGTGTTCTTGATCTGGCCAACTGTTGTGAAGGGTGTTTTCTTCACCAGGGAAAGAATTCTTTGGTCATCCACCACAGTTGTTTTCTGTGGTCTCCCGGGTCTTTTGGTGTTGCTGAGCTCACCGGTGCGTTCCTTCTTTTTGAGAATGTTCCAAACAGTTGTTTTGGCCACGCCTATTGTTCTTGCTATCTCTCTGATGGGTTTATTTTGTTTTTTCAGCCTAATGATGGCTTGCTTCACTGATAGTGACAGCTCTTTGTCAACTCTCAAGATGAGATCCAGCTACAGATTCCAAATGCAAATGGCACACTTGAAATGAACTCTGGGCCTTTTATCTGCACATTGTAATTGGGGTAATGAGGGAATATCACACACCTGGCCATGGAACAGCTGAGAAGCCAATTGTCCCATTACCTTTGATCCCTTAACAAGTGGGAGGCACATCTGCAAACTGCTGTAAGTCCTACACCGTTCACCTGAGTTGGATGTACATACCCTCAAATTAAAGCTGACAGTCTGCATTTAAAGCACATTGTGTTTGTTTCATTCCAACTCCATTGTGGTGGTGTATAGAGCCAAAGATGTTAGAATTGTGTCGATGTCCCAATATTTCTGGACCTGACTGTTTGTCAGTTTCCACATGTGAAGGGGTGGCCATCTTGAAATGGCCAGTTGATGTCATGTTCTTTTAATGCTTTGGCTGAGTGGGGGGGATCCGGAGGGATCTAGTGTGAAGGACCTGGAGCACCTTCCTAACCTGATTTTTGTGGCTTTATATACATTGCTTAAAGTTGATTCTAACTGAAGTGTTGACTTACACTCGCCATTACAACGAGAACCTCCATAGCCAGCTTGAGTCCGACCATTGGAGAAACAACGCAAAATACCCAGTTGACAAAGAGCCTTGAACTGACTGGATGAATTACAGAAGCTGGTCCATGTATAGCCAGAGCTACTAATAGGTGTGGCTGGCCTGGAGATTTGAGGGGTTTCTCCGAGATGGGCCACCAGAGCAACCTTTCTGCTTAAATACCTCTGATCAGTACAACTCGCCTTTTGGCCCACTTGTGACCCATCTATAGGCCACACAAACACTCTGGGTCTTCCAAACCATGGTCCCATTTGGCTGCATAGGATGAACCTGTGCAAATATGACTGGGCCTGTCTACGAGTCCTAAGTATGGAACTGAAATTGCAGGTGGGATCAGCCAGTACCAGACGTACAAAAGCCTCCGGAGGTGGTTCTGTTGAGACAATCCTGAGTTTTTTTGGGGGGGGGGGGGGTTATATTTTCCCTTGGCTGATGCCACTACAGTTCACTATAAAGAATACCCAAGCTCGGGGCTTGACACCATTTACACCATAATAGACCTGCTTTACTGAAACGTCTTAGGAAGGCCCGATTCCTATTGCTATTTATTTATTTGCAAAGTATTTTACCAGGAAGGATACATCGATTTTCTCTCGTTTTCACGTATGTCCTGGGTTCAAGAACATTGAATTGTTACAGAAATACACAGTAATAAATGCAAGATATTAAAAACAAAAACACAAATGTAGAGATTAACACAGAAAATAAATATGTAGGAAACCTACAGGGTTATTCAGAGAGAGGTGAAAAGCAGGAGAATGACTGGAAGATGGAAAATTCTAGGTCAAAATAGTCGATTTGGAAAGTGAGATAAATGGGAGAATGTTTCTGGTTTGGCTATTTTGCCCTAGAATTTTCACTTCTCCAGTAATTCTCCTGCTTTTCACATCTCTCAGAATAACCCTGACAGTCATTATGTTACATGTTTGCGCCTTCACCAGAGCAGAAACCTTATATATATTTTTTAAAGACGCCAGAGTGCCTTCCTGTGTCTCTTTTTCTGTCGAGACTGGTATTTTTTTAGCTGCCAATAAAGCAATCTTATATATATTTGTGTGTGTGTGTGTGTGTGTGTGTGTGTGTGTGATCACTTGTTGCACAATTTGTTTTTCCTCCGCAGCCGGTGTATCTGCTAGTTACTGGCATGTTATTGGGGATAACGTTTGCTAAGGACATATAACACTTTCTGCAGGGGAGGAAAAACCTGAAAATCTTTTTCCAGGAGGATTAGAGCTTTCGTGTGTTTGTTTAGCTGTGTTGTGTCAGAGCAAAAGAAACAATATTGCTCTTCGCAGAAAGGGTTTTGTTGGTTCAAGAAGGTGAAATTCCACTCTTGAAGCTGGCTTGCCTTTTATTTATCTTTTTATTTTTTTATTTTCGTCAAGCCTAGTGTACAACAGGTTTATGCCCCGTTTTATTTGGCGGCAAGAAACTATAAGGGTATCGAGTATCTGGTCACTTGTATATGTCAGCATCTGTCTCATCATTTTGGACCGGGGGGGGGGATATTCAGAGAGCACTCTCTCGTTCTCCGCACTTCGGGGTATCAAAGTTCCCCACCCTGGAGTGAATTCGGCATTCACCAGGGGAGGGTCCCCGGAGTGCAGGGAAAACCCGACTCGACTATTGCAACAATCTCTTATCTGGCCTCCCTCTGTCCCGCCTCTCCCCCCTACAATCCATCCTGAACGCCTCCGCCAGGCTAATTCACCTCACCCGCCGCTCTGTCTCTGCCGCTCCCCTCTGCGAGTCCCTTCACTGGCTCCCCATCCACTGCAGAATTAAGTTCAAAATCCTTATCCTTACCTACAAAACCCTCACTAACTCAGCGCCCCACTACCTGTCCTCACTAATCACCAAATACACCCCAGCCCGCTCCCTAAGGTCAAACAGTGACCTGCGCCTAGCTTCTCCCCGCATCACCTCTTCCCATGATAGACTGCAGGATTTCTCACGCGCAGCCCCCACTCTCTGGAACGCTCTCCCTCGTACTGTCAGACTTTCCCCTAACTTCTCTTCCTTCAAACGCTCCCTTAAAACATTCCTATTTAGGGAAGCCTACCACCCAACTCACTGACGCAACCATCAATCACTCTCACCTTACAGTCCTCTCCTCCTGTTTCCAACCCCAACCCTCCCAGATTGTGAGTTCCTACGGGAATAGGGCCCTCATCTCCTCCTGTACTGTTTGTCAAATGTTGTTCAATGTATTGTAACCCTGTCTATACTGTGCCTATTGTACAGCGCTGCGGAATATGCTGGCGCTTTATAAATAAAGAATAATAACCCGCTGGAGCTGCCGATCACAGCGCAAACCAGCTGACGGAAAAAGCCGACAAGCGGACGAAAGGGGTAAAAAATAAAACCAAACAATACGCTCGAAAGTGTCAAAATGTAAACGCCGTTTGCAAAAAAACTACTGAACGAAAATGTCTGGAATTTACATATAAGATCCTATGAATGATAATAAAAAGGTCTGTAACAGAAAAATGCCCAAAAGATCCTAAAAAAAATCTATAGAGACTTTTTACTGCACATTAAAATAATGGTTTATTAGATATTGAATTAAAACGGGAATGTTTTTACAATGAAGCCTATGGGGTTTGCCTGCCAAATGAAAACACCGAACAGCAGGGCACTTCAGCATCTTTTCTCTGCTGTTCGGTGTCTCTGAATAGATTAACCATTGCTTCTCTATGGGGGATTTCACTGCCGTCGAACAGGCACCGTACTTTGGCGAACTGCCTGCTCTCTGAATAGCCGAATGTCACCGTACGGGGAAATTCCCTGTTCGGTGACATTTTGGGGCCAGATCTGCTCTCTGAATAACCCTTACATTCTTTTTATATGGAAGGTCTTTACGCTTTGAGAAAAGGTATGCGTGTCTTGCGCGTTTGCAGGATGTGTGCGTTTTTATCACACCTTCCAATACTCGTATTGTTTATGTTGATGTCTCTGAAGGGATGTTTGAGACCAGGCGATTTCAAAGATTTCTTAGAATTCACCCTGTAGGTAAATAGAGTTGCATTTTAGTAAATATTAAAAGTGCCTGAATGAAACCAAGAACTTTCTATCATTTTTGTTTAGAAACTCATTACGATGAGTTTTATTGCTGTGCAGCTCTGTTACACACCTGCACACCAAATATCCGTGCTTAGACATACAGGGTTATTCAAAGAGAACCGAATTGGCCACGAAATTGCACCGACCGTACTGTGCAATTTTGTGGCCATTCGGCTATTCAAAAAGCTGTCAGTTTGCCAAATATTGGCGAATTGCCAGGGAAATACAGTGATCTTCGGCGGCATTGAAATCCTCGTAGAGAAGCAATAGTTAATCTATTCACAGAACACCGAAATGTCAGTGAAATTCCCTGGTTTCATTTGACATGCCTAAACAGGCGAATCCCATAGGCTTCAATGTATAAAAAAAAAATCCTTTTTTTGTTAAATATTTACTGGTTTGTTTTTTGTTTTTTTTATTTGCAGCAAAATGTCTATTTTTCTCTTCTTTTTAGGATTTTGTTAGGCATTTTTCGGGTTGTTTTTGGGGTTTTTTTTTGGCAATTTTTTTTCTGATTTATTTCTTTTCTGTAACAGACCTTTTTTTTTATTATTACTTCATGAGGCCTATATTTCCTGGCATTTTTAATGGTTTTTAAAATTCCTTTTGAGAGTTAGTGTTCTGGCAGGTCGTCGACTTTATAGGATCGATTTTGGCGTTTTTTCAGATCGATGCGGCACTTTTTTTTTTTGCGGTGGTTTTTCGATTCGCCGCACTTCAGGGACACTGTATGCTGAATTCGACGCAGGGTCGGCAAATTGAACTCGCCGAAGTGCAGCGAACGGGAGAGCTCTCGTGATATTTCAGTGCTCTCTGAATAACCCTGATGTGTGTGTGTGTGTGTGTGTGTGTCGCATGTAAAGCATTTGCGCACCAAAGCGTATTGGAGGCTCTATGGGTGCTGCAAATCTGGTTTGCTTGGCGTGGGAATGTTTTTTGTAGTGATTTATGTTCTCTGTAGCAATTTTGCTGAAAGGAGGATTTTAATATCATATTCGTCCGCCTTCGTTTAAATAGTTTTGTGTTTGTGTAATTATATCTGTAATTAGAAACTCATTGCTTTCTTGCTTTTATGCACCACACAAGTCTCTTTATTTTTAGATCATTTTTTTTTAGGACCTTTTTTATGCATTTTTTTAAGGTTTTTTTTTTTTGCAAACCTTTTTTTTTTTATTTTTATCGTTTTTCTTTTTTCTGTAACAGCCCTTTTTATTATCATTCCCTGGATCTTATATGTAAATTTCAGACATTTTCGTTCTGTAGTTTCTTTGCAAACAGCGTTTCACTTTTCAAACCTTCAAGTGTACTCTTTTTTTGGGGTTTTTTCACTCCATTCGTCTGCGGTTTCGGCTTTTTCCGGCGGCTGCTCTGCGCTGTGATCGACTCCTGCTCGGGTTTCTCTGGGGTCTTCGGTGGGTTAATCCAGATGTTTTTGCGGGTTTCGGTGTGCATTCGCCCTCGTTTTGCAGTGAGTTTTCGTCGGGTTTGCAGCAATTTTTCCCTGCATTACGACGGCCCTGTGGTGCTTGCTGAATACACCGCAGGGTCGCCGAAATGGGATCGCCAAATCGCACCCAATTGAAGATAACGAAAAGTCACTGAACGTGCGGTGACTTTTTGAATAACCCTGATAGTGGAAACCCCCATAATCTCAATGTGTGTTTGTGTAGTGTGTCGGTGTTGGCTGGTTTTGCAGCGCAGACGAGCACCATCATTTCACAAAAGTAAAATCCAAAGAGCATCAGCAGAAGCTTCACAATAAACCTGCCGCTCTTTTGAGCAATGCCGGCGTTTGTTTGTGATTTGTGAATAACCCCTAAGGCTAAGGTCCGACGAAAGCATTTTTAACGTGCGTTTAGCCGCACGAAATCACGGCCGTGCTAGCAGCAAATGACGTCCAATGCCGAGGAACATACGACGAACGGCCGCACGAAAGTTCGTCCGTGCAACGCAAGTGGCAAACGAACGCATTTTTTCGAGAACGTCAAACCGCTAGTACTGACGTACAGAGTGCGCTGCGTCCGCATAGCGGCGTGTGTGTGTGATTAGGAGACGTCAGACGCTGCACACGTCCGGCCAACATAACGTCCAGACGCAAAAGGGTTTTATTGATGATCCGTACAAAATCACGGACGAATATGCGCATCGTATGACCGCTAACGTGCATTTCGTGAAAAAATACATCCGTTCGTTCGAACGCACTTTTCCACGGACGACGCGAAAAATGCTTTCGTCTGACCCTAGCCTAAAGTGTATTGGTTGAACAATGCAGAATAGCAACATTGAAGCGACTTCTGCAACATAAGGTATGAGATGTAACTACACAAGGGTCACTGCAAAAGTACAATGTATCCAGAGTGAAAGTTGATCTCTAGGTGTGTTTGTAATCTATAGCAATAAACACATTGCTGTCCTGTATACCTATGCTATGTTTAACGATCAGAAGCGGGAGGACCGACTCCCTCATTCCCTGCTTGCAGAAGCTAAGGGATATCCATTATGTCTGTAATGATAAGCATGTTGCTGTCTTGTGTTTTTTTTATACAGTATTTTTTTTGGCCTATTGTCTGAGACGACAGCGGAAGAAATAAAATCGTTCTATATGGCCTCTGTGTTACTGTAAGGATGGATAACCGTCCTCTCTCCAATCATAGTTCATCTACAAGACCTCAATTTATTGTCCAGCATCCTTCTAAATGATGTATTCTAGGGGCTTTTCTGTGTCTGCAACAAAGTGTAAGGTTGTGTTCTCCACCGGGAATACCTTTTATAGGCCCGTGTCAGACGAGCGCAGTGATCACGTCCGTGTTGCTGCACAGTTTAGGCTAGGGTCAGACGATCGTATTTTTCGCATTGTCCGTGAAAAAGTGCGTTCGAACGAATGGACGTATTTTTTCACGGAATACGCGATAGCGGTCATACGATGCGCATTTTCGTCCGTGATTTCGTACGGATCATCAATAAAACACTTTTTGCGTCTGGACGTTATGTTGGCCGGACATTAGCAGCGTCTGACGTCTCCTAATCACGCAAACACGCCCCTAGCGGACGCAGCGCACTCTGTACGTCAGTACTAGCTTTATCACGTTCTCGAAAAAATGCGTTTGTTTGCCGCTTGCGTTGCGCAGCCGCACTTTCGTGCGGCCGTACTTCGTATATTGCCCGTCATTGGCCGTCATTTGCTGATACTACGGCCGTGATAAAGTGAGGTTGCACACGCGTTCGCACTGCGTTCGTCTGACCCTAGCCTTAACGTCCATCGTAGCATAGTATCATGAGCCATAGAGACCAACACACTAAGCACATCGGCACCGAACTGCGCATGCACAACAGACGCAAGTTAGGCAAGAACGTAAAACCGCTAGGATGGACAGGCAGAGTGCGCCACGTCCGCATAGCGTTCTGTGTGTGTGATGAGATGTCAGACGCAGCGCATTTGCGACGTCCAGCACCTTGACGCACGAAATGGCTTTTCATATCATGCACTTATTTTTAGCATTTTTCATATTAATTTTGTTTCCCATAACTCCCTTTTTTGTTCTACGTCCATCAAGAAAAACGGACCGTGTGGTGTCTACAGTGTCTTCCGTCAGCACGTCTGTCCGTTGTGCACGGACGCAGAGTGCGCTCGTCAGACATTAGCCTTAGTATATCACCCTCGTTTCAGGAAGTGACACCGAATAAATATTGTGTAGAAAGCGTTCATGATTGTGTAACACAATAGGTGTATGTCAGTAGCTTTCAGCGTCACGTTTCTCTGATCTGTGAAACCGATGAAGGCAAACCACAAGGACTGTATTCCAACCCTGATGGAAGATTAACCAGAGCGGTTGTAGACTTACCAGAGCCATTCCTGGTGTAAGCTTAACCAGAGCCTTTATAGCAGGGGTCTCAAACTCTGCCCCCCCCTAATGTTTCTGAACTACAACTCCCATGATTCCCTGGCCATCTTTGCATTCAAAGCTTTCTGGGACTTGTAGGCAAAAATATCTGGGGGGGGGGGCGTGAGTTTGAGACCCCTGCTTTATAGCATCACGGCCCAAGCTGGCCATTTTCAACTCTGGGCGTTAAGCCATGCTGCCCGACGCCAGCTGAGCGAACCGAGAAGATAGGCCTGTATACACCGAGCGCGTCTCCACACGCTGCCTACACGCACTGCGCATCCGGCTTTATACCACATCGCTACATTTAAGCTCGCCTGACGCAAGGACGAGCTGCGGTGTTAATGGGTTACAGATCCCATCCTGAATAATGAATTTTTCCTAGCAGCATTGTATGTATTCTACATATCGCAGGACATTGCTTTTAGCATACCGCAGTATGCGAATCAGTGTGCGACTGGGCAGAAAAAAATGGAAATAATCGGAGAGCACAAATCTCATATAATAAAAAAAAATATTCTCCACATTCACACACAATATTAATCAATGGGAATTATTAAAACTGCCTTCTAATACTTGCGTATCAGGTGTGTTGCTCACGTACACAATGGACTTTGGACGCAGTTTGTTTATTATCCAGGAAATAAAATTGTGTGACAGATTTGTGGGTGGAATTAAGACGTCAGCTTGAAGCCATTTTTTTATGAAACAATTAGGTCTATTCACTAAAAGGTGAAAGTCAGGAGAATCACTGGAGAAGTGAAAATTCTATGTAAAAATAGCCAAACCAGAAAAATTCTCCCATTTATCCCATTGTTCTCTTCTCTTGCCAATTCTCCAGAGTTTCACCTTTCGTGAATAGACCTGTAAAATTTTTTTTTTTGTTTGTTTTTTTTAAAACGGGGGATGCAGGGGCAGAGTCCCGGCACGATAACTATTTTAATGAACTGATAGCTGGCGGATCTTACCACCACCTGCAATACACACAATACCCGGTTTGTTACTGGCTTTCTAGCTTTGTTCTAGCATCAAACACCCCTGCATGGTGGCCATAGGTTGGGATTGTTCCTCTAAGGCTAGGGTCAGACGAACGCATTTTCGCGTTGTCTGTGAAAAAGTGCGTTCGAACGAATGGACGCATTTTTTCACGGAGTACGCGATAGCAGTCATACGATGCGCATTTGCATCCGTGATTTTGTACGGATCATCAATAAAACACTTTGTGCATCTGGACGTTATGTTGGCCGGACATTAGCAGTGTCTGACGTCTCCAATTCACGCACACACGCCTCTAGCGGACGCAGCGCACTCTGTACAACCGTACTAGAGGTTTTACGTTCTCGACAAAATGCGTTCGTTTTCCACTTGCGTTGCGCAGCCGGACTTTTGTGCGACCGTACTTCGTATATTGGCCGTCATTGCCTGGCACTTGCTGCTACTGCGGCCGTGATTAAGTGCGCCTGCACGCGCGTTCGCACTGCGCTCGTCTGACCCTAGCCTAAAATGCCATATTTCCCGATTTTACTTCCAGTGTACGTACCCTTGTGTCAAGGCCTGTGGTCCTTATTCCAAACGAGTTGGTCACGTCGCTGTTATTGGTTCCTGGAGTCCATAGGATTCTGTGGAGCTATACCTGGTCCTGCTTCAAGCTCTGAGCAGTTCCCAACTAGGGGCCCTATTACATTGTTAATGCAAAAACGCACGCTAAACACGTGTTTTGTTTGCGCGAAGCGTTAAACGTTAATCACCGCTGGAATTACATTCCTCGCGCATTTTTTCATCCGTCGGGAAATTGCGCTCGTAAAACTGACGCGCAAAAATGCACGCAAAGTACCTTTGCGCGCAGAAATCAGTGAGCGCAATGTATTTTTTAACTTAACGCGAGTCCGTCATTTTGTGCAGCGTGCGCACAACAGACATACGTTCTGACGGAAGACAAGGTAGGGGCCGTCATTTTTGACGGATCTAGTAAAAAAAAAAGTGCACATCGACGTTCTCCGTTGTGAATCCACAGTTTGGTACGGTCAGCTTGTTACAATTTGCCGTTACCACCAGTTTTTCAAAGACGTTAAAATTATGCGGGCAAACGTTGTCCTTTAAATTTTGCGCTAAGATTGTAATGCCATGCGCGCACCAGCGCACAAACTCCTTTGCGCTCACAATGTTAAGTATAGGATGCGCGCACTAAATTGCGCGCGCAAAGGGTTCGCGCAGGATCACTCGCGTTAGACGTTAACGCGCATTTTGTGCACGAACATCGTAATACGACGTTCGGCGCAAAGGGTTTTGCCCCTCGCGTTAATGCGTTTTTGCACGTGCGCGAAGAATGTAATAGGGCCCTAGAAAGGGTAGAGAAAATCCACGTACAGATCTCGCTTGCGCCCTGTGGCCGTACCGGTTCACACAGGAAAACGAGTATAACTTCCCAAGCGGTGAGAAATCACATGGGCTCTGGAGACCAAACCCTGCAGTGGGTGATTAAGAAGCCGATCTGGCAACATACCTGGAACCGAAACCTGAAAAACCTAGTGTTAAAGCTGTGCATGAGGCAAGACATCTGTTGTCCACAAATATAGAAATGGAAACATTGCTTTTCAATGAGTCACAAGGATTAAGCTCTTAATCTATTCAGTAACAATGAGACTGCATTTCAGTGGATACCAGCTGCGCCATATTACAAACCGTTCGGGTGCCTTAAGGGGTCGTGATTCATTAATTCAACATCATCTCCCGATTTACCTGCAGTTTAATGTGAACCTGTCATGCGTAACGCGTCAGGCTCATTTAACAGGGAATCACTCCCTATGTTTGTGCTAACACACATAAAGGAAAAAGAGAGAAACGTTTAGCTGTCACTCACGTCCGTGCGGTTGATTCATGGCTGGGACAGCTCTGAGCAGAGGGCCATCATACTGGACTCCCGTGACGCTCACTCTGTGCAGCCCATTGATTTTTGGCAAATATATGTAAGCAAAGAAATCCCAGAAGCGCAAAAAGAATAAGATACAGCGCATCAATAAAGTGCTGGTGAATTGATAAGCACGGATTCTGGTTACGTGATCCAAAAAAAGCAAACAATAAATATTTATTTTTGTATACTCTAATTCTTACAGGGTTATTCAAAGAAAATTGAAAAGTCGCCGCACGTTTGGTGACTTTTCGTTCTCTTCAATTCGGTGCGATTCGGCGATCCCATTTCGGCGATCCTGCGGTGTATTCAGCAAGCACCACAGGGCTCTCGTAGTGCAGGGAAAAGTCGCCGAAAACTCACTGCAAAACCTGGCGGAGGCACACCAAAACCCGCAAAAACATCTGGATTAACCTGCCGAACACGCCGGAGAAACCCGAGCAGGAGCCGATCACCGAGCAGGCCCGCTGGAAAAAGCCGACATCGCAGACGAATGGAGTGAAAAAAAAAGAAACGGTACGCTTGAATGTTTGAAAAGTGAAATGCTGTTTGCAAAGAAACTACTGAGCGAAAATGTCTGAAATTTACATATACAGTTGGGTTCAAAATTATTCAACCCCCAATGCTGTAAAGGGTTTTAGGGAATTTAGTGTACATTTGTAATTGTATTCAGAATGAAATCCTACAAGGACTTTTTAAAGAACCATATGCAACTAAAATGACATCAATTGGTTTTGTAATACAGTAGTAAATGTTTCTTTTGTGAATTCTTCATTGACACAATTATTCAACCCCTTAAAGACTACCACTCTGAAGAACAGAGGTTCATTCAAGTGTTTTCAATCAGGTATTGAAAACACCTGTGGATGTCACGGAGCAGCAATAAAGCATAATAAGCACCAATTAGGCAGCTTTAAAATGACTGTGATACTCAGCTCCTTCTAGACATTTACTGGTGTGGTTACAAACATGGTGAAGTCAAGAGAATGGTCCAGGAAGACAAGAGAAGAGGTGATTACTCTTCACAGGAAGGGCAATGGCTATAAGAAGATTGCAAAGATGTTAAACATGCCAAGAGAGACCATAGGAAGCATCATTCACAAATTCAAGGCAAAGGGCACTGTTGAAACGCTACCTGGTCGTGGCAGAAAGAAGATGCTGACTTCGACTGCTGTGCGCAACCTGAAGCGTAGAGTGGAGAAAAGTCCCCGTGTGACTGCTGAGGAACTGAGAAAAGATTTGTCAGATGTGGGTACTGGAGTTTCAGCTCAGACAATACGGCGCACACTGCGTAATGAAGGCCTCCATGCCAGAACTCCCAGGCGCACCCCCTTGCTGTCTCCAAAGAATAAGCAGAGTCGACTGCAGTATGCCAAAAGTCATGTGGACAAACCACAGAAGTTTTGGGATAGTGTTCTGTGGACTGATGAAACAAAATTAAAACTGTTTGGGCCCATGGATCAACGTTATGTTTGGAGGAGGAAGAACAAGGCCTATGAAGAAAAGAACACCTTGCCTACTGTGAAGCATGGCGGGGGGTCAATCATGCTTTGGGGCTGTTTTGCTTCTGCAGGTACAGGGAAGCTTCAGCGTGTGCAAGGAACCATGAATTCTCTTCAGTACCAGGAGATATTGGATGACAATGTGATGCAGTCCGTCACAAACCTGAGGCTTGGGAGACGTTGGACCTTTCAACAGGACAATGATCCAAGCATACCTCCAAGTCCACTAGAGCATGGTTGCAGATTAAAGGCTGGAACATTTTGGAGTGGCCATCGCAGTCACCTGACTTAAATCCGATTGAGAACCTCTGGTGGGACTTAAAGAAAGCAGTTGCAGTGCGCAAGCCTAAGAATGTGACTGAACTGGAGGCTTTTGCCCATGACGAATGGGCGAAGATACCCTTAGATCGCTGCAAGACACTTGTGTCAAGCTATGCTTCACGTTTAAAAGCTGTTATAACTGTAAAAGGATGTTGTACTAAGTACTAAGATTGAATGTCACTTGGGGGTTGAATAAAACTGATAATGATGTGAGCACAGAAAAGACATTTGTGGTTATTTCATTATAAATGTTATGTTATATTTGTATGACCTACACGTACCTCTTTGATTTTGATCATTCAGTCATCTTGCTTACAATTAAATCAATTTCAGTGGGGGTTGAATAATTTTGAACACAACTGTAAGATCCAATGCATGATGATAAAAAGAGCTGTTACAGAAAAAAGAAAAAAAGATTTTTTTTAAAAAAAAACGGAAATAAAATGTTTGCAAAATGCTTAAAAGATCCTAAAAAAAAAATCTAAAAATAAAGAGACTTTTTACTGCACAATATTATTAACGGTTTATTAGCTATTGTATTAAAACGGGAATATTTTTAACATTGAAGCCTATGGGATTCGCCTGAATAAACCTGTCGAATGAAACCACTGAATGGCAGGGCAATTCGGTAACTTTTCCCTGCTGGTTTTTGTTCTCTGAATAGACAAAGCATTGCTTCTCTGGGGATTTCACTGCCCTCGAACAGGCACCAAATTTGCAGGCAATTCGCCAACATTTGGCGAACTGCCTGCTCTCTGAATAGCCGAATGGCCAGGAAAGGTAACCGTACGCTGAATTTCAGCATTCAGTTACCTTTCAGCCACAATTCAGAGCTCTTTGAATAACCCTGTTAGTGCCAAAACAGAAAACAACTGAAAAACCAAATCGTGCAATATGGTCTACAATATCTGTGAGCAATGGATAAATCGGCATAATTCACACTCCCGTAATACAGAGCCTACAATAAGTAGCTCTAGGGTAGTCGGTTCACAATTTTTTTTGTGGAACTGTCAGTGGTCAAACTCGCCTATGATGGAGCCTTACTGGATTCGGTTCAGAGATGTGCCCCTATGGCACCTTGTCCAGGTGTTACCCATCCTCGCGTGATGGTTTTGCTGTTCTGCAAGCGATTCCAGATGTGGAGGAAATGGAAAGAATGGATATGACCATAAGGTTTGCCATGTTCCTCAAGACCGTCCTGTTCCCGGCGCTCTATATTAGGAATGAGGGGACAGATCCAAGTTTCAGTTGAGGCTCCAATCGAGAATCTGTTGCCTGAACTCTCCTAAACCTTGTATTTGTGTTCTTTTTAGGAAATTGTGAGTTACATTGGAGTTATTATCCCCCCCCCCCAGTTTAATCTCGACGAGTGAGCGCGGCAGGGAGCTCTGCACGGCTGGTTTCAAAATAAATGGGCAAATAGGAAAATGAGCAAATAGGCGAATGTCCCGACCCTTTTATAAGAAAGAAAATGTTGAATTATTTTTATTAAGGTTGAAACATAATCTTGTATTTTTAGTCATCGCTGATGCTCGTCTGCAGTTTTGTGAACTTCAAATTGGGTTTGCGACGCACTGAAAGAATAAGGTCTCGTTTTTGTGAAATGCCGTTTCTGCCCCGACATTGAGAAGCTATTGTGATTTTTTTTTTTTTTTTATTCTATTTGTAGTTGCATATTTTTCTCTGCGTAAATAGGTATTTTTGAGTGATTAAAAACCTAACCTTCAAATATTTATTTTTTTTCAAATGCAAAAACCCTTTTCACTGTCAGGCATGACGCAAATGGCTGCTGCCAGTGTCACAGACTTCGGTGGAGAGAGGTCCTGTGTTGCAATGGAGAGAACCTCTGTTTACACTCCTCCTATTGAAGCTCTCATTTCACAATCTGAGGATCCCTTTAAAGACTTGTTTGCTTTATTCTAGTGGTTTATTGAGTCTGCGTTATGTCTCACCTTTTTGAGATGTCATCCAAACAAAGAGGCACTTCACAAAAACACATTGTACTTTTTCAGATTTCAAACTGGGTTTAAGACAGAACGGAAGAACCCACACCTGTCCCCTCCAATTTATAATTAAGCCTGGGGCCACACGAGGTGCACTAAGGCCCCTATTGCATTCCTCGCGCAAATGCGCATTTGCGCGAGGGGCAAAACCCTTTGCACTGAACGTCGTATTACAACGTTCGCGCAAACGATGTGCGTTATCATGTAACTCGGATGGACCTGCGCGAGCGTGATGAACTGTGCGCGTCCTATACTTAACATTTGTGAGCACAAATTCATTCGTGCGCTGGTATGCGGATGGTATTACAATCGATGCGCATCTTTTTACGAACGACGTTTGCGCGCATTATTTTAACGTTTTTGTAAAGCTGGTAACTGCAAATCTGAACGTTCTGGCCGAAACGAAAAACACCAGCACGAAAAAAAAATACAGCACAGTATAGTTACACATTCTACACATACCCAAACAATAAAATTGTGAATTTGTACGTGTTTTTATTATTGCTGCAGCATATATACTCAGATTTACTTTGTGTACATTGTAGCGTTTCGATGGATGAGCTGGGAGGACCACACGATGTAATGTGCGCACTTTTAACGCACGGTTCAATGGGCGTCACTTTAACCTCCCGTTGAGCCACTGTGATGGACGACAGAAGGGTCTACGAAGCACGATCCTACATAGGAGACTACAGCGAGGTGACCACACCGGAGTCCGTGCGGAAAGAATATCAGGTTTCACGGACGTTCTTTTCGCGCCCATGTGGCCCATCTTAGGCTAGGGTCAGACAAACGCATTTTTCACGTTGTCCGTGAAAAAGTGTGTTCGAACGAATGGACGTATTTTTTTCACGGATACGCGATAGCGGTCATACGATGCGCATTTTCGTCCGTGATTTTGTACGGATCATCAATAAAACTCTTTTTGTGTCTGGACGTTATGTTGGCCAGACGTGTGCAGCGTCTGACGTCTCCCAATCACGCAAACACGCCGCTATGCGGACGCAGCGCACTCTGTACATCAGTAGTAGCGGTTTGACGTTCTCGAAAAAATGCGTTCGTTTGCCACTTGCGTTGCGCAGACGAACTTTCGTGCGGCCGTTCGTCGTATGTTCCCCGGCATTGGACGTCATTTGCTGCTAGCACGGCCGTGATTTCGTGCGGCTAAACGCACGTTAAAAATGCTTTCGTCTGACCTTAGCCTTAAGGTTGCAAGAGTCTTCTCGATAATACCATCATGATGTTATTGGGACACATTATAGTGCACTATATCAGTCTTGGCCTGTTAAATATGTTATGGCACAAGGACCCTGTTCTTGCTGTCACTTTTCAAAGCTTTTACTCCACCAGAAGCCCTACTGGTTAGAAAACGCGGGAAGTAGTAAGTTTTATAATGTGATTTTATTGGAATATTCTCCCACCACCATAGTGTGGTTATCATTTGGGTTACAGTTACGACTTCCAGTTTCTAAGGCATTCCCTTTTTATTACAGCGTATCAACCAACAAACACAAGCAACAGAACTTGCATCAAGTTAAGCCACATCTTCATATCAGGACTGGCTGGTGTGTGTGGTCTAGTTGCTAATGTGTGCTAACAATCATTCTGTGAGATTAATGTCTATTGATTGTCAGCCTTTTTTCCCCCCATAATCAGAAGGGTGGAAATTTAAATCTTTCTGTAAAATGTGAGTTATGGGTGAAAGTGAGAAATCTAGAATATTGACATTGATTGCAGATTAAGTTTTAAGTTTATCAGGGTTATTCAAAGAGAATCGAAAAGTCACCGCACGTTCGGTGACTTTTCGTTCTCTTCAATTCGGTTCCTTTTGCCGATTCCATTTCGGCGACCCTGCGGTGTATTCAGCAAGCACCACAGGGTCCCCGAATTGCAGGGAAAAGCTACCGCAAACCTGACGAAAACTAACCGCAAAACCCAGCGAATGCACGCCGAAAACCCGCAAAAACATCTGGATTAACCCGCCGGAAACACCTGAAAAACCCAAGCAGGAGCCGATCACACGCAGCGAAACCGCCGGAATAATCCGACAACGCAGACGAGTGAAGTGAATAAATTAGAAAAACCGTTTGCTCGAATGGTTGAAAAGTGAAACAACGTTTGCAAAGAAACTACTGAGCGAAAATGTCTGAAATTGACATATGATCCAATGAATGATAATAAAAAGGGCTGTTACAGAAAAAATAAGTAAAGTTAAAAAAATTAAAAAAAAATGCTTAAAATATCCTAAAAAAAATCTGTAAATAAAGAGACTCTTTACTGCAGAATTTTATAATGAACGGTTTTATTAGATATTGAATTAAAACCGGAATATTTTTAACATTTGAAGCCTATGGGATTCTCCTGAATAAACCTGCCGAATGAAACCACCGAATGGCAGGGCGTTTCGGGAACCTGTCACTGCTGGTTTGTGTTCTCTGAATAGACGAAGCATTGCTTTTTTTATGGGGATTTCACTGCCCTCGAACAGGCACCGAACAGGCACCGTATGTGCAGGCAATTCGCCAGGATTTGGCGTATTGCCTGCTCTCTGGATAGCCGAATGGCCAAGAAAGGTAACCGAACGCTGAATTTCAGCGTTCGGTTACCTTTCTCCAGCCATTCGGATCTCTTTGAATTATCCTGTATGTGTTCATGTCTTTCTGGTGGAAAAGAGTAAGACGAGGAGCAGCAACTCGCTACGTTGGCTGAGCTTCATGGAAAATGTAGTCCAAAGTATCTGGAGGGCCACGGTCGCTGACCCCTGGAGTAAGGGTTTGTTTGGGACCAGTTAATTAACATATGGTGTGTGCATTGAAGTTGTTTTTGAGGAATTGGTACACCTACATTTTTTTTATGTTTATCTGACTTTGGAATGTTTCCCTTAAAACCCATGACTCGTCCATGATGAGTGATTTTATTTGCATGACAATTCTTTGGTGTGTATCGAATCTGTAACAAAATAGTATGTCATTTAAGGAACACTCTAATCCTCACGACCACTTTTATAATTTTAAAATGGTCAGGATGCTATTAATGCCCCCTCTTCTACCCCCCCCCCACCCCTGTCTTTGCTAAACGCTGGGTGAAGTGGAGGAATTTCCTCCAACCCACCCAACGTCACCAGTGGCCAGAAAATTAGAATTTCCCAGCTGCCGGTTACTACTGGCGTCGGCACGCATCTCTTGAGACCAATTGTATTCTGCGTAGGCGCTATGGGATGTACGTACTTAAAGTTTGCAAGTCCCATCGCAATTCGCGTTTTGCTACGCCTCAGGGACGTCCGGGTTCGGGAAATTGGTGAAAAAGGCAGCATTTCTACCACTGTGCATAAACCTTAACGATGAGGTGCCTTGTTTGTGACAGGGTGACGTCAAGCATTACCTATCCCTTCTCATCCATTTATTGCAGAGTGCATGATGGGTAAGAGGGATAGAAATATGGCAACCTCTCTTGCATTGAGTCTGCATGTGGCCGTTATACAATCGATGTCCCTTTTTTAGCTTCTAGGTTGGGTGAATGTTTTCGTCTCCAGTGTATCTCCTGAAGGAATATTAGTTGGGGTTTGAAGCATTTATGGTGTGTCAACTAGAGTATACCACATTCCACAACGTTATGTTCAAGGTCTCCTGTAATGTTCAGGAAAGGAGGTGTCAGTAGCGATTGCTATTGATGTGCGCAACCTAAATTGATATCGATCGCGCCACTTGGTACCCGTGATTGACCAATTGGGGGCCTCAGCCAGGGATAAAGGAAAATATATAATTTAGCAAAAATGTGCGTTGTGGAATGAGCCTACCAAAAACCATAGCATGCGAATATAAAGAATGCAAACATAAACCATAACTAAAATTCAACTTCAGATTGATATTTATTTATTTATAAAGGATTTTACCAGGAAGGATACATTGAGATTTCTCTCGTTTTCAAGTATGTCCTGGGTTCAAGAACATTGAAATGTTACAGAAATACAAAGTAATAAATGAAAGATATTAAAAAAACAACACAAATATACAGATTAACAGAAAATAAATATGTAGGAAATAGTCATTATGTTACATGTTTACAGGTGCATTCTGTATATAGTCACTATGTTACATGTTTACAGGTGCATTCTGTATATAGTCACTGTGTTACATGTTTACAGGTGCATTCTGTATATAGTCACTATGTTACATGTTTACAGGTGCATTCTGTATATAGTCACTATGTTACATGTTTACAGGTGCATTCTGTATATAGTCACTATGTTACATGTTTACAGGTGCATTCTGTATATAGTCACTATGTTACATGTTTACAGGTGCATTCTGTATATAGTCACTATGTTACATGTTTACAGGTGCATTCTGTATATAGTCACTATGTTACATGTTTACAGGTGCATTCTGTATATAGTCACTATGTTACATGTTTACAGGTGCATTCTGTATATAGTCACTATGTTACATGTTTACAGGTGCATTCTGTATATAGTCACTATGTTACATGTTTACAGGTGCATTCTGTTTTGAGGTATGTTAGTAAGGAGCTCTTGAGTGACTTAAGACTGGGGGAAGATTTGATGGTGTCTGGGAGGTTATTCCATAATTGTGGTGCTCTGTAGGAAAATGAGGATCGAGACACTTTCTTTTTGTATTGTGGTAGTGCAAGTAAGGTGCAGGTCCTGGATCGGAGGTTATAGGATGAGGGAACTGCTGGGGGAAGCAGCCTATTCAGGTAGGGTGGCAGCTTCTCAGAAAAGCTCTTAAACACCAGGTTGGAAAGGTGAAGGGTGCGTCTAGATTCCAGCGACGGCCAGTTTAGTTCTTTTAACATGTCACAATGGTGGGTCATGTAGTTACATTGTAGCACAAAGCGGCAGAATGAGTTATACAATGTAGTAAGTTTCTGAAGGTGTGTCCTCTTAGTGCACCTAATGAAATGTAATATTGGTGAAAGTCTAGAACAGTGGTTCCCAACCACGGTCCTCAAGTACCCCATATAGGTAAGTTTTTCCAGATATCTGAAGAACCGCGCAGGTGATACGATTTGATGCTCAGTGATTGCAGGATTCCGTCTGCTTTTCTCCGAGGTGATCCTTAAAAACCTGGCCTGTTAGGGGTACTTGAGGACCGCGGTTGGGAACCAATGGTCTAGAAAGTGGTGAGCTCATTAAAAGGGTGGTTGCTTGGTCCTTGCATCCCATGAGTGAGTTTGGTTTAAAACAGGAGACTCTTCCCCCCCCCCCCTAGCAGGACATTAAGTGTGGACGCAAGGTTGATCCTGATATTGAAGGTTGTGGTTTTTGTGGTATCCTTGACATATCGTGGCTTTTGTCTGCAACGTTTAACGGATATTGACTGGCCTTGGGTGTAAAGCAAAGGTCTCTGGCCTGTCTGGGTGTATCTTGTGAGCTTGATCTATCACGAGTGGATGCTCTGCATCAAGTGGCAAATGTGGGGTCACTGAGAGTAAATTGTGGCTCACTACCAAAAACTGATTTGATGGATAGAGGAAGTCCGGTAAAGCCGAGGTTCTTCCTTGTGGCTGCGATTTTCTAAGTTGTCACTTTTCTCTTGAAGCAGGAGGAACTGTGTGCATCGAGTTTGCATTTCGGATGTAGAATCTTCTTTGGTGCTTTGCCTCGATTTCAATTCGTCATGAGGTGTTGGAGAATATTTAGGGTATTTGTGTGTGGACTTCGGTAATTGTTGGTGAGATTCCGATTCACCGTTGCAAAAGGCCATCATCTGCCTTTTGAGCGTTTTGGGAGCCTGAAGGTGAGGGGTGTGGATCACAAATTGTCAATGCGGTAGATGAGGGGCAGGTCACCGCCCAGAGAGCTTTGCTGGACGTTGGTTTTGAGACTCCCTGTGAGTAATAGTAGTCGGCCTAGTTTATTACTTCATAGTATGTACGTCAGGGATCTCCAGCTA
This sequence comes from Leptobrachium leishanense, assembly GCA_009667805.1. Classification (NCBI taxonomy): domain Eukaryota; kingdom Metazoa; phylum Chordata; class Amphibia; order Anura; family Megophryidae; genus Leptobrachium; species Leptobrachium leishanense. The sequence continues at coordinate 73,703,839 of CM019072.1, read as the reverse complement.
TGCCTCCCCCAAGATGGACCTGAACTACAAGTCCCATGATTCTCTAGCTATCTATTGCTTTACAGGAATTCTGGGAATTGTAGGCATTCAAAATCTGTGGGGCCGGAGTTTGGGCTAGAATATGTTGGATATGTCACACAATTTTGAAGTAGAAGATGTGGGCTTCTGTATCTCTGGGCAGGTAGATGAATTCTGTGTCTCTGTCAGCAACATTGAAGATTAAATTGCACATCATCGTGACGGCCGCTTTGAAGCTTATGTGAGATACAGTTGCACAACTGTGTGAATACAGCTTTGAAAGTGTTAACTGCGGCACATAAAATGACTCCGCTGCTTGATTGTGATTGCTGTTGAGTTTAACGTTGAAGAGATATGTTCACCATTGGGTGATTGGAGCTTTGGGTGTATTATCTGATGAAGGCAGAATTGCCCCTTTTTTGAATTGATACCTGGCTGGGTGGAGTAGAGGAAACATCACTGCTAGCCTATCACTGGAATAACCTCACAGACGCCATCAAATCTTCCCCCAGTCTAAAGTCACTCAAGAGCTCCCTATTAACATACCTCAATACAGAATGCACCTGTAAACATGTAACACAGTGACTATATACAGAATGCACCTGTAAACCTGTAACAGTGACTATATACAGAATGCACCTGTAAACATGTAACACAGTGACTATATACAGAATGCACCTGTAACACAGTGACTATATACAGAATGCACCTGTAAACATGTAACATAATGACTATATTTCCTACAGATTTATTTTCTGTTAATCTGTATATTTGTGTTGTTTTTTTAATATCTTGCATTTTATTACTTTGTATTTCTGAAACAATTCAATGTTCTTGAACCCAGGACATACTTGAAAACGAGATAAATCTCAATGTATCCTTCCTGGTAAAATACTTTATAAATAAATAAATACGGCACAAATCAAAGAGCTTCAGATCTGGAGCATGTATCATACAAGACCAACACAAAAATGCGGAAACTGTGATGAACCTTGATCTATGCCTCTCTTACAATAATGATACAAATATTTATCATAAATCTCCTACCACTTCAAATGGCCCAATAAGCGTTGTCACTTTAAGCTCAGTTTATGTTCTCAGACTCGGTCACCTGTAATTCTTCCACACGTGCAGGTTGAGACGCAAGCACAATATAATTATAGCTTGCCATAGTGACACAGGTCGAATGTGTCGCAATTTCACGCTGTAGTGTCACTAATAGAGGCTTTTCCAGTTATCCTCGCCGTATCAATGTGACACAGACAGGAGGGGCGCTTTAAAAAATGTCGCACACCCACGTTTCTCATGCACACGTTGGACGGAGACAAAAGATGCAGTTACATTGCTATCATTCCAGACCCTGTGTGATATTCACAAAAACAGGAGTGACGTCCGCTCAAACACCGAATGACACGCTTAATGGCTCGCTAATTCCGATAACAATATAAAGACCGCAGCCTGGATCAATGCTCGTAATCTACGCCTTTCAGCTTAAGCCCTGTATTTGTTGCGTTATCACCACATTAGCAGACTCTAGACATTGCGTCCAGTCTCGGGCCGCGCATTCGTCTCCTGCAACAGAGTACAAGAGTACAAAAGCATAAAACCTTTGAAACTCGTTCTAGAAAGCCTTAAGAGCGGTGAGGTTTTTGACGCGTCATTTTAATCTCGGTAAAGCTATAGATATAGTTAAAAAATACTGTATTTGTTGTTTCTGTGAGTATGGAGTAAGGATCACACCTAAAACAATAGTTGCCAAAAATGTAAACAAAAAATTAAATCCTTACGATCACCCAAAGACCTAGAATTTGGCACCTGGTTAAAAACAAAACACCTTTTATTTAAGGTTTATTTTGGGTTCCACACCTAGTAAACGTAATCTTTCCAAATAATGTTAGTCTTTGAAGTATAGCATATTAAGATCAGACCATATTTTCTAATGTGTTTTATGTGGACCTTGCAGCAACGGAGATGATTTAAATGACCCTCCTCTTTCTCGTTGCAGTAATAAAACCACCGTGTTTAGTAAGGCTGGGGTCAGACCAGCGCACTTTTAACGTGCGTTCTGGCGCACATAATTACGGCCGCACTAGCAGCAGATGACGGGCAATGACGGCCAATATATGATGTACAGCCGCACAAAAGTCCGGCCGTGCAACGCAAGTGGAATTTGAACGCATTTTTCTGAGAACGCTGAACCGCTAGTACTGACGTACTGAGTGCGCAGCTGCGGCATAGCGGCGTGTTTGCGTGATTAGGAGATGTCAGACGCTGCTAATGTCCAGCCTACATAACGTCCAGACGCAAAAAGAGTTTTATTGACGATCCGTACAAAATCACGCCCGAAAATGCGCGTCGTCTGACCGTTTTTGCGCATTCCATGAAAAAATACGTCAATGCGTTCGGACGCACTTTTTCACGTTCGGGGGGAAAAATGCTTTCGTCTGACCCTAGCCTAATTGACGATCCGTACAAAATCATGCCCGAGAATGCGTGTCGTCTGACCGTTTTTGCACATTCCGTGAGAAAATACGTCAATGCGTTCGGACGCACTTTTTCATGTTCGCGGGGAAAAATGCTTTCGTCTGACCCTAGCCTTATGGTGCGTAGTAGACTGCTGCTTCTCTGTAGTGTAAAGATCATTGTTGCGATGCTTACGTTTTAGATGACGCGATACGTCATCTCATCTTTACTTGCCCCTGTGAGTGATCTACAAAGGAAAGTTATGGCAGTGCCATTCCTCGCATTCTAATTGAAAAGCGGACAATGGTACTGCAATATTTTTTTTATTACTTTCTGCATGTCTTCTAAACTCTCTCTTACTCTGCTGGAGTTAATGGAGGTTTTACTGTCCTCATGATGTCCGTGCACTCTGGGGATATCCCTGACATGATTCCCTGCAGGCTGATCCAAGAGGGGGTAAAGAGATTGCAGTTGGAGCGACCAAAAGATAAGTACGGCAAAATAGTTTTCCCATGTGTTGTCCACGCACAACAGAGATTGCAGGTGATGCGCGGGGCACGTCACCCCCATTTAAGTTCTTAAATATTTCATGTTCACTTTCTGTATTAAAAACGCGTGCCATGTCTCCGCTCCCTTCTGTGGTAGCATTTATCCCTCATGTTTAAATGGCAGTTCTAGAATCCTTGATTTTTAGAGTTTCTTGTTCCTATAGTGTATACACCTTCTGACAGACCATCCATGCATATTTTATTATCTGTGCAATCGTGCACATGGCAAGAGGGCCAAAAGGCTCATGTTTAGTGTTGGCAACAGAATACATTTCGCCCTTGGAATGGTAACACAGTATTCCACCTTACACCATAATATACTGCTCTCTGCCAAATGTCCAGCTAGCAAATAGTGCTGGTTCCAGGAGTCTGACACCTAAAATACATGCAGCATTGCCACGAGTTGAATTTTTCTGGTTCCCATTGGCTGGCACTGCTGCTATAGGGCAGGGCTGTCAAACTCGGGGCCCCCTAAGATTAATATTGTTAATTATTAAGCGCCAACACATTCCACAGTGCTGTACAATGGGTAAAGACAGGGCAATTCTAAAACACCTAAAGGAGGCAGATCAGTATTCCTGCCAGCAGATACAGGAGGACATGAGGGCCCTATTTCTGTGGGAATTTACAATCTCCATGGGTGAGGGGATTAGAAACAGGAGGGGGGGGCTTAGATGTTTCTAATCTACAGCTCCTGTGATTCACCGACCTTCTACCGCAGTGAAAGAATTCTGGGAATTGTAGGCATCAGCAACTGGGGGGCCATGAGTTTGACAGCCCTGCTATAGGGGATTCTTCAATAAAAGATGGTGCTCGTCAAAGCTGCAAACACTGGTGAAAAAAGCTAGTGTTTCACAACAGTTAAGTCCAAACGCCAGCTGGAGAAGCCTCTTTTGCTGCTGTTTGGAGTTAATTTCTGTAAAATGATGGCTTTTCTCAACATTTTAACATCCGCAATGGTTTCCCCAGTGTTGACAACATAGTCAACTGGCAGCAGTTGGTGGGATGTAGGGTGAGTAGTAGGGTTAGAGCAGGCGTTCCCTTTTAACCCCTTAAGGACGAATGACGTAATGGTTACGTCATAACTGCATTGACTTTAAAGACCCTTGGTCCTTAAAGAATTAATTCTATTTTAAATGTGATTCACCTCTTGAATCGGTTGCTGACAGGTTCTTCTGGTCACTTGCCCAGCAGCCAAATCAGCAGCCCTTTTATCACATTGTTCAGTAGCACTGGCTGGTAAGTAATTTAGAAGGTGACAGAGAATGGTGACACAGGGATTATCCTCCCAGTGGGAAGCTGGCAAGGAAGGTAATCCTATCCACACTCTGTTAATTGTAATGTACTGTAGAAATGCTGCAACATGTAGTAAGTAGAGCGATACAAGGTTACTCAGAAAGCACTGAAATGTCAGCAACATTTTGGTGCATTCTCCTTTGGTGCACTTCGGTGCGCTTTGGCGATTCCATTTTGCCGACCCTGCGGTGAATTCACTATTGACCACAGGGTCCCTGAAGTGTGCCGAAGATGGAGTCGCCAAAGTCTGCCGCCGAACATCAGAACAGAAAAAAAAACCCGAACACTGCTATTCTTCGACTAGGTGTTTAAACCAATAAAAATGCATTAAAATGGGTGTAAATAATAATAAAAAAGGTCTGTTAAAGACTAGAAAAAACTCCTTTTTAAAAACAAATTGGGAATCAAAAAGTTTGTCTAAAATAATAATAATTTTTATATATTCCAAAAAGTCGTTTGAAAGTGGTATTGTTCGGCTTATGGTATTGCCGTTGCTTCCCACAGTAAAAGACGCCGTTCACACTGTGTCATTTATTGCGAAATCATGGCAAAATCCGCGCTATGTAGCATATACAATGCATTTCAATGGAGCGGTTCACATCTTGCCGCGCGATGTCGCATGTACATGACCCTTTTTTTGCGATTTGCGATTTCCATTGGTGGTGTTTTGCAAAATCGCATACGTCGCGTGACAGTGTCGCGCAACGCTGCGAATATGAAAATCGCGCATAGAAACGCGCGATTTTCAAATCGCACAATGTGAACGGGGCCTTAATGTCAACATGTGTTTGAGCTCGGAGCCAACAAACCCGATAGAGCTGGCATACATCAAATGTTTTCAGGTGCACAGCGGTCTCAATGTAAAGTGAATTAAGAATGTATTCAGACCGCCTTATTATTTTTAAGTTTTTCTATCGCAGCCTTATGCTGAAATGGTTTATTTTTTTCCATATCAATCTATACTAGATTACAAAATCAAAAAGAGAGATCTTTTTTTTTTTAACATTGCAAATTTATAATAAAGATAATTTTTAATATCATTACGGCATAAATATTCAGACGCTTTGCTGGGACAATTGGAATCTAGTGCATCCCATTTCTCTAGATCAGATGAAAGCAATCTTGGCTCTCCAGAGGTTTTGGAACTACAGCTCCCATGGTGCTCAGCCACTCATAATATTGGCTGAGCCTCATGGGAAATGTAGTTCCAAATCTTCTGGAAGGACGAGGCTACTGACCCCTACTCTAGCTCATCTCTGTCCTGTTTTTACACAGCGATGGTGTTGTGTGTGCGCTATGGAACGTGTGCTTTATAAATACTTGTATCCAGTGGCGACTCTAGGAACAATATTTAGGGGGGGGGGCACATAGGATACCGCAGTCAAACCTGGGGTGGCACTAATAATTTTCACCACTAAATCATACCATTGAATAAAACTAAGGGCACTATCACCTGGTGTGAGCTAAAACACCATCACTAAAGGAAAAATTTAGTGCAAGTCGCTAAAACATAGTGCCTGACGACCTACTAACAGATCACCTTGTCCGTGGTAGTCCATGAACAAGCTCGTTTGACGCATGCTAGGAAAACTCGAAGACCCGGGCTGAGACCCAGCGCTAATGCGGTTGTGTACAGGATAGAACTTTTTTTTTTCCAGTGCAGAGTGCCGGGCCATACCTATCCCCCGCCCTCACAAGCTTGAAAATGAACACATCCAGTGAATAACCTCACACCCCTACATTATTAAAATCCTCAAAGGTGGCCGTATCATCCATGGTTTGATTCACACATATATTAAGGCTGATGGGCATTGCATGATAAATGCCACCCAACTGCATGTAGAATCATTACACTGCATTTAATAGATCCAAAAGGAAGGCCAGGTGAGCGACACAAATTTCCCTGCTGCAGCATATAAATAATACATGTTTCAGGGCAAGACTTAACCATGTGTCCCTTTAAACATGGTCCACACAGTCACCCTAATAATCAACCGCTTACATACTATGAATAATCCCCTACATAAAATGTTTAAAATGAGGCAATATATTAGAATTAGGATATATGTGGATAAAGGATACATCTATATCATAATAGAGATCACTGCAACAGCAACGACAATGCGGACCAGATCCATTACTATGGCGTATGGGGCCAAGAGAACACCTGTGCTGCTTTCCTTTCAATTGCCTTTTAATTTTGGGCGAGGATCTGTTTTTTTGTTTTTTTGGAGTAAGCACCAGGGTTGAGCAGTAGGTAAAATGATGCAATTAGCGCCCCTCAAAAATTTTGCGGTGGCACCAAGTGATCTGCTAGCTACAAAAGCGCTAGAGATCTCTAGTGCTCCCAGAAAGTACAGTAAGCTCGCTGTACAAATCGCTAATGGCAACGCACTAAGTGATTTTTTTTCCCGTTTGTAGCGGGAGGCAAACGATCTGTTGGTCCGGCGCTAGACTCGATTAACCTGGCACTAACGCAAAACAATGCTGACGCAAGGGTTAACTCACACCAGGTAATAGTGCCCTAAATAAGTATATATAAATAAGATTGCAGAATCCCAGAGTAATGTGATGCAATGATACCTTTTTATTATACTATTCTGATGCCTAAATTCAATATTTTATTTGCGCAATTCGGCAGTTTTCGCTGAATGTCTGATTGCTGCTTCAGCGATTCCACTTTTAGCAAATTACAGTGACCATTCGCTAAATAGGAATTCACTATTTTTGGCAAAATGAATTCCCCGAAATGTGACGAAAAGCAGAGGATCTAAAGATGATTACTCTTTAGATTCTAACTTCCATAGTAACCCCTAAAATGCCATAAACCCAGGGAAATACAATAGAAATAATAAACAATGTGGCATTCAGCCTACCCATTAACCCCTAAATTGCCATTAATCAAGGTAAAACATGAAATGAATACACTGCGAGGCATGTAGCCTACCCATTAACCCCTACAAAGCCATAACTCAAGGAAAAAATTAATTGTATACTGTGAGGGATGAAGCCTACCCATTAACCCTTAATATACAACTAAACCAATGTAATGTATAGTCTGAACATTAACCACTTCACTGCTGAGCCATTTCAACCCTATGAAAATGTTTAAGTGCCCGTTATTATTTAATGTTTTATGACTTTCCCTTTACACTGAATATGGTCATGTTGGGTATCATTGGAAAGGCCAGAATCTGCTATATCATCCATATACGATGCACAGGGATGGAGATACAGCGGTCCGAAGAAGTGTGGGAAGCTGGATGCTGATTTTTGATGGGGGGGCAAGGAATAACCTAGGGGGGACAATTGCCCCCCCCCTTGCCCCCCTGTAGAGTCGCCTATGATTGTATCTGTGTGCATGTACAGATGTATACACTGTGACGGTGTGTGTGATTAGGGGCAGGGTAATAGACCACAGCTTTCTTGGCAGGCGAACGGAGTTGATTTTTTCCCCCTATAGTGTTAACTCGCATCTGATGCCTGTTTAGGGCTGCCCTGCCCTCATAGGCTGAGGTTCCCTCTAAGGTCCCGTTCACAGTGTGCGAGTTATCGCGCGTTTTTTGCTGCAATATTGCACATATTTCCGTGCGCTATCGCTCTATGTAGCTTCTCAAATGCATTTCAATGGAGCTGTTCACATCTTGTCGTGCAATGTAGCTTGTCGCTGTAGCTCGTCGCTGGTAACTGCGACATGGCGCGCCATGATCGCTCAATGACGCGAATATGAAAATCACGCGGAAAAAAAACGCATGATTTTCACGTCACAGTGTGAGCGGAGCCTAAAAGGGCAGTCTTGGTGCTGGTTGCAGCATGGAATGTAACTAAATCCTGAAGCTAAAAGGAAAGTACATTTTGTTTTGCTTATTGGTAAGCGGCTTAGCCGCCCAATATTGTAGGTAGGAAAACTAACAGGGTTATTCAAAGAGATTCGAAAAGTCACCGCACGTTCGGTGACTTTTCGTTCTCTTCAATTCGGTTCCTTTTGCCGATCCCATTTCGGTGACCCTGCGGTGTATTCAGCAAGCACCACAGGGTCCCCGAATTGCAGGGAAAAGCTGCTGCAAACCCGACGAATACGAACCGCAAAACCCAGCGAATGCACGCCGAAAACCCTCAAAAACATCTGGATTAACCTGCCGAAAACCACAGAAAAACCTGAGCAGGAGCCGATCACACGCAGCTTTCGCCAGGACCGCAGACCGAGTGAAGTGAATAAATTAGGAAAACAGTTTGTATGAATGTTTGGAAAGTGAAACGCTGTTTGCAAAGAAACTACTGAGCGAAAATGTCTGAAATTTACATATGAGGTCCAGGGAATGTTAATAAAAAAGGCTGTTACAGAAAAAATAAGTAAACTTAAAAAAAACCCCAGAAAAATGCTTAAAATATCCTAAAAAATCTATAAATAAAGAGATTCTTTACTGCATAATTTTATAATGAACGGTTTATTAGATATTGAATTAAAACGGGAATATTTTTAACATTGAAGCCTATGGGATTCTCCTGAATAAACTTGCCGAATTAAACCACTGAATGGCAGGGCATTTGGGGAACCTTTCACTGCTGGTTTGTGTTCTCTGAATAGCCGAAGCAGTGCTTTTTCATGGGGATTTCACTGCCCTCGAACAGGCACCGTATGTTCAGGCAATTCGCCAGGATTTGGCGAATTGCCTGCTCTCTGGATAGCCGAATGGCCAAGAAAGGTAACCGAACGCTGATTTTCAGCGTTCGGTTACCTTTCTCAAGCAATTCGGATCTCTTTGAATAACCCTGTAAATGTTTACTTAGGCTCTACATAAAGAGAAGGCGTTTGATTTACATTTTGTTTTCTTGTTTATGATGTACCCACGTGGCTGCGTAATACAGGCAAGCGTGAAGCAGTGATCCTTCTGTCCAGCGGCTATATCACAATACGTAATGTATCTGCCGAACGTATTTATTTTGTTCATATACAATTTAATATAAGAGGTGATCACTCTCTATTGTTAACGTTTATTATAGTATATAAACAGATCGCAAGTGACCCCTTGTCACCCTCCTGGAGCGCTGTCTACAAAGCTCATTTAAAAGGGCTTGCTTTAAAATACATATAAATAAATAAATGTCTGAATGACCTGTATAAAGCCGCCTCCCTCTCAGACCGATACATGCTGCAGAAACCTTATACCCCTCCGCCTAAGGTCTCCAGGAGACGATCTTTGGCAGGGGAACAGAAGGACACCTGCATGCTATGAAATATTAACAGAGCACGAGCGTGTGGCGCACAGCATACAGCCCCGAGCGCAAGCATATAGTGTTACAGTGCTTTTAGAATCCGCACGGGTCCTGCCGGACTGTTTATTGACCTTAACCCTTTCGTGTCATCTCTCTGCCCTCCAGTTGCAGGTCAGTAATGGGGGGGGGGGACCTCCACACCCTGACAACAACAATGTATATTGTAACATTCCATTTTGTCGCACTCCTATTTCTGATTGGCCAGCTCCATTTATTGGGAAATATTTAGCAATTGACAAAGGAGAAACTCTTGAAAACAACACATTGTTTATCAGTAATAATCATAATAATGTGATTTAACACTTATTATTATGCTTCTCCTAAAAAGATGCCACATAGACAAGGGGCTAGATCACAACCTGGACGCAAAGCACTTGCGTTCAGGCCGTCCTGCAGCAGCCATTGGGACGTGCCGAGCGCCAGCTGGTTTTTGGGAGCCAGGCCAGGTTTGCAGATATCTGAAGCACAGCACAGGTGATATGATTTGCTGCTCAGTGATTGCAGGATTCAGTCTGCATTTCCTCAAGGTCTGGAGACCAAGGACTGGTGAAACGTTGCTTTAGAATATATAGCTTTTGGAAATAACGGGAGGGCCTCATTGGTTAGCTGTATGCATAAGTAAAGAGACAGTATGGCCGCCAGTAATGCAATGCTGACTCTATTTATCCTGGCGGTTTTGACACCGTGGCGTCCGTCCTTTGTATATCATGCGGGTATAAGGTTACAAAAGGCACATGCACAATTGGTGTTTCTATGCAAACTCTGACTTCTCATAGGGGTAGACAGAAATGTCTGTTGCTTAACGATGCTTGACGAGTAATTCAAGGCTTGACCATATTTTTTAACAATAAATCATCTGTTAGGACATTTCATTAACGAGGTATGCGGCGGTAAAAATAATTTTTTAATTCTATGTAAACCGGCTACATAGATTAGAATCAGGGCTGACATCAGAAAGCTTGGAGCCCCTTACTGAACCACTGACACTCATTGAATTAAATAAGATAACAATTATATTTTTGCCTCCTGCCTGATTATCATTTTTTTTCGGTGGTCCAGCAAGGGGTTAGAAAGTATTCCACGGTGATCCGGCAGGTGCAGGTCACACTAATCGCTGCCTTGCGATGCCAGTGCTCAGTGCAGAGTCTGAGTGCTCTACCTGGCCCCAGATACCACAGGCGACCCACCAGGCAATTTCCTGAACACCCATTGGGTCAGCTGCTGCAAAGTTTGGCAGTACCAGAGGCGCGTTCAGTTGCTCAGCCGCTGCAAGTGCTAAGTTGGCAACTTGCCACTGAACACCGTTCTGCCGCTCAGCGCTCAGCACTGCTAACTTAGCACTTGCAGCGACCCGAGGAGATGCTGCGAGTAGCTAAGTGTGACGTGGTAAAGATGGCCGCCGCCATGAAGCAGGTAACAATTCAGTACAGCAAGATGGCCGCCGCCATAAAGCAAGTAACAATTCCGTACGGCAATGTTAATTTTGAGGTTTTTGTTCACCAAAGCACAAAATATTTATTTATTATTTACCCCATGCACATAGACATATATTACAGCTCAATTATATTTTGTTTCAGAAGTAAACATTACATTTATTCAATAAAAACTATCATTTGTGGTGTGTGCATACAAAACGGAATTGTGCTGACTGCTTTTCTTTATCATATATACCTCAACTGTTGTCCGAGTCATACGAAAAACAATCTGAATAACGAGGCAGTGTTTCCTGATAATAATCAGGGATTGCAGCAGTTGGCTGTTGATCTAATTGTTGCAAACATAAGTATAAATTGCTTTGTAAATGTTCTTCGGATAACGACATCTGTATCTCATTCGTAGTTATTTCAAAGAAGGCCTCAGTCTCATTCTCTGCTAATAAAACTGCGGATATTGCAGAAAGTACAGCTTTCATTAAGAAATCGGTGGCCATTTTGCTTTGAAATTCGCATCCAAAGCGTTCAGTGACACGGCTGCAGCAAACTGAATTGCTGCGCTGCAGCAATTTAGCAGCTGCTGAGGAACTGAACGCGACTCTGGACTCCTGAGCAAGCCATGAGGCCAGATTGCAACACCGATTGGAATAACCTTTCATTTATCACTTCAACCACCTTTTTTAGACAGATTTATTGGTCCAGTAAAACCATCTAAAGAGGTTGAGTGCCCGGTCCAGTTCTTCTTCCGCTGTATAGATATCTTGGAGGTTGTCGCTCCATGGATTGTTATGCCTAGCTTGCGTAGTGGGAGTGCTGCTCTACATTTTGGAGTTGGTCCACTTTAACCACTAGCATAGGGTTTTTTTTCTCCAGAGAGGAACAATAAAAACAAAATTTTGGCCAAAAAACACAGAATTTCTCCAAGAGGTGTGTTTTCTCAGCTCTCTCCCTGCACGGCTGTCAAACAGCTACTGACTAACAGCCATCAGGGTGGCCATGAGACCTTCACTTTGAAGTGCTGTTTCAGTGACCATAGACAGCCCTTTGGGGAAGGGGGCAGACTCCTGCCACTATGACCACTTAAATTGGCTTCAGAGGTCCTGGTGGCTAGTGATGAATAGGTAGAGAAGCTGGAAATCCTTGTTGACTCTGGGTGGGATGAGCCCAAGTAGAAAGTGTGGAGATCGAGAATCTTCAGAAAGCTTTTTCAAAAGGCTTTATGTAGGTGAATAATAGATTGAGGAAGGTATATAAATGAATAATAAATTTATTAAAGTAAAAATGCCCAACGCGTTTCCTCCTGAGACTTTATCAAGGGCGATAAAATAACATAAAGAATAAAAGCATGAAATAATATAAACCTTCCCTTCCTTCGTTTCGTATTTAAATAGTCCACAAAGTCCTCTCATTGGTCGATTCGTTTACTCGGCGTTCACCATATATGGTCAAAAAGAAATTCTTTTCGTATGTCACTTCCGGTTTCGGATTTCTCCGAAGTGTCGTTTCCATTTCCGATCGGAAGTCACCTGACTCTATACACTCGAAAATCCTATTCTTTCGTTTTTGGACCTGGTGTTAAGTCCATTCATTGGTCAATTCGATCTCCCTATATTCACCAGGAAAAAGGAAATCTTTTGGTGTGTCATCTCCGTTTTCGGATTCCTTCGATGCGTCATTTCCGTTTCGGATCGGAAGTTACCGGTTCTCTGTAAATCCGAAAAATTGCGCACTTTCATTTTCGTCCGTGATGACATTTCCGATCGTATTCTATCTAAACCTATAAATCCGAAAAGTCGCGCACTTTCTTTTTTTCCGTCCGTAGTGTCGTTTCTGATCGTATTCTATCTAAAAGTTTTACACTATCGATATCAAAACATGATGTTCTTCTCCAGATCTTCTATGTTTCTCCATGTCTTTATTTTCAAAATTCCGTAGACCATCTAGTATTTGGGTTATGAGTTCTCATAATTCATTTGATTGTAGAATCTTATTTACCTAAAACAGAATCCATGTATTATAACCTATAGAAAGCATTTGATATCAAATTCTTCATTTAAGCCCTTCGGGCTCATAGTTTTTAATTTAAAGACCCAAAACATTTCTTTTTTTAATAGATCTTTTTCTCTATTGCCTCCTCGCCATGGTTTCTTTATTTGATCTATACCGGACCATAAAAATTCAGATGCTTGGTACTTATTGCAACAAGTACAATGAACTGGTACTGCATGTTTTTGGACACCTCTTCTGATGTTACCCATATGCTCTAATATTCTTTCTTTTAATTTCCTTGTTGTTTGACCAACATACTGGATGCCGCAAGGGCATTGTAGCAGATATACAACATATGTTGAGTTACAGTTAATGTGTGTATTGATCTTGAAACTTTCTCCTGTACTATTACTTGAAAAGGTTTCCAATCTTCTCTTCTTCAAAAATCTACATGCTTTGCATCCAGCGCACTTAAAGAACCCCTTATTTTCTTTCTTTTCGTTTCTTATGAATGTAGAGCTGGGAGCTAACCAGCTTTTCAAATTTCGCGGTCTTCTAAATGTAAGTTTCGGTCTAACTGGAAGTTCTGGGCCCAGAATGGGATCCTGCTTTAGGATAAACCAATTTTTCTCCAAGATCTTCCTTATTTCTTTGTGCTGGACATTATATTTCGTAAAAAAAGAATACTGAAAATCATTATCTACTTTTGTTCTGTTCTCTTTATAGAGGAGGTCTTTACGGTCCATGGATGCCACCTCAAGAAAAGCTTTTTCTACATTGTTTGTTTCATAATGTTTCTCCTTCAGTTTATTTCCCACCATTTCGGTTTGTGTGTAATAATCTTCTAACTTTGAACAATTCCTGCGCATACGCAGAGCTTGACCCTTTGGGATCCCTTTTAGCCATGGTTTGTGATGGCAACTCGAAAAATGGATGTATCCATTGCCATCGGTGGGTTTGAAGAAACATTTTGACTCGATCTTACCCTCTTCTATGAAAAAGGTGATTTCCAAGAAATTAATCTCAATATCACTAAATGTTGAAGTAAACTTCAGACCGAAATCATTCTGATTTAGAGTATCCACAAAGTGGTTAAACTCATCCTCCTCTCCTCTCCAAATAACTAGGACATCATCGATGAATCTTCTCCATAGCACCAGGTTCGCCCCCCATTTGGAAGGGCTCCAAATATATGAGTCCTCCCAATATGCCATGTAGATGTTAGCATAGCTGGGGGCGAACCTGATGCCCATGGTAGTACCACTTGTCTGGAGGAACATATCCTCATTATACCTAAAAAAATTATGTTCCAAAATAAATCTGATAGCTGATTGTACAAATGTTTGTGTGCTGATCTCTAAAGTGCTTTGAGATTCTAAGGTTCTTGCTATTACTTCTAAACCTAAATTGTGTTTAATGACTGTGTACAATGACGTGACATCTAAAGTGGCCCATTTAAAACTTGAATGCCAATTTATTGTTTCTATTTCTTTTAAGATATGAGTGGAATCTTTTATGTACGACCCTAGTTTTCTGAGCTATGGGCTGCAAATAAAAATCTATAAATTCCGATAGATTAGCTGTTAAGGAATCGATACCACTAATGATTGGTCGACCAGGAGGTGATGTTAAGTTTTTGTGGACTTTCGGAAGAAAATAAAAAATCAGAGTAATTGGAAATTTGGGGTACAGAAAACCAAAATTTTCTTTCGTGATGATGCCACGATCCTGGTCGACCAATCATTAGTGGTATTGATTCCTTAACAGCTAATCTATCGGAATTTATAGATTTTTATTTGCAGCCCATAGCTCAGAAAACTAGGTCGTACATAAAAGATTCCACTCATATCTTAAAAGAAATAGAAGCAATAAATTGGCATTCAAGTTTTAAATGGGCCACTTTAGATGTCACGTCATTGCGCTTCTGGGTCGCGAGCCCTGCGTGATCTTGCGCTCTCGATCGTGCAGAGTGAACGCGGAGAGCGACTGGGAACTAATGGTGTTCCCGGGGCCATGAATCTGGGGATCGGGCCAACGTTCTCACGTGGGATTTGAGAGGAGTATCTGATTTTTTTTTTTCTTTTTTTTTTTTTTGGGGGTTTAGGGGTGCTAAATGATTTCACAAACGTGGAACCGCAGCACCGGCTTTTAGGTGTCGCTAAAAATGTGGCTTGGCCAGCGCTACGGTAATTAGCTCTAGTACTTTGTAGCATCTCAAGTCACAGATCAAAACGCTATTCCCTGATTGCCCTGCCCATGTTAAGTATAGGATGTGCAAAGTACAGTAAGCCCACGCAATCACCGGTGCGCTAATGGATTTTTTACTGGTTTAGCGTCAGGAATGTAATGGGGGGGCATGCGTTAAAGTCCTTTATCGTGGCAGTAACACCTACTATTCTGAGCGCTACAGTTAGCATTCACTAGGGAATAGAGCCCCTACAGGTCTATTCAAATATTCAAAGAAAGGTGAAACTCAGGTGAGCTGGTAGGAGACTAGAACAATCTAGACCAAATAGACGATTTGGAAAGTGCGATAAATGGGAGAATTTTTCCAGTTTGGCTATTTTTGACCTAGAATTTTCACTTCTCCAGTCATTCTCCGGAGTTTCACCTTTAGTGAATAGACCTGATACAGTGTATTGTGCTTTTGTTTTTACATGCAACCTGTTAGTCCAGGTAGGCGCTTGCGAGCCTACTTCTGATCATTTTTATCTTTCCACTGTTGTAAGATCCTTTAGGTTTTGTTGATCTACTGTCTGTTTTGTATTCTTTGTTGTTTTTGTTTTTTTTAATGTTTAATTTTTTTTTTGTTTAGAAACCAGTGAAAGGCTCGAACGTCATCTGCATCACTCATCACTGCTGGATACAGGGATATAAGGTAAGGGGAATTTGTCCGATTACGATCACAGCCAGAATGAGGCGTCACAAACGATATGGCCATTTTCAAATAACATAAATTACGTTATAAATGGTTGATATGAAATTGTTGATGAGAGCCATATTGTATTATGTGGAAATATGAAGACTATCAGGGTTATTCAAAGAGATCCGAATGGCTGCTGAAACTGGGAACGGAACGCTGAAAATCAGCGTTCGGTTACCTTTCTTGGCCATTCGGCTATCCAGAGAGCAGGCAATTCGCCAAATCTTGGCGCATTGCCTGCGCATACGGAGCCTGTTCGGTGCCTGTTCGAGGGCAGTGAAATCCCCACAGAGAAGCAATGCTTCGTCTATTCAGAGAACAAAAACCAGCAGTGAAAGGTTCCCGAAATGCCCTGCCATTCGGTGGTTTAAGGCTAGGGTCAGACGAGCGCATTTTCTATGGACTGTGCGTCCGTGCAGTATGGACGTACTTTCTGACTGACGACAAGGTAGTGGCCACACAGTCCGTTTTTTTCACTGACGTATTTTTTGACTGATGTAGCAGGGAAAATAAATTACAGTGAAAAAACATTCTGTCCGTCAAAAATGCTGGACGTATAAATGCAGTCTGTCTGACCATGCTCCATCACTCACACACAAAGCTATGCGGAGGTTGTGGACGTGGCGCACTCCGCACGTCCGTTCTAGCAGGATTACGTTCTTGCCTAACCTGCGTCCGTTTGCAGCGTCCGCCAGCCCCCGCACTTCTCTGCGGATGTACTTCGTGTGTGGGGCTCCATTGGTCAGAATGCTATGCTGCCACGGACGTCCAAATGTGCGGCAACACGGACGTGATAACTGCGCTCCTCTGACCCCTAATTCGACAGGTTTATTCAGTCGAATCCCATAGGCTTCAATGTTAAAAATATTCCTGTTTTAATTCAATATCTAATAAACCGTTCATTATAATATTCTGCAGCAAAAAGTCTCTTTTATAGATTTTTTTTTTCCAGGATCTTTTAAGCATTTTTCTGTGTTTATTTTTTATTTTAAGTTTACTTATTTTTTCTGTAACAGCCCTTTTTATTATCATTCATTGGATCATATGTAAATTCTAGACATTTTCGCTCAGTAGTTTCTTTGCAAACAGCGTTTCACTTTTCAAACATTCAAGCAAATATTTTTTCTAATTTATTCACTGCATTCGTCTGCGGTGTCGGCTTTTTCCGGCGGCTGCTCTGCGTGTGATCGGCTCCTGCTCGGGTTTTTCTGCCGTTTTTGGCGGGTTAATCCAGATGTTTTTGCGGGTTTCAGTGTGTGTTCGCCCTCGTTTTGCGGTGAGTTTTCATCGGGTTTGCGGCGGCTTTTCCCTGCATTTCGGCGGCCCTGTGGTGCTTGCTGAATACACCGCAGGGTCACCGAAATGGGATCGGCAAATCGAACCGAATTGAAGAGAACAAAAAGTCACAGAACGTGTGGTGGCTTTTCGATTCTCTTTGAATAACCCTGTATGTCAGCTATAATTTGGAGACTGGTATAAGATGGGTGATCTCTTTTTCCCTCCTGCATCCAGAAGGCATTTTTTTTTAATATGATCAGGTTACTGTTTGCATTATTTATTACAAAGAGCACTCGTCTGAAACAAGTATACTTGAAAAGGTTGCTGCTGCAGAGACGGAGTACTAAAATCCACAGAATTGAGCGGGTTCTGTTCTAAATCTGATTCTAATATTTATAAACCCATCAATACGAAGTAAAAGGGGGTTAGTACCAAATGACATTTGCACGTTGCTTATGTTTTCCCATGCCTAAAAAAAACACCACTGATGTATATGTGGTTTATGTTCTTGTTTAAAGGGACGCTACATTACTTGTGCATTACATGTAAAACACATGCTGCTGTTTTTTAACTTTGTTTGAAGTAATTGCACGTAAAAAGGGAAAATAAATGCTTTTTATCATCTGTTTCCATTTTGTGGATTTTCCCCTTGATGCAGCATTTACCAAAATCTGAGCAAAAGCTTTACTGCTGTTGTTTATCTAATCTACAGTATTAAGCAGTTACTGAGGTAGAGGAGTGCATGTTTAGAGAAGGAGGCAGAAGGCCTATTGTTCTCCAGGCTACCCGAGATAAGAGATGGCAGCTGAATTAGATAAAACAGGGAGTTTAAAAGGCTTCTGATCTACCCCCTGGTGATGTACTTTGAATACATCCCACACAATACAATGATTTGAGTCAGTGATCGATCAATCCATAGACTCCATTCTATGGCCAAAGCCACACAATGAGGAGCAAGTAACGATACTGTGCGGCGCAGTTTACAACACAAAAGATCACACAATGGATGTGCCCAGTGACACAGAGTAAAATACAGTTGTGTTCAAAATTATTCAACCCCCACTGAAATTTAGTGTTTTGGCCAGTTTGACATTGATTTTGATCATTCAGTCATCTTGCTTACAATTAAATCAAAGAGGCACGTGTAGGTCAGACAAATATAACATAACATTTATAATGAAATAACCACAAATGTCTTTTCTGTGCTCACATCATTATCAGTTTTATTCAACCCCCAAGTGACATTCAATCTTAGTACTTAGTACAACATCCTTTTACAGTTATAACAGCTTTTAAACGTGAAGCATAGCTTGACACAAGTGTCTTGCAGCGATCTACCGGTATCTTCGCCCATTCGTCATGGGCAAAAGCCTCCAGTTCAGTCACATTCTTAGGCTTGCGCACTGCAACTGCTTTCTTTGAGAACCTCTGGTGGGACTTAATCGGATTTAAGTCAGGTGACTGCGATGGCCACTCCAAAATGTTCCAGCCTTTAATCTGCAACCATGCTCTAGTGGACTTGGAGGTATACTTGGGATCATTGTCCTGTTGAAAGGTCCAACGCCTCCCAAGCCTCAGGTTTGTGACGGACTGCATCACATTGTCATCCAATATCTCCTGGTACTGAAGAGAATTCATGGTACCTTGCACACGCTGAAGCTTCCCTGTACCTGCAGAAGCAAAACAGCCCCAAAGCATGATTAACCCCCCCCCCCGCCATGCTTCACAGTAGGCAAGGTGTTCTTTTCTTCATAGGCCTTGTTCTTCCTCCTCCAAACATAGCGTTGATCCATGGGCCCAAACCGTTCTAATTTTGTTTCATCAGTCCACAGAACACTATCCCAAAACTTCTGTGGTTTGTCCACATGCCTTTTGGCATACTGCAGTCGACTCTTCTTATTCTTTGGAGACAGCAAGGGGTTCGCCTGGGAGTTTTGGCATGGAGGCCTTCATTACGCAGTGTGCGCCGTATTGTCTGAGCTGAAACTTCAGTACCCACATCTGACAAATCTTTTCTCAGTTCCTCAGCAGTCACACGGGGACTTTTCTCCACTCTACGCTTCAGGTAGCGCACAGCAGTCGAAGTCAGCATCTTCTTTCTGCCACGACCAGGTAGCGTTTCAACAGTGCCCTTTGCCTTTAATTTGCGAATGATGCTTCCTATGGTCTCTCTTGGTATGTTTAACATCTTTGCAATCTTCTTATAGCCATTGCCCACCCTGTGAAGAGTAATCACCTCTTCTCTTGTCTTCCTGGACCATTCTCTTGACTTCACCATGTTTGTAACCACACCAGTAAATGTCTAGAAGGAGCTGAGTATCAGTCATTTTAAAGCTGCCTAATTGGTGCTTATTATACTTTATTGCTGCTCTGTGACATCCACAGGTGTTTTCAATACCTGATTGAAAACACTTGAATGAACCTCTGTTCTTCAGAGTGGTAGTCTTTAAGGGGTTGAATAATTGTGTCAATGAAGAATTCACAAAAGAAACATTTACTACTGTATTACAAAACCAATTGATGTCATTTTAGTTGCATATGGTTCTTTAAAAAGTCCTTGTAGGATTTCATTCTGAATACAATTACAAATGTACACTAAATTCCCTAAAACCCTTTACAGCATTGGGGGTTGAATAATTTTGAACACAACTGTATTTTCTGAACTAAACATACAAGAGAAAAACTAAGAATATGTAAGCTATCAGGGACATAAACAATATAAGAACGTTTCATGGTTTTGGTGGTAGTGGCACTCTAAGTGCCTGTGTCTACTCCTTCTGCTGCACCCTGCTATGCAACTTATATAGCAAGGGGGGCAGCAACTCTCGTGACAGAGCAAGGCAACAGCAGGAGTCTGCGTAGGGACATGGCTGGTCACCAAAGCATATGCTGGGGTCAGGAACCCTAACCCTCTCACTCTAACCCTCTCACTCTAACCCTCTCACCCTAACCCTCTCACCCTAACCCTCTCACCCTAACCCTCTCACCCTAACCCTCTCACTCCTAACCCTCTCACTCTAACCCTCTCACTCTAACCCTCTCACCCTAACCCTCTCACCCTAACCCTCTCACCCTAACCCTCTCACCCTAACCCTCTCACCCTAACCCTCTCACCCTAACCCTCTCACCCTAACCCTCTCACCCTAACCCTCTCACCCTAACCCTCTCACCCTAACCCTCTCACCCTAACCCTCTCACCCTAACCCTCTCACCCTAACCCTCTCACCCTAACCCTCTCACCCTAACCCTCTCACCCTAACCCTCTATCCCTAACCCTAACTTTCTGGCCACCAGCAGGGCCGGCCCGTCCATGGAGCAGGGTGGAGCAGCCACTCCAGGCAGCCCTTTGTCAGGGGCAGCATTGTGCCACCCTGGCAAAGGCTGTGGCATGGAGAGCGTTCGGCCCGAACAAGGCACGGCCCTCCTGGTTTCGTGGAGAAAGCCAACTGCGCCTGCCCCTCTAGCAGACTGTGCCCACCACGATCTCAATTATAAGTCAAGTCATGTTGTCATATGTTACAGTTTATTAATTGTCACATGTTCTCATATGTTTGTCTTCCCGTTTATTCGGTTCATAATCAATAAAAATAAAACTATGACCATTGACTCACTTTATTCTGTCTATGAAACTATAAAAACTGGATGTGGTTCGGATAACGGGAAAGTACGTCTCTCGTTATGAGAGCTCTGTCTCTCCCGTTTTTGCTTTCTTCCACCCTGAGGGACTGGAAAAAGAAGGGACGTACCACTCTTTAATTGGCCAAAGGCGATAATTCTTTAGAGTCGGGCTCTATACAGTGTGAATTCCCACTCTCCATCAAGCCACTTAATATTGAGATTATTTATGATATCTGCACTATTGCGTCTCTTGTGTTTATATCTCTGAGGTATAAAGAGGAATGAAGGAAGCCCCAGACCCCTGTCCTTCCCCCTCCCCCATTAAGATTTGAAATATAAGAACTGTATACGCATCTATATAAGACCTTTTACACATTGGGGGCCATATTGCTATGTTAGCGTTCAGCTATATGAGCGTTAACATTAGGTTAAGTGGCCCTAGCGCGGGCCGACCATATTGCGATCCGTACGCTAACTGGTTAAAAAAAAACATTAGCAATTTGGATTTTGCGCCTTTCAGTGCAAGGTTACTGTACTTTGCGCTTCCTATGCTTAACATGGGGAGCGCAAAGTGTTAATTAGCAATAGGATTACAAAGCCCTAACGCTAATTACCGTCCTGCTGCGGTTACTGAAAAGTTAGCACCAGGTCCTGGCTGTGAGTAACAGATTCCTCTTCTGCAGAATCAGTCAGCACCAGCTGAAACCCCCACCTCCCCAAAAATCACATTCTCCCCTCTCATCCAACGGTGAGAATGGCGGCTCGATCCGCTGCTTCGGGGGGGGGGCGGGATCCCCAGCCTCCCTCTGCGAAACACTCCGCCCACCTGCAGGATCTCGCCTCTGCAAGTCATGTGACCTGGCAGCACAAGCCTCCATGGAGTCGCAGGTTTTCCTACTTGGCGTTCCCATTTTATCGTGAACTTTGTAATATGGCCCTGGAAGTGTGCACTTAAAAGCATGTTTTTTTTACGCAATATAAAAGTGCAGTCACCGTAGTTTTCATATATTTTATAGAAAAATTCATTTATTATTGTTAAACATAAAAGCACTTTAATATTTACACTTTACCAAGCGTAAGTTTATATTTTGTAGAGTATTTTAAGATATGTTTATAATTTGCACATGTGATATTGTGTGAAAGACGCTTTCTTGTACACGTTCGACACTTAATCTGCGTAATTGATCTACGAGAGATTTTACATATGGTGCAATATATCATTTTGTTTTTGTCTAAACATCTATATATATATTTCTCCTAGTGACTTGGTCCTTGCGGTGCAACATATACATCTATATATATTTCTCCTAGGGACTTGGTCCTTGCGGTGCAACATATACATCTATAATCTGAATATATTCAGGCACAATTAAAAACCACTAGAATATAGTCCATGAAAGGTATGATATAGAATATCTAGGCAAAGTATACTGTTTCCTGCCTCCCTCGACACCGACAAATGTTCCCATTTCTAGGCGGCGAATGCCTGGATGGTGTTGTTTGCTTATAACCGCACAGACTTTAAATATCCTGGAATACATCCACGTTTTCAGCATTGCGTGTGGTCTAGTAAACACAATACAATGTTGATTATGGGGCGATTTTACAGGCAGTGTTTATTTTTCTTTGCTAGTGACATTACAAGGAAATCTCAAGATAAGCTTCCCGGCCGCAGTGTTGACTTTCTCCTGAAAGCACGGCTGTGTTCCACTTATTAATGTTGACCTGCATCGTTTGTCACATTAAACCTTGGATCGTGATCTCTTGGTGACGCTGGTTGCATTTATGACATTATTCCTGCAATTGAGTCGAACTTGACTTGACATGTTTTTGTTGTTTGTTATTAATTACTGCTCTAGATGGGGGTTGCGATTATGAAGATGTTGACAAATCCATGGGCCAGGTAGTCACAGGCTCCTAGAATTCTACTCCTGGCTCCTAAGTCTCTGAGCTGTTCTTTGAAGATCCATGGACAAAGCTGAGCTGGTTCCTAAGTTTTATATGAATTTGTCCAGCCCTGTTATGTTTTCATGCTCGGGGTTCAGTATGATAGTGCTATATAAACAACAAATATCTATTATAAGGGCTATATTCCATAGATAGCACTAATGTTAAGCGCCAGGATAAGTGTGTTTAACGCACGCCACCCATATTACGTTCCTGACACTACCCCCGTCAGTAACCTGTTTGCACGTAGTTTTTTTGCACCAGCTTCCGCAAGCTTACTGTACTTTGCGCATCCTATACTAAACATGGGGAGCGCAAATGTCCATTAGTGTTTTGATAAGTAAGGTATTCCATAATGCTAATTACCGTAGGGATGTGGACAGCCATATTTTGCACCACCTAAAAGCTGGTGCTACATGATTCCGCATTTGCAGAATCATGTAGCACCCCCTAAACCCCCCCCCCCCCAATAAATCCGATACTCTCCTCTCATCCCGCGGTGAGAAAGGTGGACCGATCCGCCGCATCTTGTCGCCGGGAGCAGAGTGAGACTGGGAACAAATAGTTCCCAGTCTCTCTCAGCGTTCACTCCTTGGCGCTGCGTGATCTCGTTAGAGCGAGATCGTGCAAGGCTCGCGCCCTGAAGCGTAACCCTTCATGGAGTTCATGTTGGCGCTGGTCCGGATTTTTGTTTAAATGACAAGAAATTGCTTAAAATAAAGACAAATAAAGGCATTTCAGTCTGATTGCAGGTCAAAAGCGGAAAATCTGAAACCTACATGTCACATGATAATATAGACATAAAAATCTTTCCTTGTAGGAATTATTTTTCTAGTAAATACTTAGGTTTCGACTTCTTTTCATATTCTTTATGTTTCTCTGTATTCATCCAGTTAAAGGGAAACTCTAACCTCCATGTCCATGTAATGAATTTTAAATGGTCATGGGTGGCTCAGTGTGCCCCCCCCCCCCCCCGACAAGAGAGCTGTCATCTTGAGCTGATTAGCCTTCTGGAATTTGGGTCCGAAATGTACAGCTCTGTACATTCCTGACCAGTCACTGCACCTCAACTTACTCTCATTGAGAGCCATTTAATTGGCTGGACACTCTCTTGCGAGCGTGCTGCTTGCTTTCAGACCTCTGACAGCGACAGCTTCATTACTATCCGTGGTTGTACTTTCTGAACCAGCAGTGACATCCAGCGATACCCTGGCGGCCGAGTATTATTGATGTGCCTTTTTAACGTTATACTCCAGTGAGCATTTCATGAGCAGGGGATTTACATTACACTTTTTATATTTGCAATATTGCCCTATGTTTCCTTTCATACATTTTATCTCTAGAGTGATCCCATAATTATTATTATTTATTTTTTATTAATTATTATTATTATATCCTTTGTATGGTGGATGAAGATTTGAGGGATCTTTACTCTAAGTTCTATATATATATATACAGTTGTGTTTAAAATTATTCAACCCCCAATGCTGTAAAGGGTTTTGGGGAATTTAGTGTACATTTGTAATTGTATTCAGAATGAAATCCTACAAGGACTTTTTAAAGAACCATATGCAACTAAAATGACATCAATTGGTTTTGTAATACAGTAGTAAATGTTTCTTTTGTGAATTCTTCATTGACACAATTATTCAACCCCTTAAAGACTACCACACTGAAGAACAGAGGTTCATTCAAGTGTTTTCAATCAGGTATTGAAAACACCTGTGGATGTCACGGAGCAGCAATAAAGCATAATAAGCACCAATTTTTTTTAATTTTTTTTTTGTGAAAGGATTTTACCAGGAAGGATACATTGAGATTTCTCTCGTTTTCAAGTATGTCCTGGGTGGCGAGTATGTACTGCCAAGGACACTTACTGGAGAGGTTGCTCGCTGGGATCGAACCCATGACTCCACAGGCTCTCTCCATGCAGAGCGGTGACATTACCTCTACTCCACCCAGCCGGTATTAGGCAGCTTTAAAATGACTGTGATACTCCGCTCCTTCTAGACATTTACTGGTGTGGTTACAAACATGGTGAAGTCAAGAGAATGGTCCAGGAAGACAAGAGAAGAGGTGATTACTCTTCACAGGAAGGGCAATGGCTATAAGAAGATTGCAAAGATGTTAAACATACCAAACATACACCCCCTTGCTGTCTCCAAAGAATAAGAAGAGTCGACTGCAGTATGCCAAAAGTCATGTGACAAACCACAGAAGTTTTGGGATAGTGTTCTGTGGACTGATGAAACAAAATTAGAACTGTTTGGGCCCATGGATCAACGCTATGTTTGGAGGAGGAAGAACAAGGCCTATGAAGAAAAGAACACCTTGCCTACTGTGAAGCATGGCGGGGGGTCAATCCTGCTTTGGGGCTGTTTTGCTTCTGCAGGTAAAGGGAAGCTTCAGCGTGTGCAAGGTACCATGAATTCTCTTCAGTACCAGGAGATATTGGATGACAATGTGATGCAAACCTGAGGCTTGGGAGACGTTGGACCTTTCAACAGGACAATGATCCCAAGCATACCTCCAAGTCCACTAGAGCATGGTTGCAGATTAAAGGCTGGAACATTTTGGAGTGGCCATCGCAGTCACCTGACATAAATCCGATTGAGAACCTCTGGTGGGACTTAAAGAAAGCAGTTGCAGTGCGCAAGCCTAAGAATGTGACTGAACTGGAGGCTTTTGCCCATGACGAATGGGCGAAGATACCCGTAGATCGCTGCAAGACACTTGTGTCAAGCTATGCTTCACGTTTAAAAGCTGTTAGTACAACATCCTTTTACAGTTATAAGTACTAAGATTGAATGTCACTTGGGGGTTGAATAAAACTGATAATGATGTGAGCACAGAAAAGACATTTGTGGTTATTTCATTAGAAATGTTATGTTATATTTGTCTGACCTACACGTGCCTCTTTGATTTAATTGTAAGCAAGATGACTGAATGATCAAAATCAATGTCAAACTGGCCAAAACACTCAATTTCAGTGGGGGTTGAATAATTTTGAACACAACTGTATATACGGAACTTAGAGTAAAGATCCCTCAAATCTTCATCCACCATACAAAGGAAACATAGAAAAATGTCGGCAGATAAGAACCTTTCGGCCCATCTAGTCTGCCCAATTACATGGATACTTTACCTGGATTTATCTTTTGTTTAGGATAGCCTTATGCCTATCCCATGCCTGCTTAAATTCAATTACTGTTTTGGCCTCTACCACTTCAACTGGAAGGCTGTTCCCTGTATCCACCACCTCTCAGTAAAATAATGCTTTCTGATGTTACTTTTAGACCTTTGCCCCTCTAATCTAAGACTATGTCCTCTTGTTTTGCTACTTTGTTTCCTTTTAAATATACTCCCTTCCTCTACCTTGTGGATTCCCTTTACGTATTTAAATGTTTCTATCATATCTCCTCTGTCTCGTCTTTAATAGGATAATAATAATAATTAATAAAAAATAATAATGATGGGATCGCTCTAGAGATAAAATGTATGTATGTATATATATATGTTTGTTCCGGTCATCCCTTAACATTCAGTGATTTTGTATTTCCCGTAGAATATAGCAGATAACTAAAATAAAACTGTACAAAGAAACATTAGGGGTTATTCAGAGAGAACCGAAATGTTAGAGAATTTCCCCGTACGGTGACCTTTCATGGCCATCCAACTATTCAGAGAGCAGGCAGTTCGGCAAATTTTGGTGAACTGCCAGCAAGCATGGTGCCTGTTCGAAGGCAGTGAAATCACCCAAAGAGAAGCAATGGTTAATCTATTCAGAAAACGCCCAACAGCAGTGAAAAGTTGCCAAAATTCCCTGCAGTTCGGTGCTTTCATTCAGCAGGTTTATTCAGACGAACCCCATACTGTAGGTTTCAATGTTAAAAATGTTCCCATTTTTATTCAATATCTAATAAACGGTTTATATTTTAATCTGCAGTAAAAAGGCTATTTTTTTTTTTTATTTTATTTTAGGATCTTTTAGGTATTTTTCGGCAATTATTTTATTATTTTAAGCGTTTTTTCTTTTTTCCGTAACAGACCTATTTATGATCATTCCTAGGACCTTCTATGTAAATTCCAGACATTTTTGTTCAGTAGTTTTTTTGCAAACCGCTTTTCAATTTTGAGACTTTCAAGCGTATTTTTCTTTTTCTCCCCTGTTCGTTGGCCTGTCAGTTTTTTCCAGCAGCTGGTCTGCACGGTGATCTGCGGCTCGTCGGCTCGTCGGCTATTTCTGGCATGTTCGGCGTTTTTTTTGTGTGGTGGCTCCGGCAGGTGTTCAGCGGGTTTGCGGTGGGTTTTCCCTGCTACCGGGGACCCTGCAGTGAATGCTGAATTCACCACAGGGTGGGGAACTTTGATTCCCCGAAGTGCGGGGAACAAGAGCGCACCGAAATGTCGGCGGCATTTCAGTGCTCTCTGAATAACCCCCATTGTATCCTTGTCGGCCGCGACTTCTATGCAAAGCCGTCCTTGTGCCTCAGGCACACATTTCCTTACACGAGCTATGGATGCCTCTCCATCGAGAAGTCTCATTCTCTCACTCCCAATCTGTAATTATCAAAAGACAATGCTATTTATTAAAAAAAGGAGTTCTTATTGATGTTTAATTATTAGCACTTGGCATGTATCCATCAAGTTGTGTAGCCAGGCTTTAATCCTTTTCCTACTGGCAGCAGTCTGCAGAATTCATTCACATTGTTCTTCTGACATTCCTGAACACTGCAAACCACGTGGGACTAGGATTAAGAGGTCTCCTTTGTGAATAATACCTGAAGATCTAATTTGATGGTTATAACCTGAGAAGTATCAAGGCAAGGGTGCACTTGAGACAGTTTTGGCGTGAGGTGTAAATAATAAACCCGAGACAGGTATGAGCTAGTCAAAATGTATAATTATATGCAGCATCTACCTGCACATTAACTTACTGTAATTAATACTTTTGTTACTTTATGGTACAAGAAAAGTACATTTTGTCTCTTCCAAAATGCTGATCATGCCTTTTTATATAAAAAAAATCCGCTAGTATTGTTTTGTTTTTCTTTTTCTCGTCTTTCCTACTTGTCATCTCACAACCACGCATTGTCTGTAGCTTACATTCTTGTAATTTTCAGTTGCACTTTAAACATATGTTGCCATAAACTGCTACATAAACTTAAATAATACATTTTATTGTGTTTTTTTGAGGACTATTCTGGCTTTTCATAATATACATCCTTGTGTAACACAAAAATTACTGTAAATCTTTAAAATTTAAAGTGATGTAAATGTTATGGCTTTCTATACAGTAGTTATAACACAATTGGCGTAACTAAATAAATATCTAAGTAAATAGAATAACTTCTAGTTTTGAAACTACCCCACATACAGGGGTTTCAATTTTATTTTCAGTTACAGGTCACATAAAACAAGGAGTGCATCATTGTTTCAAGACTGACAATTTGCAGTATTTGCTATTGTGGGGGTTGATTGTTGCTGGCAGTCATACAATTGTAAATGGGGAGATAGAGCAAAATACACCACTCACAGAGTGGGACCCATACGCCGCAGGGTGCTATGGCCATTGGAATTGGCTAGGCTCCCTGGGGCACGTGCCAACAAGTTCATCTTTTTTGCAATGTAAAACCAGTTTTAAAGCCTCTTTATTGCACAAGGGAGTCAAAATGGCCAGACAAAAAGTATAGATTTTTGAATTGACTATCTTTAACTAAATCAAAGGGATTTTCCATAACGTTTTTAAATAGCAGTTTGTTTAGAATTCTTAAAAGTTTTGGGGAATTTTGCACATTTCCCCCACGTACATTGCATTGATGAAGTAGATGTTATCATCCT
The DNA here is from genome assembly GCA_009667805.1 of Leptobrachium leishanense. Lineage (NCBI taxonomy): Eukaryota > Metazoa > Chordata > Amphibia > Anura > Megophryidae > Leptobrachium > Leptobrachium leishanense. The sequence continues at coordinate 73,675,208 of CM019072.1, read as the reverse complement.
GATATAGCCATCTGCAAGGTATTTGAACACAATGAAACCTTGATTTAAGGTGAATTCAAAATAAGGGTTTGGGTTAGCGTTGGGGGTAGAGTTACCATTAAAGGCTAGGTTTATGGGCTTACTTTTAATCTGGGGTTGGAGTAAGTGAGATTTAGGGTTAAGATTCCAGTTTTAACCATGCAGCTACAGTATTTGAGTTACTTTGTTTTGCTCGTTTAGGCTAGGGTCAGACGAACGTGATTTCTACGGCCTGTATGTCCGTGCAGTATGAACGACGTTAGTACGGAAGACGCAGTAGTGGCCACACAGTCTGTTTATTCACTGACGTATATTTTGACGGATGTAACAGGGAAAATAAATTAAATTAAAAAGCAAAACCATTTTGTCCGTGAAAAATTCTGGACGTATAAATGCAGTCCGTCTGACCACGTTCCATCACTCACACACAAAGCTATGCAGACGTTGCGGACGCAGCGCACTTTGTGCGGCCGTTCTAGGAGTTGTACGTTCTTGCCTGCCTTGCGTCCGTGGGCCGCGGCCGTTGTGCGTCCGCAGTTCAGTGCGGACGTACTTCGTGTGTCGGGCTCCGATGGGTTTTCTGTCATGCTATCACGGACGTGAACACTACGCTCGTCTGACCCCAGCCTTAGAGTCTGTAGCGACCGAACAAGTGTCCGTGCAAAGATGGAAAAATGGAGCACAAGCAATGGCTTTGGGAGGGCAGAGTTGGTCATCCTTTCGTCCTTCTACAATAATACCAACCCCTGATGACTTTTGAGTGATCAGTATAAGTGGTGGACATTGGAGAGCGGGTCTCCACATTCTTGTTGGGGGTTTCCTTACTGGGTTTGCGTACCGCAGAACTCCCTGCGTGTAATTTAAACCGGCATTGCTAGATGTGTCCCTCAAGTTGGTTAGACCCAAGTTATGTTCTGTTATTTTGTGTTCTTATTTCACTCTGATAAAGTCTCTGAAAGCTAAAAAGATAGCTAAATACATTTGTATATAACCCCCCCCCCTGCCTTATTGTTAACATTTTTGATTAGAGCTAAAAAAAATATATAGAATACAGACAACTCCTATTAACCACTCTTTGCTTTTGGAATCTTGTGCCAATTGCCCGCTCAGATTTTTTTCTACATACTCATGTTAGTCATGGAAAGCAATGTCTCCAAATACAATAAGAAAGGATTATTAAAATTTGTTAAAATTGCTTATTTTCATAGAATGAGGTAACATGTTCTCCGTGTCTGTTTTTAAAAAGAGTTCCTTTATAGAATATACAGCCACAAAGGTTTGAATTGTAAAGTGTGGAAAAATAAATTCACTTAATTTAACCTCCCTGGTGGTAATCCTGAGTTTGGCTCGGGGGGTTAATTATCCGTACCAAAAGCGGTAGTCCCGAGCCACACTCGGGATTACACTATAGTGTAATTTACCTTGTCCGTGCGATTTCCCCCGATGTTCTCCCGCTGTATCTTCTGGCCGATGCCGGAGGTAATGATATAATATAAAGATAATGAAATAATCAGAACGCCAGGGAGGTTAAATCATTGAAATATGAATAAAACGTTGTAATTGTTTTATATTCTTCTACCGTGACCTGATATTTTATTCTGTAAGTGCCATGTTGCAATGCCGGCATTTCGCAAAAAGTAAAACCCACAGGAGAAGCTTCACGGTGCTGCTTCTCCTCTTTCTGTAGAGCTTACCTTTGTGAAATGCCTGCATTTGTTGTCATTGCAAAACTGTTGCTTAACCCCTTCACTGCTGAGCCATTTCACGTTTTAAAAAAACACATTTTTCTTTTTTTTATTATTATTGTTATTATTTTTTTTCTTTAATTTAAACATGGTCATGTTTGGTATCATTGGAAAGGCCATGCTCTGGCCCTGCTAGCTGAAAACAGTCGGGAGATATCGGGGTTCAAACAAACCCCTATCTTTCCTTAGGAGTCAATAAAGACGTTCCCCACACGTCCTCAGCAGTGAAAGGGTGAATGAATAACTCCCCTCCCCCATAGAAATTATAATATAGTTTGAATCTGCTGGGGGGAAAAATCCATAAAAAAAAGTTTTAGGATTTGAGTGGGTTCCGCAATAAAACATGACTTGAAATAGCTGTCATGGTCTAAATGTGCTTTGCACGTGGGATTGAAATGGCTGTGTATTGAAGGGGGTTAACTACGATAGAAGTACAGTACGAGGGACCTAGCCCAATGTATGCATGTATTCAAAGTGAGGTCTTGACAAGTAACTGTCAAAAATGGTTTGCCCAACGCATTATACATTAAAAGGATATTCTACACACTGACCAATTTAGCTTTTTAAAGAGGTCCGGGTGTGTGGAGTATCCACCCCCTCCTCCTCTGCTTTCCCAGGTCCCCCGAACTCTTTAAAATGTGGTGAGAAGTGGAGAGATTCCTCCACCCCACTCCGCAGGACCAGGCAGCCGGGAGGTTTGAACTTCCCTGCTGTCAGCCACTAGTTCGGTCACTCAAGACGTCGGCACGCTCAAACGAAACCGACGGTTGTCATGGAGAATGCCTATTTAGAACGGATCTACTCGTGCTTGCGCAGCCCCGATCCATCGTTGTGCGCAAGCGCTACGGGATTTGCATAGGCCCATTAGCGCTGCACAATTTCCGTCACTTCGGTTTTTCAATTTACCTAAGACGCAAGTTGCATAGTAAAGCTCAGAGACTTCCGAGTTTGACGTCTCCGAGCAGGAGCAGCATTCGGCGAAAAAGAAAAGTAAAAACACTGGAAAGGGTGGGGGGGGTCAAATTAAACAGAGGCCGCCAGCAGCCTCTACCCAATTATTTAAGGGGGGAAAAAGAGAACTCTATTTTTTTTAATAACGCATTCCTTAAAGAAGTGTTTCCCAATCCTGTCCTCAGGACCTGTTGACAAGCCAGGTTTGCAGGATATGTGAAGCACAGCACAGGTGATATGATTTGCTGCTCAGTGATTGCAGGATTCCGTCTGCATTTCCCCAAGGTCATCTGCAAAACCTGGCCTCCTTATTGTCCTGAGGAGAGGTTTGTGAACCACTGCTTTTAAGGGACACGCTATGGAAAAACAGCACCCCTCCCCCCCTCAAATAATTAGGCAAATGCTTCTGACCGCATCTGCTCAATTATTTATTTTATTTTTGAGGTAAATAGTCACCTTTTCTCCCTCTGCTAAAGTGGTCAGGGTGCATAGTGTCCCTTGAAGTAAAATTCGACATGACTTTAAACGCCTTTATACACCGCGTCATCATTTTTGTACGGAAGCAACCTGAGTGTTCACTCTGCGTGTCTCGCAACGTCTTGCTCGTGCTCCTGTAAACGGGAAAGCAGTAATGGATGTTGCCCTCTAGTGTCCCTCGGCACCTGTCTTGAATCATCATGTGATTGATTCCCATTTATATGGTCTGTATTTCAAGGAAACTTTTTTTTCTTTTTGTCTTCCATGTGGAACAAGGTATAATATTAAGGTGTAGCTGACTACGCCACAATAAATACATTCCCAGAATTCTGCACGCTCATAAACTGTGATAGATGAAGGTCAAGTGTTGAGTAAATACAGCTATAAAATGCCTCACATGCAAAGGGCTGTGCTAAATATTCTACTTTTATAACTAAATATAGCAATAGAAGCGTCGGCCCCGTTTCAGTTCTAACCCAGCCCAGACAGAATGCATTAAACATGTCAACTTCGTCACGTTTTGCCTGGGACCGATGTCTTCTGATAATCCTGTCACAGCAGAGTGAGCCTCTGGAACGGGCTTTTTAAGTCCTATAGTGGGGCTGGGTGATGTCTTTTTTTTGTTTTTACTTTTATTCAATAGTTTAATAGAGTTCGCTTTCGATGTTACTTTTCCAGAGATTGAGAAATCTGCCGGTTCTTCGCTCCACAATCCTCGGAGGTGGTCGAGTAACTAAAAGGGTTATTCAAAGAGATCTGAATGGCTGCCGAAAGGTAACCGAACGCTGAAAATCAACCTTCGGTTACCTTTCTTGGCTATTCAGAGAGCAGGCAATTCGCCAAATGTTGGCGAATTGCCTGCACACACGGAGCCTGTTCGGTTCCTGTTCGAGGGCAGTGAAATCCCCATCGAGAAGCAATGCTTTGTCTATTCAGAGAACAAAAACCAGCTGTGAAAAGTTGCCGAATTGCCCTGCCATTCGGTGGTTTCATGCGGCAGATTTATTCAGGCGAATCCCATAGGCTTCAATGTTAAAAATATTCCCGTTTTTAATTCAATATCTAATAAACCGTTCATTATAATATTCTGAAGTAAAAAGTCTCTTTTTTTTTTTAGGACCTTTTCGGTATTTTTTGGTATTTTTTTGCGACCATTTTTTCCGTTTTTGTTTTTTTTAAATCGTTTTTTCTTTTTTCTGTAACAGCCCTTTTTATTATCATTCCTTGGATCTTATATGTGAATTCCAGACATTTTCGTTCTGTACTTTCTTTGCAAACAGCGTTTCAATTTTCAAACATTCAAGCGTACTGTTTTTTTTTTTTCTTCACCTCCTTCATCTGCGGTGTCGGCTTTTTCTGGCGGCTGCTCTGCGCTGTGATCGGCTCCTGCTCGGTTTTCTCCGGCGTCTTCGGCGGGATAATCCAGATGTTTTTGCGGGTTTCGGTGTGCGTTTGCCCTTGTTTTGCGGTGAGTTTTCGGCGACTTTTCCCTGCATTACGGCGGCCCTGTGGTGCTTGCTGAATAAACCGCAGGGTCGCCGAAATGGGATTGCCAAATCGGCCCGAATTGAAGAGAACGAAAAGTCACCGAACATGCGGTGACTTTTCGATTCGCTATGAATAACCCTGTAAGAAATCCAAATTCCTGGCTTTTTTTTCTCTCTTGAAATGTGAAACGGAGGTCGACCTCTGACGCGCACGGGAAAAAAAAAAAAAATCGCTCAGCCCTACCATAAAGTAATAAAGCCTATTGAAGCTGTTAGGTGAAAAAGTGAAACCTACATCATTTTCTTTTTCGAGTCCTGAGTAGGCCGTGTGGACACCAGGAAGCTAACAACTCAAGCTGCCACCACAACTGAGCCACAAGCTAAGCATGTCGGGCTCCATCACCTCCTTCAAGCTATCACTAGCATCAGCGTTGGCTTAAAGGAGGTCATAGCGCTGCGGTCACATCGCCTTCGAATCACTAACAGGTTAAAAAAACCTGCGCTCGTTAATTTGCGATTCATAGCGGGAGTTTACTGTACTTTGCGCTCCCTATATGTAACATGGGGGGCGCAAATTGAAAGCCCAGATTAACTAGCGTTGGGAACTTTTTCGTTAGGTCCAAGTGATCCTATCCGCTTAGAGGTGCAGGTAATGGATTGCGCTGCTGCAGAATCCATTACCTGCAGCTCAACCTCCCCCCCCCCCCCCAAATCACATACTCTCCTCTCTTCCCGCGGCGAGAACGGTGACCCAATCCGCTGCTTTTGGCCACCGGGAGCAGAGGGAGACTGGGGGAAGAAAGTCCCCTGTCCCTCTCCGCAATCACTCCGCTGACCAGCAGGATCTCGCGAGAGGCGAGATCCTGCTGGTCATGTGACCCGACAGCACGATCCTCCATTTAGTCCTATGGATGTCATGGAGGGGATGCTGGGGTCGGTGCTGTAACGCTACCCACAGCATCCGCGAGCTTAGCGATCGCTATGGGGCTGGCTGCCGGACTCAACCTCTGCCCCGAGATCTGCTGGAGAACCAGGACGCAAAGGGGAAGTTGGCAACGCTAACTTTTTTTCCCCCTTTGCGCCCTGGTTTTAGCTCAGGGCAGCTGATAGTGCCTGTTGTGTCTGTTTACTGCAAATTAACAGCTCCTAGGAGGACCCATATCAAGCAAGACCCATTGGTCTTCAGAAAAATGACTTTCCATTCCCACATGGTAAATATACACAGAGGGCGTCCCTTTGCATATTTCACTAAGCTCTATTTGACAGGCAGAGGGCTCCCTCAGCTGGCCAAAAAGTGCTACTACATTTGCATCACGGCTTGGACTCCATGTTTCTGTGAAGGAAGAAAGATCTCAAAGCTTTTCATGTATTTCAGCACATCGGCTGTCATGTCCGTTTTATATTGAAATTTCAAAAGCCCGTTCCCATTTTCCAAAGACATTTTGTTTGCAATAAACAAGTTCCTTTTTCCAGTGTTATCCCACATGTTCTGTACCTGATATTGGGGCACCGGTAGATTAGACTATACTCGATCTTGGTGGTAAATGGGGTTAAATATTGTACCAATTTATTTTCTTTCTTGATGAGCAATAGCTTTTTAAAATCCTATTGCAGGGTTAGGCAACCTTGGCCCGCTAGATGTTTTGGAACTACCCAAGAAGCTCAGTCAACCTAATGAGTGACTAAGCATCATGGGAGATGTAGTTCCAAAATATCTGGACAGGCAAGGTTGCTGATCCCTGACCTTTTGAATACAGATATAGGCATGGTAGGCAAACTGCAGTGTTATTTTGTCCCAAGGCTGATTTGTTGGAATTGATTTAACCCTTTCCCACCATAGGACGTTGTATGCCGTCCCTGCGGCAGGTGGGCCTTGAAGACGCGGGGTATACTGGTAGCCCCGCTGACTTCAATGGGCCGCCTCAGCCCCTCCCCGCAGTCGACGTGCACCGTGTTGCGTGTCGGCTGCGTGGGCCAAATTGGAGGCCGGCGACAGTGAGGCGTACCCGTACGCCTCGCAGTTGTTAACCCTGCCTGACGGGCGACACCTGCCCGTCGTGAAGGGGTTAACATGTCATCTTGCTCCTGATTATTTAATGTCACATTTTTCTGAAGGGGCTATGTGGAATGCTACAAATTTATTTGCAACTGAGCTCCAGAATACGTTTTAGCACTGCGGGCATGATACCCGGGGTGCCAACACTCTTTGAACAGCTAGGAATATGTCTCTAAAACACAGATCCCCAGCTGGTTCAGCACGTAGCCCAATGCTGCAGTAGTTCCTTTTGGCCAGCAGATGGCAACAGCTAAGCTAGTTAAGGAATAATTGTGCAATATTTCCAAATATTCTTACTTTATAATTCAATGAAAGTGTCTTTCCAAGGAACCGCTTGTACCTGACAGTGGCGTTCTAGAAAAATCCCTCGACAGTGAAGAGGTTGCGATATCTTATCCTAGCACTGTTTCCTCTTGGTGGGCAGAGCTTGCCAAGGACCACCGACTGACCCTCATTGCTGACCTCAACCTGTCAATCAGGTGCACCAACAGAGTGGAGGACTGTCCTTTAGGATGACTATGGGGTCACACCTTTAACCCAAACCCCGCTTCATGAGCATTACTCTGTTTCAAATCTACGTGTGACAGACGCACTTTAAACACAAAGAAGCCAGGGCGGGCATTGTTCTAACAATCCTAATAATTAAACCGTCCTGTCTATGCAGAGACACGTCCAACTCGAGATCAAAAGCAAACCTGGAGGTAACAATTTATCAGCGTGTATAATTTCCAAAAAAGTGTTTTAAAACCTCTGCCAGCCAGGCGTGTTCAAAGCCCTCATCAACATGACCCTTTGAAGAACGCCTATGGGCCTAACGCAGCGTTTGGCAACTTGCCCACCAGTCAGACGTATTGGAGCTTCACTTCTTGTGAGGCTCAGCCATTCTAATGGATGTCTCCGCATCATGGGAGAGGTAGTTCCAAAACATCTAGAGGACCAAGGTTGCTGATCCATGGCCTAAAGCAGTGTTTCCCAACCCTGATCCTCAGGACCCTCAACCAGGCCATATTTTACCTTGGGGAAATGCCGACTGAATCCTGCAATCACTGAGCAGCAAATCATATCACCTGTGCTGTGCTTCAGATATCTGCAAACCTGGCCTGTTAGTGGGCCCTGAGGACTAGGGTTGGGAACCATTGGTCTGAAAGATGGTGAGGTCCTTTGCGTCTATTAGCTGGTAATATGGGATATAACCACATGGAACAGGAAGGACAGTAGGGAGATTTCGAAGGTGGACCACGAATGAAGTGTTATATGGAGCATATTATGGTAAGAGGATTTCCAGGAATATTTGCTTTTCACAACAGGGAATGGATCATCCCAGTAGAATGAATCATGGAGATGAAAGTCATACGTTACTTTTTCCAGCGTTTATATGATAATTTATATGCTATTTGGTGTCGATGGATAGAACTTTCCTCACTGTCGCTAGAGGTTCACCCTGATACCCCATTGACAAGTGTTCCCTTGTATAGTTAAGTCAATCTCTTGTATTTTGAACTCCTTTTATTGAGGTTTTGTGAATATCGTTCTTCTTAGAGAAATGAGGGGATGGTTTTGGCATTGGTTGTAAAGATCGATACAATGTCTCATCCTTTGAAATATCGCAGCTTTTTAACCTACCCCAATAACATGTTGCACAGTGCCATCTTTCCCCCTCCATGGGGACTGTCGGAAAGTGCTGTGTGATTGTCCCTCGGCAGAGACGTTGGCTCGTGTGCCAGCAGTCAATCGGCTGCTCAAAGTGAACAGGGGACTATCCTGTAGTAAGGCTTTCCGCCTGCAGCTGTCACCGCCCCCCCCTCGCGACACGGGAGTGAGTGAACGCAAATTATTTAATAGGAAAAAAGAGTAGTAATTCTTTAACCCCTAAATAGGGAGTAACTCCCTGATTAAAGTCCAATTTATGGAGAACACGGCTGTGTTGCTGTAAAATTGCAATATCGGTCCCTGTAATCCAGTGTTTCCCAAACCTGTCCTCGGGACCCACTAACAGGCCAGGTTTTAAGGATTCCCTTGGGGAAATGCAGACTGAATCCTGCAATCACTGAGCAGCAAATCCTATCACCTGTGCTGTGCTGCAGATATCTGGCAAACCTGGCCTGTTAGCAGGTCCTAAGGACAGGTTTGGGAAACACTGCTTTAATCTATTAAGGACAATAAAGGTCTAAAATAAGGCAAACAATGGTTAAAAAATAACTTCAGGTTGTTTTCTGTGTGTTCGTAGCCCATCCAGTAACTTGATTTCATTTCAGAGTTGTGTCGCTTTGTTTGGTAGAAGCAGCAGTATTGGGGATGTGTGTCGGACCGTACACTTTGGGCAGGATTACAATGTTGGTGCTAACTTAGGCTAGGGTCGGACTAACGCATCTTTCACGTTGTCCGTGAAAAAGTGCGTTCGAACGAATGGACGTATTTTTTCACGGAATACGCAATAGCGGTCATACGATGCGCAGTTTCATCCGTGATTTTGTACGGATCATCAATAAAACACTTTGTGCATCTGGACGTTATGTTAGCCGGACATTAGCAGCGTCTGACGTCTCCTAATCACGCACACACGCCGCTAGCGGACGCAGCGCACTCTGTACGTCAGTACTAGTGGTTTCACGTTCTCAAAAAAATGTGTTTGTTTGCCGCTTGCGTTGCGCGGCCGCACTTTTGTGCGACCGTACTTCGTATATTGGCCGTCATTGCCCGGCATCTGCTGCTAGCACGGCCGTGATTATGTGCGCCTGCACGCGCGTTCGCACTGCCTCAGTCTGACCCTAGCCTTAACCAGAGCTGTTGTAAACTTAAAACCTCCATAGACTATAATGACTCTGGGAAGTTTACAACAGCTCTGGTTAAGTTAGCACCAACTATGGAATATGGCCCTTTGTGTAGTAACATAAAATGTATCCTGCATCCCATATCGCAAATAACCAGTGTTAACCATAACTGGATTATGGGCTTTAGGAGCTTGCCCCTGATGAAGATTTTGGGGTGCATACGGCCACCCATAATTCTCGTCTCACATTAAAAGGTGACTGTCGCATTAATGTGTGTGTGTGTTCAAGAGTACAAAAGCAGCGCTGAGCCCGGGAAGATTAAGCAAAACATTGTATATTAAGCCTTCTGATACAAAGTGCTCGACAGCCCTCCCTCTGTTGTGTATCAAAAGCTTTGTGTATTATGTATTTAACCCCTTTCTAAATATAGGTGTATTTATTTTAGGATGCAAAACGAGATTCCGTATTCCTGCAATGGTTTACATAAGGTGCATGCCAACCTTAAATTTAAACTCGGCTCGCGAAGGAATGTCAGAGGCAAATGGGCGCCGTGTCAACCAGCACCGACATAATCCCACCCAAAACTGCCAACTGAAACTGGTACAGCTTGTTCAGTAGCCAGTTGGATTTGATGAGGGTGCTGACTCTCTGCTGCATTTGAGGTTATGGTGGGCTCCATATCATGGGAGATGGGTGGGGGCTCCATATCATGGGAGATGGGTGTGGGCTGCATATCATGGGAGATGGGTGGGGGCTCCATATCATGGGAGATGGGTGTGGGCTGCATATCATGGGAGATGGGTGTGGGCTGCATATCATGGGAGATGGGTGTGGGCTGCATATCATGGGAGATGGGTGTGGGCTGCATATCATGGGAGATGGGTGTGGGCTGCATATCATGGGAGATGGGTGTGGGCTGCATATCATGGGAGATGGGTGTGGGCTCCATATCATGGGAGATGGGTGTGGGCTCCATATCATGAGAGATGGGTGTGGGCTCCATATCATGGGAGATGGGTGTGGGCTCCATATCATGGGAGATGGGTGTGGGCTCCATATCATGGGAGATGGGTGGGGGCTCCATATCATGGGAGATGGGTGGGGGCTCCATATCATGGGAGATGGGTGGGGGCTCCATATCATGGGAGATGGGTGGGGAAGGATGCTAACAAACAGCCTGAATCTAGAAGGATAGAATACTCAAGTCAAGAATTTTTTATTTTTTTTTGTTCAATTCTGGATTGATTTATTAATATAAAAAGCAAAGTTTTTTTTTTTTTATTGCCACTTATTGATGGCTCTGCACAAACTGTAGGAAGCGTAAATGATGGGGTACTTTGATATTGCAACAGGCCTATGCAATATATGATCGTATCTAGCAACTTTACACAAGTTTTTTTTTTATATCTCTTTAAAGCTACATTTCAATATGGTTTGCTACATATCGAATAATCGAAATACTCTATGTAGGAGCCAGAAGTACCTGGCTTCTGGATTCATCAAGCACTGGTATATAGTATATTGAATTAAATGGTTCCAGGAGCATTGTGTGTGTGTCATATCTAGATCTCAAATTCAGGGGAACTTGTTTTAAAAACGACTTGTCAGGAAAAAGCAATGATATGATCACACATTATATAACCCTGTGTTAATGTCAATGTACCCCATCGTGGCAGGCCCTATTCTGTCCTAATTTAAATGGATTCTATAGGGTTAAAATGGGAGGGAGAGGGAAATGTAGGAGTTAAACATTAATTCATGCTGACTACCTCCATACCCCCCCCCCCGTGTTTTAACTTCAGAGTATGCTGGTAAACTCACTCTTCTTTCTTCTTTGAGCACTGGAGTTAATCAGCGCTGGTTGGACGGGACATACTGGCAGGTGGCTGAATGATCAAGTGAGCATCCAACCAATCGAATGGCTCTTAAAGTGACGTCATTAAAAGCCATTGGAAAGATTCCAGCCTCTGGAAACCTCTTCCTGAAGCTGAGATCAATCCCCACTGATCTTAGATTCAGGGCGGAGTTAATTCTCCACACTCAGAGGGCTGAAGTAGCCCTCAGAGAACACAACATTTCCCACCACCCAGATCTCAGCTTCACTTGATTCTCTTGATATCCTGAGTCCTAAGGAGAGTTGTCAGCAGACTCTATGGGCTGGGTAATGTCAAATTAGCTACAGGTGTAGCTGCTACTGACCTTATCCCTGTAAGCAGGGGGAAAGGCTGGTTATCCAGCCACCTGCCAATATATCTGCCCTCATTTCACCTGCACACAGGTTACAGTGGTAACGGGCCAAGATTGTCATTTCTGTGACTGCTCTTGCGAGTACCCGCTTGAAAAATGCATGGTCAGGTTTGAGAATAGCCATTTTGGTTTTGTATGTCTGTATTGTCGTTGTTGTGCAGTATGCAAAGATACATTGTTTGCTCTGGGAATACGTAAATTAATACGTTTAAGTGCAATGCTGGAGTCGAGTGACAGTGACGGTGAATACTGCAGATCGAGAGACGAGAATAAGAATGACAAGCGTTTGAGTTTTTGTTGTTTTAAGATTAATTAAGGAAAGCAAAGGAGGGGAAGTTGCACTTGCCAAGTCTCGAAAATATGAGGGAGTTTATAAGGAGGATGTGATGAATAGACACTTTTTATACTTATTTATTTTATAAATTTGAGAGGTAGAGGTTTATCATGTGCAGATTTATTGTCCTTATCAGTAGCTGTTGTACTATTTTTATCCTGTGTCAGCAGATTTATTTATTTATAAAGGATTTTACCAGGAAGGATACATTGAGATTTCTCTTGTTTTCAAGTATGTCCTGGGTTCAAGAACCCAGATGAGGAGATTGAATGTATCGGACAGAATGTCACATCAATTACGGGCCTATGTTTCTAAGCCCCAGGTCCGTTTAGCAGCTCTGACGAAACCTTCCTTTTTGAACAACTTTGCTTGACAGGAATTCATCCAAAAGGTCTTATTTATTTATAAAGGACTTTACCAGGAAGGATACATTGATACAAGGATACGTTATATCTAGGGATGTGCGTTTTCGGATTTCGGAATTTTCACGAAATTTCCCGATTCGTGTTTTCGGATGCGGCCGATTTTCCGAAAAGTTTTCCGAGCCGAAACGAAATATTTTTGGAATTTTCGAATGGACTTGAAATGTGTCAAATCGAAATTTATTGCTTTGAAACGAGTGGAAACAGACGTTCCGAAGAAAAAAAAAATTTCCGAAATCACGAAAAGTCGATACAAAAAACGAGCAAAGTGACACGAAAATACGAAAAATGGTCGATATTCCGAAAACATGTACAATTCCGAAAAACGAAAATTTCCGAAATCACAAAATGTCGATACAAAAAACGAGCTAAGTGACACGAAAATACGAAAAATGGTCAATATTCGGAAAAAAAATGTACACGAAAAACGAGTCGAGCCGAACCGAATCGAAACAGAAATCGGTCGAAACGAGCCGAATCAAAGTTTAAACATCCGAAAAATCGAATCGAACCGAAAAAAAATATCGGTACACAAGCCTAATTATATCTTCACTTTATAATAAAACGACAACATAGAAACATAGAAACATAGAAAATGTTGGCAGATAAGAACCTTTCGGCCCATCTAGTCTGCCCAATTACATGGATACTTTACCTGGATTTATCTTTTGTTTAGGATAGCCTTATGCCTATCCCATGCTTGCTTAAATTCAATTACTGTTTTGGCCTCTACCACTTCAACTGGAAGGCTGTTCCATGTATCCACCACCCTCTCAGTAAAATAATGCTTCCTGATGTTACTTTTAAACCTTTGCCCCTCTAATCTAAGACTATGTCCTCTTGTTTTGCTACTTTGTTTCCTTTTAAATATACTCCCTTCCTCTACCTTGTGGATTCCCTTTACGTATTTAAATGTTTCTATCATATCTCCTCTTTCTCGTCTTTTTTCCAAGCTATACATGTTAAGATCATTATTACAACGCTTATTGATTGGAAAGAGCTTACATATATAGGGGCCTGGGAGCGGGAGATCGGCTCCTCATTAGAGGCATATGAGTGGCATGATATATGGGAGTCTATGAGAGGGGTCTCAGTTTGTATAACCCATCGAGCAATCTTTAGATGGTAAATCACCCCGGTGCAGCTTGCCAGAATGTCATCATCTACTCCGGTTACCTGCTGGAGAGGATGTGGTGAACGAGGAACAATGCTTCATATATTGTGGTCCTGCCCTCGAATTTGGAATTTTTGGCTGCAGGTCCGCGATATTATTAGGTCTACTCTATCTAAAGAGGTTCCTATGGATCCCTGGGCCTTCATTCTCTCTAGACCACTTTTGGAGTGTACACATATTGAACACAAACTATTCTCCAAAATTACCCTGGCCGCCCGACCCGGTTATAGCAGAAGTATGGAAAAGTCCTCAGACTCCCCCTTTTTCTAAAGTCCTCCAGAAGCTCCAGCTCATGGACGAACTTAGGGCCATGTCAAATGACACATTACAGGCCTATAAAAAAAATATGGTTGCCATGGTTGGTTAGGACGGACATATAGGGCCGGGGAAGGAAGGATTTAGAAAGGATTAGCCTGGAGGCATTATAATGGGATATTAGAGCATTATTGTCAGGTAGGGCAGTATATCTGAGGAGTGGATCTTTGCTGGTTTAATGTGGGGGGCGGGGAGAAAGAGAGCAGAAAACAAAAAGAAAATTAATAATAAAAAAAATCTTTCCTATTTCGTTGTTCTTTCCTTTCTTTATATCTTTTATAAAAATTTTTTTTTAAAAATATGGAAAATTATTATGATTTAAAATGCTAAAGTTTTTTATCTGTGAATTGATATTTTCCAATAAAAACTTTATTTACAAAAAAAGGAATGTAATTTCATGGATTTGTATTTGGGGCATTGAGTACTCACTGTAAAGCGCGTTGCTGTATGTACTTCGATAATGTCAAACAAACGGTTTTATAATAACATCCTTTTGTTTTTTCATATTCCATTTTGCTGTTGGTCACAAGTATATTTAATTGGTAATGACGTCATGGTCCAGGCTATAAACATTTAATTGGTGATTAAAATTCAATGTTTTTTTATTTTCTATCGCTACTTTGAGTTGCTCGGTCACACATACTATTCCATGTACATACTCTGTGTACAAGTCACCTTGTGTAACTTCACTTCGTATAGGTAGAAGTACCTTGAGTTTATACTGACTCTTAGAAATGCCTCTTACCACTTCTTATGGAAGCTAACATTTACTCTCTACACATATACACCGGGGTCACATCGAGGGGGGGGGGACGCGATGGGAAGGCAGTTCCTCCATTATTTTTGCACGGTCTGATTTCCTATTGGTCCCACATGCTGTAAAGCTTGTAATCAGGTGTTCGATGGTATGTTTCCCCGTTAAATCACAATAAATATAGAATTTATCATATATTTCTGATAAAATCCATATATATATCTATATATATATCTATATATCATTTGTGTTAAATGCAAGATGGTCGTTGCCAATTCGTGGGCAGAAATCTTGCTGAGTTACCACACTTACTGATTTCTTTAACCCCTTCACTGGTGAACCATTTCACATCTTAAAAAAAAACACTGTTTTCTTTTTTTTTTTTTATTATTTTTCTTTACTTTAAACATGGTCATGCTTGGTATCATTGGAAAGGCCATGCCCTGGCCTTTCTAATGATACCAAAGATGACTCTACTAGCTGCCAACAGTCGGGAGATATCGGGTTCAAAAGAACCCCCTATCTTTCCTTAGGAGTCAATGAGGATGTTCCCCACACGTCCTCAGCAGTGAAAGGGTTAAGGACCTGACCCCTGATATACACACTTTATGTAACTTGTAGTGACCCATTCTATAAATTTGATATTTGTAATGACCTTTGCTTCTTACAGCAGCTACTGTATTTCTTTGACTCTGATTCCTTCCACTAGATACTTGTGTAACATGAAATTACTCTTCCCACTCAATATAATGTAGCTACGTTGTGTAACTTACAATGTCTCTTCCTACTCTATTCAGATACCTTGTGTAACATGTAATGACTCTTCCCACTCCATACTTTGCATTGTGTAACTTTCAATGTCTCTTCCCATTCCATTCAGTTATGGTGTGTAACATGTAATGATGGTTTTTCAGTCCATTTAGTTACGTTGTGTAACATATAATGGCTCTTTCCACTCGGTATGGCTACAAGTGCACCTTGCAGTGTCTCTTATTGCTCTGTATGGCTACTTTGTGGAACTTACAGTAGCATCTACTGCTTAATAGAATATTATAGCATAAATGTTTTTGTAATTGCTTCTCATTGAAAATCATTTTTCAAATCTTGTTCTTCAAATTCAAAGTTCTCCCATTCCCATGGCAGTATCAAAAGGGCTATCAGAGGGATATAACCAAAGGGCCCATGTGTGGGAATCCATGAGGAGCCCCCCCCCACCGCTCCAGGTCCACAATGTTGACTCCAGACAATCAGTGTCCCATCTCTTTTTCCAGGTCCAGTATGACCACTTCGGTCCATCCCATTATTAATGTAATGTGCAGTGTGCATGAGTGTATCACAGCTCCACAGCAATAAAATTCACATTAATGTGTCCTGTGTATGGGTGTATCACAGAGCTGACAGCAATAAAACTCACATTAATATGCGGTGTGTATGATCATATCACAGAGTTCCACAGCAATAATACTCACATTAATATGCGTTGTATATGCGCATATCACAGAGCTCCACAGTATTAAAACCCACAGCAATGTGCATTGTGTATGAGTGTATCACAGAGCTCCACATCAATAATACTCACAGTAATGTGCGTTGTGTATGAGCTTATCATAGCTCCACAGCAATAATACTCACACTCACTGCACATTACTGTATCACAGCTCCTCAGCAATAAAATTCACATTAATGTGTTCTGTGTATCACAGAGCTGTAAGCAATAAAACTCACATTAATATGTGATGTGTATGGTCATGTCACAGAGTTCCACAGCAATAATACTCACAGTAATGTGCAGTGTGTATGAGCGTAACCCAAGAGCTCCATAACAATAAAACCCACAGTAATGTGCAGTGTGTATGAGCGTATCCCAAGAGCTCCTCAGCAATAATACTCACAGTAATGTGCGTTGTGTGCAAGTATATCATAGAGCTCCACAGCAATAAAACTCACAAATAATACAAAATAAAATATATTAAATACAATTAAGATAAATATAAAAAAAGTCAACATATATATTTAACAATATAAATTATACTTGTTACCTTTCCTAACATATTTTGCAGGGAGGGGCTGAATTCCTTTTTCATCCAGTGGAAGAACCTAGGTGAGGTCGAGGGTCCCAGCGGCCAATTGTGGGTGCCCCCGGACTCAAGGGCCCAGGTGCTGTGGCACCCAATGTACCCCTGGTAGTTATGGGGTGTAACTAACTAGACCAAAGCTGTCAAACTCTGGCTTCCCAGATGTCGATGCCTAAAATTCCCAGAATTCCTTCAATGCAATAAATGGGCAGAGAATCCTGGGAGTTGCAGCACAGAAACATCTGGGGGGGCGGTGATTGACAGCCTCGAATTAGCCTTTCAGTGCAGCCCTGGTACCTCTGCCTCCATTACTTTAATACCACTTTGTTTGCAAAACCTGTAATTAAAATGGATATTAAGTGTGTTCCATGTCGTCTTGGTCTTCTTTTATCTGTCTTGGCACAGTGGAGCAAACACGTATAGCCTTATTGCTCTGCAGCTTTTAATAAGTGGTGCCTGCTGCATATTCAGGATTCGTACATATAGAAAAAGACAGCGATTATCAGCTTGAACCCGGGAATCACTCTCCTATCTCTTTATCTTGGGTTGTATAATGCATACGTCAATAGAGTCTATAATGGGTTTATTTATCTGCGGTACAAAGGGTCGAGAATGGAACATGGGGCCGTAAAAATGAAGGTAATTTTGATCACTCTTGACAGACTGAGCAAGAAAAGTTCTGCAAGTAAAAAAAAAAAAAGTGTACTTTTTAGGGGCAAGACCTTTAATGATGAATAATCTCACGCTTAAGTAGCTGCACATTATTATTTATAGAAACCGTGTTAATAATCTGTAATAACAGGATGTTAATCTGAAAACTCGCCCGTTTTAGCCGTATTTTTATGTTTTGTTTATTTCTGTGCATTTTTTTTTTTTTTTGCAATATGCATGTCATTTCTGATTGCTGGTTTAGGCTGGTGTCAGACGAGCGTTTTTAAGAGGAAGAAACGTCCGTGAGAGTGGACGTTCCTCCCACTCCGACGCCCGTCTGGCCGCAGTTAGTGCGCCGCTCAGCGCTGCAAGGCTTGATCCTCCTATGGAGGATCGCACTTTGCAGCCCTGTCGAACACGCGTCGTAGAGCTTCGACGGGGAGGCTTTCTAGACATCCGCAGCAAAATTGGGACCATGCTTACTGACATAATTTGGAGTCGCTGGTTCAACCAGCCGACTCTAAAATGCTTCTGCATCAGAAGGCGTCTGATTGGCTTTGTATGCCGTGGCCTGTGTGGCAGATATATTAGTAGGCGGATGATAATGGCTCTTGGGGTTATGGTCCGTAACAGCTAAACCTGTAGCTAATTTATAATTGGCCCATATACTCTGCTTACATTTCTCATTAGGACACGGGACACCAAGTGAAGCGGAGAGCTGGGAGGTGAGAAAACAAAGAACCTTTTTTATTTCTATATGCTGTTTTGTGACTGGTAAGTAGTTTAGCTACCCAGTGCTGTTAGTCCCTGTGACGTGTGTCACTTCAAACTTGGGGTACATGGTACTAGCTATGTGCTGTTAGTATTGGTCTCTAGCCCCTCCTGGGACTGTATATACTCAAACCATTAAAGCTGTTCAGTTGATAGTTGCTCAAAAGTCCCAGATTTACAGCGTCTCATTTCAGGGGGGGGGGGGGATGCTAGGAAGACTCTGCACGTTTCTCAGTCCTTAAGCTTCGTCTAAGGACTGGAGGAAGGCACGAGAATCTGCTGGGGAGAACACAGGGGTCTGGCAAGGAAGCCGTATTAACTGGTGTGACCCAGTCAGGGTACTGAGATCTGTTACAGGCTCCAGAAGGGAGTAGGTTTTAGTTTGAAGCTTTAGCCATACCAGGAACAAGCTAAAGAGTAGTCTGGCTGTAATCCCTGTCTGCAATGAAAATAAAGACCCTGCGAACAACTAAAGTGGCCGACTCAGCAGTGAAGTTATCAAATCACATCACAGGCGATATTTGCTTATGCACCCCCTTCTTCTAGTCGACACCAGCTGCTTTCTGCAAGGAGGTGCACAGGCAAATATTGTGGCGCTGAGTGTATTATGCCCCATGCCAGGGGTTCCCAACTCTGGTCCTCAAGTCTCCCTAACAGGCCAGGTTTTAATGATCACCTTGGGGAAAAGCAGACTGAATCCTGCAATCACTAGGGATGTACGTTTCGGGTTTCGGAATTTCGGAATTTTCACGAAATTTCCCGATTCGTGTTTTCGGATGCGGCTGATTTTTCCGAAAATTTTTAGATCCGAAAATGGCATATCCGAAAAGTTTTCCAAGCCGAAACGAAATATTTTCGGAATTTTCGAATGTACTTGAAATGTGTCAAATCGAAATTTATTGCTTTGAAACGAGGAGAACAGACATTCCGGAAAAACGAAAATACGAAAAGTCGATACAAAAAACGAGCTAAGTGACACGAAAATACGAAAAATGGTCGAAATTCCGAAAAAATTTACACGAAAAACGAGTCGAGCCGAACCGAATCGAAACAGAAATCGGTCGAAACGAGCCGAATCGAAAAGTTTAAAAATCGAATCGAACCGAAAAAAAAATCGGTGCACAAGCCTAGCAATCACTGAGCACCAAATCAGATCACCTGTGCTGTACGTCACATATCTGCAAACCTGGCCTGTTAGGGGGACTTGAGGACCGCGGTTGGGAACCACTACTCCAGGCAAACCAAAAAATCCTTCCACACCACCCCCCCTTATTTTTTTTTATTTGCCCTGAGTCACCCCACTATACCTAGTGCAGAGAATTAATATTTTTTGTGCCATAATCCTTTCTAATATTCTTTATTATTGTCTGGTGTTGCCATCACAGTTCTCTAGGGTGTGGATTGTGTTTGTTCTGAAAATTTATAGCATTGCATTTGCTGTTTTGCTTCTCTTTAGCTCAGTGTTACATTTTTCAATGTGAAGAAATGGCATCCAGCAAGATATATAGTATATAGGTGTGTGCTTGCTGGATGCCAGAGTAGAGCGCAGGGATGTATCTGCACCATACGTCTCTGTTCACCATTTGCCTCATTATTTAAGTGTTTAAATGTGATCACAAAGTCAATAATGCGATTATATTGACCTTTTTTATTTGTGTATGTGTGTGTTTGTGTAATATACACAGCTCAGCCAAAAAAAAGTTAGCACCTTTTATTTAACGAAGCAAATCGTTTCAAGTCTTCCATCGGATAATTACTGCAGTGATTAATAGGTTTTAGCTGCAAAAATGAGGTCATGTGACTCCCCGAATATACTGAATGAGCAGGTTTTCCCATCAATGGGTTTTACTTCCCTGATGCACAGCGGGCATATTCCAAGATGGCAATGCCAGGATTCATCGGGCTCAAATTGTGCAAGAGTGGTTCAGGAAGCATGAGACCTCATTTTCACACATGGATTGGCCACCGCACAGTCCAGACCTTAACCCCATTGAGAATCTTTGGGATAATGTGCTGGAGAAGACTTTACACAGCGCTGCGACTCTCCCATCATCAAGACAAGATCTTGGCCACAATTTAATGCCACTCTGGAGGAAATAAATGCTGTGACATTGCACAAGGTTGTGTGTGCCACAATCAAAGCAAAAGTCGATCCAACAAAATATCAGTGTGACTTTTTTTTTTTTTTTTTTGGCCAGTGTGTGTGTGAGATTATCTTTTTTTTTTTTAGTACTTCTAAAGCACCAACAAATTATTTAGCGCTGTACAATGGGAGAGACAGACTAACAAATATACACACATGGAACAGGAGGTATATGATTTTTGTGTGTAATAAATATATATACAGTTGTGTTCAAAATTATTCAACCCCCAATGCTGTAAAGGGTTTTAGGGAATTTTGTGTACATTTGTAATTGTATTCAGAATGAAATCCTACAAGGACTTTTTAAAGAACCATATGCAACTAAAATGACATCAATTGGTTTTGTAATACAGTAGTAAATGTTTCTTTTGTGAATTCTTCATTGACACAATTATTCAACCCCTTAAAGACTACCACTCTGAAGAACAGAGGTTCATTCAAGTGTTTTCAATCAGGTATTGAAAACACCTGTGGATGTCACGGAGCAGCAATAAAGCATAATAAGCACCAATTAGGCAGCTTTAAAATGACTGTGATACTCAGCTCCTTCTAGACATTTACTGGTGTGGTTACAAACATGGTGAAGTCAAGAGAATGGTCCAGGAAGACAAGAGAAGAGGTGATTACTCTTCACAGGAAGGGCAATGGCTATAAGAAGATTGCAAAGATGTTAAACATACCAAGAGAGACCATATGAAGCATCATTCGCAAATTCAAGGCAAAGGGCACTGTTGAAACGCTACCTGGTCGTGGCAGAAAGAAGATACTGACTTCGACTGCTGTGCGCTACCTGAAGCGTAGAGTGGAGAAAAGTCCCCGTGTGACTGCTGAGGAACTGAGAAAATATTTGTCAGATGTGGGTACTGAAGTTTCAGCTCAGACAATACGGCGCACACTGCGTAATGAAGGCCTCCATGCCAGAACTCCCAGGCGCACCCCCTTGCAGTCTCCAAAGAATAAGAAGAGTCGACTGCAGTATGCCAAAAGTCATGTGGACAAACCACAGAAGTTTTGGGATAGTCTTCTGTGGACTGATGAAACAAAATTAGAACTGTTTGGGCCCATGGATCAACGCTATGTTTGGAGGAGGAAGAACAAGGCCTATGAAGAAAAGAACACCTTGCCTACTGTGAAGCATGGCGGGGGGTCAATCATGCTTTGGGGCTGTTTTTCTTCTGCAGGTACAGGGAAGCTTCAGCGTGTGCAAGGTACCATGAATTCTCTTCAGTACCAGGAGATATTGGATGACAATGTGATGCAGTCCGTCACAAACCTGAGGCTTGGGAGACGTTGGACCTTTCAACAGGACAATGATCCCAAGCATACCTCCAAGTCCACTAGAGCATGGTTGCAGATTAAAGGCTGGAACATTTTGGAGTGGCCATCGCAGTCACCTGACTTAAATCCGATTGAGAACCTCTGGTGGGACTTAAAGAAAGCAGTTGCAGTGCGCAAGCCTAAGAATGTGACTGAACTGGAGGCTTTTGCCCATGACGAATGGGTGAAGATACCCGTAGATCGCTGCAAGACACTTGTGTCAAGCTATGCTTCACGTTTAAAAGCTGTTATAACTGTAAAAGGATGTTGTACTAAGTACTAAGATTGAATGTCACTTGGGGGTTGAATAAAACTGATAATGATGTGAGCACAGAAAAGACATTTGTGGTTATTTCAATATAAATGTTATGTTATATTTGTCTGACCTACACGTACCTCTTTGATTTAATTGTAAGCAAGATGACTGAATGATCAAAATCAATGTCAAACTGGCCAAAACACTCAATTTCAGTGGGGGTTGAATAATTTTGAACACAACTGTATATATATTTTCCGTTCTTGTCTCGTATTAATTGATTAGGGAATACACATTCAATCTTTTCACTTTAAGTAGCAAATCATTACGTTATTCCGAATTAAAAAGTCCTCCATCTGTTCCACTGGGGTTAAGGGGAATAAATTAAGGCTGAAATAGGACATTCCGATAAGATGAAAAAACTGATTTTCAGAACATGTCTATTCGTTTCAGTTTGTCCTTAAAAATGCAAGTGATTGTAGAGCTGAGATGTTTTAGCAGAGGTAGAGGCTCCGTGTAACCATATGCCTCCCAACATGAGATAGAAATGGGTCAAGAACATTGCAAGAGTATTAAGACTAGGGTCAGACGAACGCATTTTTCGCGTTGTCCGTGAAAAAGTGCGTTCGAACGAATGGATGTATTTTTTCACGGAATACGCGATAGCGGTCATACGATGCGCATTTGCGTCCGTGATTTTGTACGGATCATCAATAAAACCCTTTTTGCGTCTGGACGTTATGTTGGCCGGACATTAGCAGCGTCTGACGTCTCTTAACCACGCGCACACGCCGCTAGCGGACGCAGCGCACTCTGTATGTCAGTACTAGCGGTATCACCTTCTCGAGAAAAAAAAAAGGTTTGTGTGCCACTTGCGTTGCGCGGCCGCACTTCGTACATTGCCCATCGTTTGCTGCTACTACGGCTGTGATAAAGGGCGGCTGCACGCGCGTTCGCACTGCGTTCGTCTGACCCCAGCCTATCAGGTCTCACATAAAATAGACGTCTTTACTTCTTCTGTCACGGAAACCTTTATTATCAGTAACGATTGTATTACCAAATAATAATTCATCCCAAAATAAAGTTTCTTATTCAGTGGCATCGAATCAGCATTCTTAGAGATTTAGAGCTGCCTCCTCCAGGAAACGTGGTCCTCCTGGGAACGTGAAGAACCTTTTAGAGGGGTAATTCTCGAACCACCCTTCAATTCACTGAATGAAATGCTTTTACTGTGGGAAACTTTGCTGGGTAAAGTACGGGGAAACTTCGGTGAAGTCACGATTTCAGGAACTTCTACAGTGTATCTCCTTGCTTTCTATCGTTCTTCCCAGTGTAGATTCTGCCAGTTATTTAGCGTAGATATCACTGTCGTCTCCACCGTTGTGTTTCAGTCGAATTTGTCTAGCTTTGTTCAGTTGTACGGGTGGGATCGACACTTTAAAATCTGCAAAAGTATGTTCACTGGTGTCCATGGCTGCCATCAGAAATCTTGGGGCCCCTTCCTAAACCACTGGTCAGGGCCCCCTTCTGCCAGCTGCTAGGGATGTGCATTTCGGGTTTCGGAATTTCGGAATTTTCACAAAATTTCCCGATTCGTGTTTTCGGATGCGGCCGATTTTCTGAAAATGGCAGATCCGAAAAGTTTTCCGAGCCGAAACGAAATATTTTCGGAATTTTCGAATGTACTTGAAATGTGTCAAATCGAAATTTATTGCTTTGAAACGAGAACAGACGTTCCGAAAAAACGAAAATTTCCGAAAATACGAAAAGTCGATACAAAAAACGAGCTAAGTGACACGAAAATACGAAAAATGGTCGATATTCCGAAATCATTTACAATTCCGAAAAACGAAAATACGAAAAGTCGATACTAAAAACGAGCTAAGTGTCACGAAAATACGAAAATTGGTCGATATTCCGAAAAAAAATGTACACGAAAAACGAGTCGAGCCGAACCGAATCGAAAATTTTAAAAATCCGAAAAATCGAATCGAACCGAAAAAAAAATCTGTGCACAAGCCTACCAGCTGCCTGTTTCAATAATATAATTTAAAATATAACATTTTGCCTCTTTCTGCAAACCTTATTTTACTGGAAATGGGCTGAATCCCTGGTGGTCCAGCAAGGACATAAAAAATGTTCCCTGGTGCAGATCATACTAATCGATCCCTCCGTTATGAATCAGTGCTGTGACCGGCCCCTAGATGCTGAGGCCCACTGGGAAAATCCTGGTATCTTGGTTGACCAGTCCTGGGTGACATGGAGGTGCCCTTACCTATTTGCCACTTAAGGTGCACATAGGGTTTGGTAAGGGGCCCCCCTGGATCAACTGGGCCTCTGAACATGTCATGGGGTGTCACCCCCTGATGACTGCCCTGACGGTGTCACCAACAACGGTGGAACAACGCTGAATGCAGAATAGCCACAGCTTCCTAATGTCATGGGAGAATAACCGTGGTACCATTGTTCTACACTGTAGCAACTCCGCCTGCCGTTGAGTTTTCCTTGTCTGGATAACTAATGTTCATTGTCATTGCAACAAGGGGGATTTTTTTTTTTTTCCTTTTAATTGAATATTATTTACATTTCTAGAACCCTTTTTTGTATTTATTTTTTTGTATTTTTGTTATTTTTAAAGCCATTTTTTAAAAATGATGTAACAGACCTTTTTATTTTTTAAAGGACCTTTTTTTTATTATTTAGACACATTTTAATACATTTTTACCGGTTTAAACACCTATTGGGAGAATAGAGTTCCTTTTTTTTTTTTTTTTCCCTGCAGTTCTGGGGCCAGTTTGGCGACTCCGTCTTCGGGGCAATATGGTTACCCTACGGTGACTAGTGAATTCACCGGAGGGTCAGCGAAATGGAATCACCGAAGCACATCATAGTGCACCACTTTGTGAATAACCCCTATTGTCATCTCATTCTTACAGGGCTCTTCAGAGAGAGATGAAAACCTTGAGAATTGCCAGGAGAATGAACAATCTAAACCAAATAGCCAATTTGGAAAGTGAGAGAAATTGGAGAATTGAAAATTCTAGGTCAAAATAGTCAAACCAGAAAAATTCTCCCGTCATTCTCCTGGTTTTCACCTCTTTCTGAATAGCCCGTTTATCTCTCCACACTACATTCCAAATTGAGATTAATACATGTATATAACACATAATGGTCTCTAAATACTGTTTATGGTCTGGGTTTTGGGGAAATTCTTAGAATAATCATGATAATGGTCATCTATTTCTTGCCTTAATGAAATCTAGGATTGCGAATCTTTCTTTTAAGTAGCTCATAGTGTGGGGCAACTTGGAAGTCTGTGCTTTCTGCAGAAATTTCAGAATTACGGTCGTAAACGTTGCAGTTAAGCTTGACCACAGCTTGAAGCGAACAAATATAGGTCACTTCTAACTCGCTTTTATGTTTTTTTTAGCCAAAATTGGATTCTTAAAAGTATTAATTGCATCCGGGCACATCTCAGATTTTAGCGATGCACATAATAGGAATAAAAGGAAACGGCACGTGAAATGCGAGCAAGTATAATGACTCTATTTTAAGGCCGGTCGCGTAATATAGGCTCATCTAATTTATGGCATGCCGTAGCACGCATGTCCTGAGAGATAACATTGTGTTATTGCCCTCCCACAGCACAATAACTGATCTGGTGTCCTGTGCTGTCGCGCTCGCATTGTTTGTGTTTTGATGTCGAGCTGCACAACACGATAAGATGTGTCTAGCAATCTGTATCAAAGCAGATGTTTCCCACCGTGTGAATTCTCCTGCTGCGGGTTTCCGTCGCACGGCTAATCAGGAGTTTTTGTTCGAATGTCCTGGAACATGACCATAGTCATATCTGGTATCTCCTCGGGAGAGCCTAGGGACAGGGGTCTAGTCCGAAAAAAAGAGTGGGAACTCTCCAAGATACTGTATCTGCTCCCCAATAAACCATTGATCTTTCCTACTTAACGCACCATCCGACACGCACATTTGATGTTAGCCGTGTTTTTGGGAATCGGTGCTACGGAACTTGTTGGCGCTATAAATACTGTTGTAACTGTAATTCTGTAAGAATTGTATTTACTGTAATATATTTCTAGTGCCGTATTAAGGAAACATATGGTTGAAACCCAATAAATGCTTGTTTTTTTTCGTGTGTGGGTCGAAAGGGAACTCTGTTCCTCCTGGAAAAATAGGTCCGGAACTGCATTCCCACTGGTTCATGCTCAACTTGACTCCTAGGGAAGTTATCTGATTGGTTTTCTTTTTTAAAGTAGAGCCTTAGGGACAGTGAAAGATGAGAGCACTATGTGCACGAGTACTGACACGCCTTCCGACCTCCGTCGCGGCATTGTGACATTTCGACGGGGTGGGCCACACGTGTAGTGTCCGTACGAGTAGTACGTGCTGGAACCCTGTCGTATCGTGTTGACAGGGCTGCAAAGCTCGCTTCTCCATAGGAGGTTTGGTTCTGTTCCCCAATGTACCCTGCTCGTGCAGAAATTGTGTTTTTCATGCCCACTGCCTCGGCACATCAGGCCGAGACCCGACCCTTGCCGATGAACCATCTCCAAGACTGGGCAATGGCTAGAGTCAGTGGTTACATTCTATAAACTGGGCAATGGCTGGAGGCAGTGTGTTCAGGCACTGGGCAATGGCTGGAGGCAGTGGCAGCCATTGTATTCAAAGACTGGGCAATGGCTGGAGGCAGTGGTTCTCCGGCGCCGGGATGTCTGAGGGTGGGCAGGAGAGTGAACAATAGGGACAGTACCCTATAAATATGACCTGTGTCTTTGACAATAAACAGATCCTGTTTGCAGTTCAACCTAAAACGTGTACTTGTAAGTGATACTATCGGGCCCTGACGCCTGAGCTGGGGTACTCTGGAATCGGCACAGAATCAAGACACTCCTGCAGCTTAACCCTCACCATGTAGTCGCTGTAGTGTTGAGCAGCCAGGTTAATGCTGTTACTGGGTGCCTTGGCATTGAAGGCAAACCAGCATCAGCAAATTGTGACGTCACGGCCTAGCAAATGCTATGATAGCCTCATAACCTACTGGCCTAGCTTGGAAAGTATATAGCCACCGAAGGAACAGGCTGACACGCTGCCTTCCTTCCTTGCCATTTCTTCGGCATGGCCTTATTGTCCAGCAGTAGGACTGGTTTTATAGTGACCGCAGAGAGAAGAATTGACCTGACCTGTATGTCAGGAGTAGGACAGAGTGCATGGAACACAAAGACCAAGTATAGTAAGCTCGCGGAAGCACCGATGTGCAAAGTGATTTCTTGCGTGTTTAGTGTCGGGTAATAATGGGGAATGTGCTTAAAGTCACTTATCCTGGCGGTAACGCTTACTCATCCGAACGCTACCGTTATTGTTCAATAGGGAATAGTGCCCCATATATTCAGTCAGCTGAATGCATACATTATATTTAAATCCCTATAAAATGTGCTGGGACAGGTACACTTCAATATGGTGTCTGATTTTTCTTTTCTTTCTAGAAGGAGTTTTCTTGAACGCTAGCAAAAGTCTAAACTACGTCCCTGAGTAAATCAGTCACTATGTATGAAGGTGTTTACAGGTATCCGTATACACGAGTGAGTCTTAGGAAGCTAATGGTGTGTCTACAGACTAGTCTATAAAACAAATCTACTCCCTTCTTGCCGTTACATTTTCCTGTAGTTTTTATTTATTGCTAGTTTATCAATAAAGATTTTTTTTTTGTGCAAGGCTCCTAAATACAGTTTAACCATTTAGAAAACCCCTTTTTACAGGTTCGCATACAAACTAGTTTTCACCTACTCTGAAAAGATTGTTGTGGAAAGAGTAAACCTGTAGAAGCTCGGGGCAGAGTTCACCGCTCATACATTGCTTGGCAAACACACAGATATATAGCCGCTCACTCCCTCTGCTGCCATGGATTATGTTGTTGCGGTTTCTCTGGTCTTCTGGATCAATGATCTGTAACCTTGACTCCTCAAATGCCTGTAAATTTCATCTCCCCGAAGATGGTTCAAGAGCATGGGAAAAGCCGATCCCAAACATTTGGACCCGCGATGGTATTCTAGAATGAATAGCCAGTACTACACTCTGTAATTGTGTGTGTTTTGTAAATGTGTTGGAGGTACATTGTTGTATGTCTCCGTTTCTTATCTGCTTCTGTTCCAGCCACACCAGTCCTCTTTCACATTTGTTTTTTTGTGACCGATCCATCATGTGCGGTTCTTCTTCCAACTCACTCTCTAGTGAACGCGGGTTTCCATGCTCATAATGACAGAGATCATGACTCCATTGATATTTGCAAGGAGGGGGCTGAATCCCTGGTGGTCCAGTGGTAGAGGGCTATTGCGGTCCAGTGATACAGCACTGGACTCGCTCATCTGAGCTGATGTTCTTCCAAATCCCTGGTGGTCCAGTGGTAGAGGGTTATTGAGGTCCAGTTATACAGCACTGGACTCGCTCATCTGAGCTGATGTTCTTCCAAATCCCTGGTGGTCCAGTGGTAGAGGGTTATTGAGGTCCAGTGATACAGCACTGGACTCGCTCATCTGAGCTGATGTTCTTCCAAATCCCTGGTGGTCCAGTGGTAGAGGGCTATTGCGGTCCAGTGATACAGCACTGGACTCGCTCATCTGAGCTGATGTTCTTCCAAATCCCTGGTGGTCCAGTGGTAGAGGGCTATTGCGGTCCAGTGATACAGCACTGGACTCGCTCATCTGAGCTGATGTTCTTCCAAATCCCTGGTGGTCCAGTGGTAGAGGTTATTGAGGTCCAGTGATACAGCACTGGACTCGCTCATCTGAGCTGATGTTCTTCCAAATCCCTGGTGGTCCAGTGGTAGAGGGTTATTGAGGTCCAGTGATACAGCACTGGACTCGCTCATCTGAGCTGATGTTCTTCCAAATCCCTGGTGGTCCAGTGGTAGAGGGCTATTGCGGTCCAGTGATACAGCACTGGACTCGCTCATCTGAGCTGATGTTCTTCCAAATCCCTGGTGGTCCAAGGGGCCGTAGGAGTTCAATGCGATATGTTCTTCCTTTGAGCGCAGACTGCAAAGCATCTCCCACGTTGGACTCTGGCACTCAGTGAATCTGAGCACCGGTGCTCTGACATTTCAGCAGAGTGCCGGCGCTCTGACTCAGTCAGTGATTGAGCGCCAGGAGATGCTTTGTGGCCTCTGCTCAATGGATGCACAGATCGCATTGCACTCCCACGGCAACTCGGACCACTAGGGATTTGGGGGACGTCAAGAGCCTGCCTGGCGTCTGTCTACTGAATTTGGCCAGTGAGGCTCCACTCCTAACCTCACTCCTCTAACTATCGCAGTGCTGGTCTCAAAGGAAAACGAGGGGCTAGTAGGAAGCGGGGAAACAGAGATACGTGGGGAAGGACAAGGAGAGGGTATGGAGTCTTTAGCAGAGAAAGCTCAGGCTCGTTAGAGCTGTTAAAAACACCCGCTAGGAGTTATTTCATGCAAAACATAAGCTAAAGCATCCACCGCTGTACAAACAGTCCAGTCCAGGTTTTCAGGGACACTTAAAGCGCCTACATGCTAATATGCTGTAAATCAAAGTGCTGCCCTGCCACATGTAGAATTCATATGACGCAGAAGTGATATGATTTCCATACTGCACCATGATTTCCACATGAATCGTACATTTATTTATATTATATTTTACCAGGAAGGATACATTGAGATTTCTC
Source organism: Leptobrachium leishanense (assembly GCA_009667805.1). Lineage (NCBI taxonomy): Eukaryota > Metazoa > Chordata > Amphibia > Anura > Megophryidae > Leptobrachium > Leptobrachium leishanense. The sequence goes on along the minus strand of CM019072.1, from coordinate 73,645,543 downwards.
TCGTTTTCAAGTATGACACCTGCAAAAGGACATAAATGCATAGAAAATTCACAAATTCAAACCGTACCAAGAAGTCCCAAGCATGCAGCTTTTTAAATGGATAATCAATAGGTTTAAAAGATGTATATTCTACAGATTTTTGCAAAGATCTAAGCGATTGTCTGAATCTCTTGATCAGTAGGCTGGGCCACTGAAATGTGATCTATGCCAGGTATTCACTTTATGGTGGGACTGGGAGAATGCAAGTGAATTCCTTAGATAAGGCCAATAACTGCAAAGGCCTTAATGGGTGTGAATGCTGCAGAGATGGAACAAGAACAAGGTGCTGGCAGAGAAATGTCAGTCTCTCTTATTCCTTTTAAAACAGGGTCTGGTTGTGTTGGGACATCCTGCTTCCTTTGCCTCTAAAGTCTATGGGCCCTATTACATACCAGGACATACTTGAAAACGAGAGAAATCTCAATGTATCCTTCCTGGTAAAATCCTTTATAAATAAATAAATAAATTAGCTGTATTATCATCACCTGTAAACCCCCCCCACCACCAAAAAATGTCTATGAGCCCTATTACATCATTAGCTGTATTATCCTCACCTGTAAACCCCCCGAAAAAGCTATATGGGCCCCATTACATCATTAGCTGTGTTATCCTTACCTGTAAAACCCCCCCAAAAAAGCTCTATGGGCCCTATTACATCATTAGCTGTATTATCATCACCTGTAAACCCCCCCCCCCCCCAAAAAAAATCAAATACTCATCTCTCCTCCCTCGACGAGAACGGTGGCCCGATCCGTTGCTTATGACTGCCGAGAGCAGAGTGAGATAGCGGAAAAAAGCCCCCGTCTCCCTCCGCGAATCACTCCGCCATTCTGCAGGATCTCCAGACAGGCGAGATCCTGCAGATCAGGTGACCCGGCAGTCGAAGCCTCAAAGGAGTCCTATGGACTCCATGGAGGGGATGCGTGCAGGTGTTCAATGGAAAAAAATTATATTTTTAAGTTTTATTTTAAAAGACTGTTTATGCTTTTAATTTTTAGCAAACTGTCTTTTTATTTACTTTTTTGGACCATTAAGATGTGTTTTCTCTTTTTTTACCATCTTTTATTACTACTTTTAAGTGGGGGTTTTTTCAGTCCTGTAACAGACCATTTTATTAAATAAATATATCTATATCTATATATATTATTTCCACACATTCATTTTTATTGGTTTAAACACTGTTTAGAAGAATGGCAGAATTCCGTGTTTTTTTTTTTTTTTTTTTCTGCAGTTCAGCGGTGGGTGACTGTCTTCGACTCCACATTCGGTGTACTTCGGGGACCCTGCGGTGAATAGTGATTTCGTTGCAGGGTCAGTAAACTGGAAGTGCTCCGAACAAGAAAGTACCGAAATTTCACTGCTTTCTGAATAACCCCATAAGTATTACACAAATGAGAAGAAAATAAAGTGTAGGGGAGCGGCGACCTCTCGTTTCTCTGTTAATATGTACTTTTGAACTCCCATATTTTTGTTATTCCAGTACTTCTTCTACTTCCTTGTAATCATCAGTTTTATCTTCTCTAATGGCTTTGTGTATTTCACCAATCTGTCGACGTTACAGTGTTTAAACATAACATACATTCAGGACAAAAAAAAGCAGAATGTGTTGTTTAATAACAGAATATTGACAAATGAAACGAAAATGTAATACAAACAACCAGACCTAAATGCATGCGCTGTCCTTACCAGCCAAGTCCCTGTGTGGCGGACTGAAAATGAGCAGAGAGAAAAAAAGCTGTTCCCCTGTATATTTATTTTAAATTCTGTACTTATTTATGCTGAAATGAGAGATACATTTTACTTCTTTCATTTTAACATTAATGGGTTTACTGAGAACTAGTTGTGGTCCTTTGTGCCTCCTGTAGAGGGTGGGTTGGTACTGGAGAAGGGAGGAGCTGGGCTGCTCTGGCCGCAGTAAAGTAAAGGTGTCTAACACATTCTGTCAGGGTTATCCAAAGAGATTTGAATTGCTGGAGAAAGGTAACCGAACGCTGAAAATCAGCGTTCGGTTACCTTTCTTGGCCATTCGGCTATCCAGAAACCAGGCAATTCGCCAAATCCTGGCGAATTGCCTGCACATACGGTGCCTGTTCGAGGGCAGTGAAATCCCCATAAAAAAGCACTGCTTCGGCTATTCAGAGAACACAAACCAGCAGTGAAAGGTTCCCGAAATGCCCTGCCATTCGGTGGTTTAATTCGGCAGGTTTATTCAGGTGAATCCCATAGGCTTCAATGTTAAAAATATTCCAGTTTTAATTAAATATCTAATAAACCGTTCCTTATAAAATTCTGCAGTAAAGAGTCTCTTTATTTATAGATTTTTTTGGATATTTTAAGCATTTTTCTAAGTCCAATTTTTTTTTTTTAAGTTTACTTATTTTTTCTGTAACAGCCCTTTTTATTATCATTCATTGGATCATATGTAAATTTCAGACATTTTCGCTCAGTAGTTTATTTGCAAACAGCGTTTCACTTTTCAATCATTCATACAAACTGTTTTCCTAATTTATTCACTTCACTCGTCTGCAGTGTCGGCTTTCTCCGGAGGCTTCGCTGCGGGTGATCGGCTCCTGCTCTGGTTTTTCCGTGGTTTTCGGCAGGTTAATCCAGATGTTTTTGAGGGTTTTCCCAGGACATACTTGAAAACGAGAGAAATCTCAATGTATCCTTCCTGGTAAAATCCTTTATAAATAAATAAATAAATGCATTCGCTGGGTTTTACGGTTCGTTTTCGTCGGGTTTGCGGCAGCTTTTCCCTGCAATTCGGGGGCCCTGTGGTGCTTGCTAAATACACCGCAGGGTCACCGAAATGGGATCGGCAAAAGGAACCGAATTGAAGAGAACGAACGTGCGGTGACTTTTCAAATCTCTTTGGATAACCCTCACAGTGTAAAACCAAATATATTCGTTATATACCGTCTCGAATTCATATCGTATCGATTCGTTATTCGGAAGTACTTCTGAATACGAATTAGCAAATTTCGTTCCAAATTCCGAATTTTTCCAAAACGAATGCACATCTCTAGTGTGTGTGTGTGTAAAATTGCAGAAGACATTTACACATCCCAGCAATTCAGAGAACTGTTTGCAGCGCTCATGTACTACATTCCCCATCTGTAGCAAAGAACTCTGGGTATAGTCCTTTTTATTCAAAGTGTAATTTTCCTCTTGCAGTGCAGGTTTCAGTTGAAGGTTTTACACTTTTCGTTTTGTTGTATCATTATGTACTATCATTTTGCTACAGTTTTCACTCTCCTTTTCCATTTCTCAAACTTTTTATTCTGCCTCTTTCACCTAGCGTCTCTTTATTTATAGATTTTTTTAGGATAGTTTAAGCATTTTTCTGGATTTTTTTTTAAAGTTTACTTATCATACCTCATATGTAAATTTCAGACATTTTCGCTCAGTAGTTGCTTTGCAAACAGCGTTTCACTTTTCAAACATTCAAGCGAACTGTTTTTCAAATTTTTTCACCTCCTTCTTCTGCGGTGTCGGCTTTTTCCGGCTTCTGTGCTGCGTGTGATCGGCTCCTGCTCGGGTTTTACCGGCTGGTTAATCCAGATGTTTTTGCGGGTTTCGGTGTGCATTCGCGTGGTTTTGCGGTTAGGTTTCGTCGGGTTTGCGGCGACCTTTCCCTGCAATTCGGGGACCCTGCGGTGCTTGCTGAATACACCGCAGCGTCGCCGAAATGGGATCGGCAAAACAAACCGAATTGAAGAGAACGAAAAGTCACCGAACCTGTGGTGACTTTTCGATTCTCTTTGAATTACTCTGTGTGTCATTGTTTTCTACAGTATTTTCATTTTTTCCTGCCCACGCTAGTGTCCCTGGTCTGAGGGCTCTAGTCCATAGTAGGTGCTAACTTAACCAGAGCTGTCTTAGACTTATCAGCTTCATAGAGTATTATGGCTCTGGTAAGTTTAAAACAGCTCTGGTTAAGTTAGCACCAAATTTGGAATATTGCCTTGCGGTGGGTATCACTGGCACCGATTCCTGCTATGCACAGCTATGCGACTTGAATAGCACAAGAGGCAGCTGCTTGTACAAAGACTTGTTAAAGCATGTGTGTTACGGTCAGAAGGGAGAAGTCTGCGGACTTTTTCTTTTTAAATAGGAATATCTCACAAATGGTAGGAAATATATTATGGATGTAATTCTAGAAAATGCTTTTTTTTTTATACACTGAATTTCCGTAACAAATGTTTCTCTAAAAGGAAACTCAGAAGGGGTGTAACGCAGGGCTTGACAAAGCCAGGAGCCTGGTAGCCACTGGCTCCTAGAATTTTACTCATGGCTCCTAATTTCTACCAATCTTAAAGCAGTCTTTGGCATCTAAAAACAGCTAGTTGGCTTCAATGTTTTCTTCCTGTCTCCTACATTTAACGTAAATATATCCAGCCCTGGTGTATGTATTTATATATAAGGTCTGGGGTGTGTGTGTGTCTGCAGTGGGTAAATAGGGTGTCCAATGACAACAGAGCAAAGAAAATAAGTAAATAAATAAAACAATATCACAACGTCACAATCTACAGATGTTAACAACACAAATAATATAATAAATATATATATATATATATATCAGAGCGGCCAAACTGATATTAGAAGCGACGCTCTACACTTGTAGGCTCAAAAAAAGACCACATATACGAAAAATACCTAACAGCAAAAAGCACCATATAATAAAGTGATAAATTAATAGAAGCGGCTAAAATCATTATTTGGGTCAGAACAAACCAACTCCCAGATACAGAGGCAAGGTATACCTTGATAAAGGCGAATCCTCGCCGAAACGTTGGCTCCTAACTTTTGTAGCTGGCTCCTATATTCTAAGCAAATTTGTCAAGGCCTGGTGTAACGGAGGGAGTTTAAACATTTACCCCTCATGACCCTTCTGTCAGTTTAACCCTTCAGATAGTTTAAAAAGTCACGTTGGATTTAGCGCTGGGCTCCACCATCAGGACATGACATACAGGGTAATTCAAAGAGATCCGAATTGCTTGAGAAAGGTAACCGAATGCTGAAAATCAGCGTTCGGTTTCCTTTCTTGGCCATTCGGCTATCCAGAGAGCAGGCAATTCGCCAAATCCTGGCGAATTGCCTGCACATTCAGTGCCTGTTCGAGGGCAGAGAAATCCCCATAAAAAAGCACTGCTTCGGCTATTCAGAGAACACAAACCAGCAGTGAAAGGTTCCCCTAATGCCCTGCCATTCGGTGGTTTCATTCGGCAGATTTATTCAGGAGAATCCCATAGACTTCAATGTTAAAAATATTCCCGTTTTAATTCAATATCTAATATACCGTTCATTCTAAAATTCTGCAGTAAAGAGTCTCTTTATAGATTTTTTCGGATATTTTAAGCATTTTTCCTTTTTTTTAATTTTTTTTAAAGTTTACTTATTTTTTCTGTAACAGCCCCTTTTATTATCATTCCCTGGACCTCATATGTAAATTTCAGACATTTTCGCTCAGTAGTTTCTTTGCAAACAGCGTTTCACTTTTCAATCATTCATGCAAACTGTTTTCCTAATTTATTCACCTCACTCTGTCTGCGTGTCGGCTTTTTTTGGCGGCTTCGCTGCATGTGATCGGCTCCTGCTCGGGTTTTTCCGTGGTTTTCGGCAGGTTAATCCAGATGTTTTTGTGGGTTTTCGGCGTGCATTCGGCGGGTTTTGCGGTTAGTTTTCGTCGGGTTTGCGGCAGCTTTTCCCTGCAATTCGGGGACCCTGTGGTGTTTGCTGAATACACCGCAGGGTCACCGAAATGGGATCGGCAAAAGGAACCGAATTGAAGAGAACGAAAAGTCTCCGAACGTGCGGTGACTTTTCGAATCTCTTTGAATTACCCTGATAGTGCAGACTTCCGGTGAGCCGAAGAAGTCATGTGATTGCAAATAGGGGGAGCTAGAGCCTCAATCAAGTGTCCAGCCAACCCATTGACTCTCAATACGAGCGCAATGAGAGTCATTGACCAGACCTATATCCCAGTAAGGGTCCCACTTCTGGGAAGTGGAGATCCATTGCCCATTGAGCTGCGTTTCTTGGAGGAGCCAAATCCAAGAGCAGGGAAAGCCAGAGAAGTCTTCCTAGACCCTCCTTGTAGACTTAAAGACACTCAAGGCCAGGGCTGCCAAACTCCAGCCTCCCAGATGTTTCTGAGGTACAACTCATTCTGAGTGGTCACCGTGCTTAGTGCCCCTCCAAACGAAGTGACACACAGTGCCTAGAGCAGGGCTAGCAAGCTCGTGGCCCACCAGATGTTGATCGCTGCAATTCCCAGAATTCTTTCAATGCAGTAGATTGCCAGAGAATCATGGGAGTTGAAGTTCAGCAACATGTGGGAGGCTGGAGTTTGGCAGCCTTGGCCTAGTGCACCTTTATGTCTACCAGTGCAGGAATTCTTTCCAATGTCTAAACAACAAAAAGTAGCTATATGTATATGTAGTACAGCTAAAATGTTGTGACACTGGATATGTGTAACAATGTATAAAACAATGCCAAATATCTTACCGGTGGAAGAGAAATTGTTAATAGAAAAAAGAGAGTGGAAAGAAACGTGCAGACGTCTCGTAGTCGTGGACGGAAGGTTTCCTAGTCATGTAAATGAAGGATCAGAAATAGTCTGAATTCAGTGTCCATATTTAAAGTATGGATTATGTAGTATCCTGTTTTGTTGCACTGATGAATCATTGTTTAGAAAACAAACAAATGCACCTTGATTTGTTCCTGTATTTTGCAACCTTTCAATATTCCACAAGAAGAGTAACTATTTTCTTATTTTCGTGTGAAAGCTGCAGCGATACTTACTGGCATCACAATATGTGTATATATTTAAGAATAATTCAAATATTCTGCCCTGGATATCGTCTCAGATGTATGAATTCTTCCTCATTCGAAATAGAACTTTTTATTCCAGACAAGTTTTTGTTTTTACAGTTCTGCCCTCTCTGGCTTCTTTATTTATTTTTTGCCACATTACTCTCCATTGGAAGCAGTAACAAAAGCTTCACAAATCTTTAAGGATGACTGCAATAACTTTGTGCTAAAAATAAAAATTGCAGCCAAATGTAAATTTTAGCTCTTTTTATGGAATTTGGGGACTTCGTTGTGTATTTTTAAAGTGACAGCAGGATTCCCCATGCTGTACAATATGAGGCAATATCAGCCAAGCTGCACACATGGGGAGAGAATTCATTGCAGATAGCGTGCGCTGTCAGGCACACAGGCAGTTAGGCACACAGGCAGACAGACACGCAGACACAGACTCCCACAGACCCACACTCCCACAGACCCACACTCCCACACTCCCACAGACCCACACTCCCACAGACCCACACTCCCACAGACCCACACTCCCACAGACTCACACACTCACACAAACTCACACACTCACACAAACTCACACACTCACACACTCCCACGGACAGACTCGCACACTCACACACTCACACAGACAGACTCGCACACTCACACACTCACACAGACAGACTCGCACACTCACACTCACACAGACAGACTCGCACACTCACACACTCACACAGACAGACTCGCACACTCACACACTCACACAGACAGACTCGCACACTCACACACTCACACAGACAGACTCGCACACTCACACACTCACACAGACAGACTCGCACACTCACACACTCACACAGACAGACTCGCACACTCACACAGACAGACTCGCACACTCACACAGACAGACTCACACACTCACACAGACAGACTCACACACTCACACAGACAGACTCACACACTCACACACTCCCACAGACAGACTCACACACTCCCACACTCCCACAGACAGACTCACACACTCACACACTCCCACAGACAGACTCCCACACTCCCACAGACAGACTCCCACACTCCCACACACAGACTCCCACACTCCCACACACAGACTCCCACACTCCCACACACAGACTCCCACACTCCCACACTCACACAGACAGACTCACACAGACAGACTCACACACTCACACAGACAGACTCACACACTCACACAGACTCACACAGACTCCCACACACTAGTATAGAAGAAGGAAGCCCCTGCCATTGCGCATATTATTATTATTATTATTCTTTATTTATAAAGCGCCAGCATATTCCGCAGCGCTGTACAATAAGCACAGTATAGACAGGGTTACAATACATTGAACAACATTTGACAAACAGTACAGGAGGAGATGAGGGCCCTATTCCTGTAGGAACTCACAATCTGGGAGGGTTGGGGTTGGAAACAGGAGGAGAGGACTGTAAGGTGAGAGTGATTGATGGTTGTGTCAGTGAGTTGGGTGGTAGGCTTCCCTAAATAGGAATGTTTTAAGGGAGCGTTTGAAGGAAGAGAAGTTAGGGGAAAGTCTGACAGTACGAGGGAGAGCGTTCCAGAGAGTGGGGGCTGCGCGTGAGAAATCCTGCAGTCTATCATGGGAAGAGGTGATGCGGGGAGAAGCTAGGCGCAGGAGGTCACTGTTTGACCTTAGGGAGCGGGCTGGGGTGTATTTGGTGATTAGTGAGGACAGGTAGTGGATATGATTTAGTTAGTGTTTGTGATATCTCCATGTACAGTCTTGATCACCACCTTTCAACCCCTACAGACTCTTTGCTTTCTTAATGCAAAAGTAAACTTAAGATGCTCCATATTCTTTCTTTCAGTCGATGCAGCGATGAGTCAGTCAGGATCCACTGGAAGCAAGCAGGGGTCCATCATCAAGTAAGTGTATAGGTTCTATTGTAATCTGGCGTAAATTCATTGCATGGTTTTAAATACCTCAATGTGTCTGTCTTATCCCTCTCACCCCATTTTGCCTAAAGTTTAATTCCTCACCCCGTTATGCATCTGTCTCCGCCCTCTCACCCCGTTTTGCCTCTGTCTCCGCCCTCTCGCCTCAATGTGTCTCCATCTGGGCTCTATGACCCCGTTGTGCCTCCGTGCCGCACAAATGCCACGCATTGTGTGTATATGTAATGTTTGTGTAGTCATTTATCACTTTTTGTTGTTGTGTAATATGGTTAGTGTTTCACATGTAATATACGCTGAAATTCTCTTTAATGCTTTATTTTATTTTCTAGTGGCGTAAGTGGAAAAATGAGCGCAAAGGATCTCTTTGGTGAGTTTCGAATTTACATATTATATGAAATGTTATGCCTTTTATAATTGGAATAATAGATGCATTTTACTAGTATATATTCTAATATATGCAGTATATTTTTTATGTTAACCTCTGACACTCCTTGATTTTTAGAATGACGAAAGATCATATTAGGATAAAGTCCTAATTTTCAATTTCGTTCAGCTTTTGTTTTGCGTAGCACATTTCCTCAACTGAAATGTATACCTGAATTAACATAGCGTGTAAACTGTAACATGTAGCGTGTAAACTGTGTAACATCTAGCGTGTAAACTGTGTAACATCTAGCGTGTAAACTGTGTAAAACATAAAAGTGACTACAGCTTGTTTTTGTAAATACATTTCAAATCGTATATCACATTGGGTATTGGCTGGATGGAGAAGAGGTAACATCACTGCTCTATAACTGTGGAGACACACGGGGTTATTCAAAGAGAATTGAAAAGTCACCGCACGTTCGGTGACTTTTCGTTTTCTTCAATTTGGTGCGACTTGACGATCCCATTTCGGCAACCCTGCTGTGTATTCAGCAAGCACCACAGGGCGGTCGTAGTGCAGGGAAAAGCTGCCGGAAACCTGCCGAACACTCACCGCAAATGCACACCGAAACCCACAAAAACATCTGGATTAACCCCACCGAACACGCCGGAGAAACCCGAGCAGCCGCTGATCACAGCGCAGAGCAGCCGCCGGAAAAACCTGACACCGCAGACGAATGGAGTGAAAAGAAAAAAAAAAAAAAACGTACGCTTGAATGTTTGAAAAGTTAAACGCTGTTTGCAAAGAAACTACTGAGCGAAAATGTCTGGAATTTACATATAAGATCCAATGAATGATAATAAAAAGGGCTGTTACAGAAAAAAGAAAAAACGATTTAAAAAAAGAAAAATAAACGGAAAAAAATTCGCAAAAAAAATCCTGAAAAATGCTTAAAAGATCCTAAAAAAATCTAGAAAGAGACTTTTTACTGCAGAATATTATAATAAACGGTTTATTAGATATTGGATTAAAACGGGAATATTTTTAACATTGAAGCCTATGGGATTCGCCTGAATAAACCTGTCCAATGAAACCACCGAATGGCAGGGCAATTCGGGAACCTTTCACTGCTGGTTTTTGTTCTCTGAATAGACGAACCATTGCTTCTCTATGGGGATTTCACTGCCCTCGAACAGGCACCGTATGTGCAGGCAATTCGCCAACATTTGGCGAACTGCCTGCTCTCTGAATAGCCGAATGGCCAAGAAAGGTAACCGTACGCTGAATTTCAGCGTTCGGTTACCTTTCGCCCACAATTCAGATCTCTTTGAATAACCCTGACATGCTTGAATCCCAGCCTGAGCTCCTCTCCAGTAAGTGTCCTTGGGCAAGACACGTAACAGTACATACTCGCCACACAGGACATACTTGAAAACAAGAGAAATCTCAATGTGTGTATATATATATATATATATATATAGTAGATGGAGCCGCACACGTGTCCTTGTTTTAAAACAATAAATTTTATTGATAACATAAAATAAAACCGTTTCGGCTCAGATACGAGCCATTCTCAAGGTTCTGAACCTTGAGAATGGCTCGTATCTGAGCCGAAACGTCGGTTTTATTTTATGTTATCAATAAAATTTATTGTTTTAAAACAAGGACATGTGTGCGGCTCCATCTACGTTGATACTACAAATTGTTCATTGGAAGCAGGCACCGTGGCGCTTTAAGTCGGTCTCCTTGGGAGAATGGAAAGGAGTTGCTGGGACTACGTTTGGTATATATGTATGCCTTTTGTGCGTGTACATACAGTTGTGTTCAAAATTATTCAACCCCCAATGCTGTAAAGGGTTTTAGGGAATTTAGTGTACATTTGTAATTGTATTCAGAATGAAATCCTACAAGGACTTTTTAAAGAACCATATGCAACTAAAATGACATCAATTGGTTTTGTAATACAGTAGTAAATGTTTCTTTTGTGAATTCTTCATTGACACAATTATTCAACCCCTTAAAGACTACCACTCTGAAGAACAGAGGTTCATTCTAGTGTTTTCAATCAGGTATTGAAAACACCTGTGGATGTCACGGAGCAGCAATAAAGCATAATAAGCACCAATTAGGCAGCTTTAAAATGACTGTGATACTCAGCTCCTTCTAGACATTTACTGGTGTGGTTACAAACATGGTGAAGTCAAGAGAATGGTCCAGGAAGACAAGAGAAGAGGTGATTACTCTTCACAGGAAGGGCAATGGCTATAAGAAGATTGCAAAGATGTTAAACATACCAAGAGAGACCATAGGAAGCATCATTCGCAAATTCAAGGCAAAGGGCACTGTTGAAACGCTACCTGGTCGTGGCAGAAAGAAGATGCTGACGTCGACTGCTGTGCGCTACCTGAAGCGTAGAGTGGAGAAAAGTCCCCGTGTGACTGCTGAGGAACTGAGAAAAGATTTGTCAGATGTGGGTACTGAAGTTTCAGCTCAGACAATACGGCGCACACTGCGTAATGAAGGCCTCCATGCCAGAACTCCCAGGCGCACCCCCTTGCTGTCTCCAAAGAATAAGAAGAGTCGACTGCAGTATGCCAAAAGTCATGTGGACAAACCACAGAAGTTTTTGGATAGTGTTCTGTGGACTGATGAAACAAAATTAGAACTGTTTGGGCCCATGGATCAACGCTATGTTTGGAGGAGGAAGAACAAGGCCTATGAAGAAAAGAACACCTTGCCTACTGTGAAGCATGGCGGGGGGTCAATCATGCTTTGGGGCTGTTTTGCTTCTGCAGGTACAGGGAAGCTTCAGCATGTGCAAGGTACCATGAATTCTCTTCAGTACCAGGAGATATTGGATGACAATGTGATGCAGTCCGTCACAAACCTGAGGCTTGGGAGACGTTGGACCTTTCCACAGGACAATGATCCCAAGCATACCTCCAAGTCCACTAGAGCATGGTTGCAGATTAAAGGCTGGAACATTTTGGAGTGGCCATCGCAGTCACCTGACTTAAATCCGATTGAGAACCTCTGGTGGGACTTAAAGAAAGCAGTTGTAGTGCGCAAGCCTAAGAATGTGACTGAACTGGAGGCTTTTGCCCATGACGAATGGGCGAAGATACCCGTAGATCGCTGCAAGACACTTGTGTCAAGCTATGCTTCACGTTTAAAAGCGGTTATAACTGTAAAAGGATGTTGTACTAAGTACTAAGATTGAATGTCACTTGGGGGTTGAATAAAACTGATAATGATGTGAGCACAGAAAAGACATTTGTGGTTATGTTATATTTGTCTGACCTACACGTGCCTCTTTGATTTAATTGTAAGCAAGATGACTGAATGATCAAAATCAATGTCAAACTGGCCAAAACACTCAATTTCAGTGGGGGTTGAATAATTTTGAACACAACTGTATATATATTTTTTTTGTTCTTTTACTATTTTCTTATTATGGCTCTGCAAGAATGTGTTTTGTAAGACACGTTTGCTCCAGTAACAGATTTTTCATGGTGCTTTGAATTCAACTCTGCTCGTTTTACTTTTTCATAATGTTCTTGCAATGTCCCACATCTATTTCAAGTTGCTGCCTGAACTTTCTTCGTTTTGTTTTTTTCTTACACTTTTTTGAACTCTGCTCTGCCCTGGAATTTGCTGCCAATTGCCCTGACCATTTGTTTACAAACTAGCCGTCTGCTGACTGTGTTCTATCATACATCTCTAGACGCTCTAAATACATAAATGGAACAAACAAGAATTGTTTATGTTCCAAGTATCCATACTTACGGAAGAATATATGTAAATTCCTAGCACACGCTTGAGGCAACGCTCTTTGGTTTCTGTATATAATGAGTTAAGTTTTGGTTTAGTATTTTGTCTCTCCTGTATAATAATTAAACCATGGTTGTGTCCGTCAAAGGTAGCCCATGGGAGCCAGCTGGGAAACTGGGATTAGCTTGGAGAAATTATGTCTGGGTAAAATCTATATGAACGTGCTAATTATTGTTTTTCCTTGGCATAAGAGTATGATTTAAATATATTGAGGCTTATGGAAGGTAAAATACAAAAATCTGGAGACGTTGAAAAAGACTTTTGAATAGACCAACATCCATCCGGAGCAGGAGACAAACTGAGCACAATCCTCAGCACAATCCTCACCCATGAGGCTTCTACATCTGGAAATGGCAAAGTATTTCACAATGGTTGCTCATGTTGCAAGTAAACAATTAAAATGTTTTATATAAATTCAGCAGAGGGCGCTTAGAAAAGACGCAGGAAAAAAGTCAAAAATATACACATACAATCTCTTGCGCTCTCCACCAAAAAGAAAAATACAATCTGCTGTCCCTGCTTTAGCACAGAATAATATTCAGATTTCCCTAACTAAGGCTGAGCGCACCCGTGATATACCATACCAAAAATAATCCTCAAGTCCAAAATGTTGCCCCATTCTGGTGACGCTTGCCCTCAGTCTCCCCACCATGGCGACGCTTGCCCTCAGTCTTTCCACTCTGGCAAAGCTTGCCCTCAGTCGCCTCACTCTGGCGACGCTTGCCCTCAGTCACCTCACTCTGGCGACACTTGCCCTCAGTCTCCCTACTCTGACGACGCTTACCCTCAGTCTCCCTACTCTGACGACGCTTACCCTCAGTCGCCTCACTCTGGCGACGCTTGCCCTCAGTCTCCTACTCTGACGACGCTTACCCTCAGTCTCCTACTCTGACGACGCTTACCCTCAGTCGCCTCACTCTGGCGACGCTTGCCCTCAGTCTCCCTACTCTGGCGACGCTTGCCCTCAGTCGCCTCACTCTGGCGATGCTTGCCCTCAGTCGCCTCACTCTGGCGACGCTTGCCCTCAGTCTCCCTACTCTGGCGACGCTTGCCCTCAGTCGCCTCACTCTGGCGATGCTTGCCCTCAGTCGCCTCACTCTGGCGATGCTTGCCTCAGTCGCCTCACTCTGGCGATGCTTGCCCTCAGTCGCCTCACTCTGGCGATGCTTGCTCTCAGTCGCCTCACTCTGGCGATGCTTGCCCTCAGTCGCCTCACTCTGGCGGTGCTTGCCCTCAGTCGCCTCACTCTGGCGATGCTTGCCCTCAGTCGCCTCACTCTGGCGATGCTTGCCCTCAGTCGCCTCACTCTGGCGATGCTTGCCCTCAGTCGCCTCACTCTGGCGATGCTTGCCCTCAGTCGCCTCACTCTGGCGATGCTTGCCCTCAGTCGCCTCACTCTGGCGATGCTTGCCTCAGTCGCCTCACTCTGGCGATGCTTGCCCTCAGTCGCCTCACTCTGGCGATGCTTGCCCTCAGTCGCCTCACTCTGGCGACGCTTGCCCTCAGTCGCCTCACTCTGGCGACGCTTGCCCTCAGTCGCCTCACTCTGGCGACGCTTGCCCTCAGTTGCCCCACCATGGCGACTTTTGCCCCCAGTCTCCCCACCATGGTGACGCTTGCCCTCAGTCTCCCCACTCTGGCGACACTTGCCCTCAATCTCCCCACCATGGCGACGCTTGCCCTCAGTCTCCCCACTCTGGCAACGCTTACCCTCAGTCTCCCCACTCTGGCAACGCTTACCCTCAGTCGTGCCACTCTGGCGACGCTTGCCTTCTGTCGCGGTACTCCCACTTGTATTTGCCCACAACAGTTATCATTTTGGCAATCTTGGATCGCGTCAATCTGGTGACACTCATGGCACTCGTGTTTTCTTATTATTATTTTTATCATTTATATAGCGCCAACAGTTTCCACAGCGTTTTACAGTATCCAAACGGAACGAGATACAGATAAATGTTTTTTGCACCCTCAACATGTTCTATTGTATTGTATTGTATTGTTGTCTTTTCTGGTTTTGACCCTCTGCTTATTCGTATCTACTCTGTTTTCTCCTTTCCTCAACCTTGACATATTTCTGCTTCCTCTGCTCTCAGGTATCCGTACACTTTGGTTTGTTTACTTGTTTATGTGTATACTCTCGAGTACTAGTCTTGGGCTAGTGTTTACTAGTCCCTCTATAACCCGACCTGTATAAGGACCGGTCTAGAATTAGGGGTTTCCTTGGTGGAGTCATGCATGGTTACCCACTATGACAGACATAAGGGTACAGGGATTTGAATGCTCAAACTACCCCATGCCGTGACTTAAAACCGGTTTTCCCAACATACATAAAACTGTCGGATTTAAGTTACATGGATAATAAATACTGAAGTGCAGGCAGGTAATCTTGGGGCCTCTTACGGAACCACTGGTAAGGACCCCCCCCTTCCCTCAGCTTCCCATTTCAGTATTTATAAATAAATCATTTTGTCTCTAATTCTGCTTACCTTCTTTTACAGTGAGTTTGCTAAATTCCCCGGTGTTCATACAAGGGGATAAAAATATTTCCTAGGCTGCTATTACTAGCCCCAGATGCTGCGCCCCACCAGGAAGTTTGATGGTCTTTCGGTGGGTCAATCCTGGGTGGAATGGAGACACCCTTACATTGGTACCATTTACACAAACTGGACAGGATTCAGCAAGGGCCCCCTGGAGCCACTTGGCCCCTGACCATATCATGGGCTGCCCCCCCTGATGGCAGCCCTGAGTGCAGGTACCATTACTCTATGCCACACTCTTGAATAAAAAGTGTTCTTTAGGCAACATGAGCAATTTCCCTCCTCATGCCCCGGTCTGAAGGAGATTGGGGCACGTACAACAAGCAACGAACATCACCTTCAGGACCCACTAACGGGCTGGATTTTAAGGATTCCCTTGGGGAAATGCAGACTGAATCATATCACCTGTGCCGTGTTTCAGATATCCTGCAAACCTGGCCTGTTAGTGGGACTTGAACAGGGTTTGGCAGCGCTGCTCTAGAATATGCAAATTCTGTTGTGTATGTATACATGCAAACAAATGTCCAGTGAGCGAGCGAGTATAGTTTTACCCAATGCCATTGTGTTTTGTCTCGGGGAGGAAAGTCATCCTGCTAAGCTCAAAGACTTATTGACACACCGTTAGGTCAGGGCTCTCAAACTCAGACCTCAGATGTTTCTGAACTACAATTCTCATGATTTGCTTGCTATCTTTTGCAGTCGAAGAAATCTGGGAATTGTAGGAATCAACATCTGTGGGGGGGTGTGAGTTTGTCAGCCAGGTTTAGTGAGGATTCAGCTGCTTGCGACTTCGGCTCGCGTGATGGCCGAGCAACATGGGTACTATCATCCAAACCAGTAAAGTTTCACAGGTTTATTATTTCCCACCTTATTTCAATTTTACATTAGAGTACACACACACACACACACACACACACACACACACACACACACACACACACACACACACACACACACACACACACACACACACACGTCGGTGATGCAGTTCTTTGAATTGCTGTGATGTGTAAAATGGCCTCTGCAATAATAAGCTTTATTATTCGCAATGTGAGGGTTTTAATCTCATTTTTCGCCCTCCACCATAACTCAAATAAGTATTGATTTGCCCTAGGGGTTAAGCATCAAACTGCAACTGGTAG
Organism: Leptobrachium leishanense; assembly: GCA_009667805.1. NCBI lineage: Eukaryota > Metazoa > Chordata > Amphibia > Anura > Megophryidae > Leptobrachium > Leptobrachium leishanense. Next base: position 73,628,878 of record CM019072.1, on the reverse strand, counting down.
TGCCTAGCTCCTGCTGAAGAGGGTCCAATAAACCCGAAACAGCGCTGTCCAGGAGTGGCTTTGACCAGTTGCATAAACCTGATCTCAACAACAACAACAACAACAAAAAAAGCCAGGGCTTGACAAAGTTGCTTTGAATCTAGGAGCCAGCTACAAAAGTTAGGAGCCAGGTTTTTCTTCAGACTAACAAGGCTTTACTTTCAACAACTAAAGATACACTGATTTTTTTTTTGTTTACCCCTCAGGTACTCACGATACGTTTATTTGCTGTGCAGCTCTGTTATAAGCTCACACACATCACACATTACAGTATAGTCGCTGCACAGCAATAACACTCACCCTCATACACACTGCACATTACCGTGGAGCTCTGGGATACAGTAATGTGCAGTGTGTGAGGGTATCCCAGAGCCCCATAGTAGTGTGCGCAGTATATCCCAGAGCTCCCCAGTGTGTGCGCAGTGTATCCCAGAGCTCCACAGTGTGTGTAGTGTATCCCAGAGCTCCACAGTGTGTGCGCGCAGTGTATCCCAGAGCTCCAGTGTGTGCAGTGTATTCAAGATCCAGTGTGCACGCAGTGTATCCCAGAACGCCAGTGTGTGTGCGCAGTGTATCCCAGAGCTCCACAGTGTGTGCGCGCAGTGTATCCTAGAGCTCCAGTGTGTGTGTGCGCAGTGTATCCCAGAGCTCCAGTGTGTGCAGTGTATTCAAGATCCAGTGTGTGTGCAGTGTATCCTAGAGCTCCACAGTGCATATACCAGAGCTCCACAGTGTGTGTGCACAGTCTATCCCAGAGCTCCAGTGTGTGAGTGTGTGTCCAAGGGCCAGTACCTGCAGTCAGTCCCATGACTGGGTTCTCCAGCGCTGGCTGCCCAGTGCCCCCTTCCTCCCCATTGGTTGGGCTCACGCTGGGGTGTCCAGGGTCTGCAGGAGGGGTGAAGGGACACCCCCTGGTCCCGGGACAGTACGCTCCTTGGCCAGAACCTGGCGTACGTATGCTGCTTCCCGTGCCAGGCTGCAGTTCCCACGCAGTCTGTCACTGCAGCGCGCGGAGCAGCAGGAGCTGGAGGATGACCTGTGGGAGGTGAGCATGCGCAGAACAGAGCGGATGTGAGGAGAGCATCGTCAGCGCTGGGGAGAGCATCCCTGTGACGCTTTCCTCACATTTGGTCTGTTCTGCTCATGCTCACCTCCCACAGGTCATCCTCCAGCTTCTGCTGCTCCACGCGCGGCAGTGACGGACTGCGTGGGAGCCGCAGCTTGGTGCAGGAAGAGGAGCCTGACAAACCTGGGGCGCCAGGACAGCATTTCTTGTCGCCGTGGCGACCTTGTGCCCGGGGTTTGTCGAGCCCTGTAGTATGGCACGGTATTGATTGAAGGGTTCTGTGTGAAAATAGACCCAGGGTGCAAAAAATGAAAAATTGCAGGTGTCATTTGCATATCTTACCGAGAGTTCTGTGCTGCATACGGGGAAAGTAATAACACATGAGCCATGTGCAACTGGCTTCTGCAAGAATAAGCTTTATTATTTGCAGTGTGGAGGCTTTTAATCTCATTTCCCCCCCCCACCACAACTTAAATGATCGGAAAATATATATATATATAATTTTAACACTATAAATGCTGGACTCGCTTCTGCATTTTTAACTCATTATCCTAACATCACATAACATTCTAATTCTGGCTGATGTTTTGTTTTTTCTAGGTTTCCCTTTTTTTTTTTTTTTTTTTCCCCCCTTGTTCTCATTCTAGGTTGTATGATCTTATCTCTGTTGTTTTATTATGGGCCCAAGATCACTCATGTGTTTATTTTCCCATTTTGAACATACCATTCGACTTCATTTTTTACGACATCCACTACCCCCACCCATGTGACCCTTATGTCCTAATGTTCAATTCTAGGAGCTGATCAGTAAGCTTCCAGACATGAGGAAGAGAGGTTGTTACACTTTCAATAGCTTGTCTTTTAAATGTAACGTTAGTCCAATAAAAAAGGTATCACTACGTACTGCTATACTCGTGATATATATATATATATATAATCACGAGTATAATAGTACACGGTGATACCTTTTTTAATGGACTAATGTAACATTTATAAAACAAGACACACACACACACACACACACCACACACACACACACACACACACACACACACTTTAAGCGGACGATTCATGTGTCACAAAGAGCTTGCATTGGCATCACACACATTTAATACCCTTTAATAAAACACATGTTGCCTGTAATTATCCAGCCTACTTCAAAATATAATATTAGTTCTCTATGCGTTCATGTGTTTGTCAGTTATGTCATCACCCCCTTTTCTTTGTGAAAGAATAGTATACGAGGAAGGGCAAGGTCTTACTCAACACAAAAGCTGGAGAGATCACAATGCGATATCCGCTTGTGTTTTTTTTTTATTAAACATATTTGCAAAAAGTACAACTCATTCCGCCTCCTTACCCTCGTATTTAAATGTAAAATAAGTGTTGGTCACGTTTCCGTGTAGCATTGTGCCCTAAAATATGGGCTCTCGGTTACACTGGTCATACGGGAGTGAAAGGTCCTTCCCATATTTTGTTTTTGCTGCAGGGTACCTTTTTTTCCTCTTTGGATTTGGTACCATAAGGATGAAGTTTCCGATCATTTGTTTTTGAATAATTTTGCCCTCTTTCTTTTGCTAATGGGTGAATTGGGTGGAAATCCACAATATCCGTGCAGGTGGTGCAGTCACTTTGACTTCCTTGTATATCAATTTCTTACAAAACGTCCGTATGTCAAGTTTCCGCATTGCTTTCTGCCTTTGAACGTGGGATCAATTACCTATTTACCAACACATCTTACAGGGGTAACATTTCCTTCCTTGTTTGGCTGTTTGTTCGCACTTATTGTGTAAGGGCTCATGGTTTCATATGGACCAAGAGTGTCTATTTGGTTTTTGTTCATCACTGTGGAAGGGGGTGAGGACCAGGGATGGGAAACACTGCTCTAGACTGAGGTCTGCTTGGTGAAGAAGACAACAGACCATTGTACGGATTGTATACAATATACCATGATTTCAGGGCACTGGGCAGTGTTTTACATCAAAACATGCGAATAGAGATGCTAAGAGGAGCCATAATATTGTAGAGCTTCCTCATCGTAGAAATGTTAAAGTACATGTATTGGCACTGTACATTATGTTTAAGAGGTCTATATAGGCCTCTTCCTTCTGTGTTGAGTGAGGAGAGCAGGCTTTTAGGCACAAGCCTCTAAATCTCCATAGTAACTCCCTTTTACCAGCTCCGTTATGGACTCGCTGCTATGAAATCAACCCAACTTGGAACGTCAGGGTACTGCTAATGGACCCCGGCAGCATCAGCTCATGCCTTCACTGCTATCCTTTGTTTAGACTGAAGGACTCCACAGAGATGAGTACGGACCCTGTACATGGATGTAGGATTGTGCTGCTCCTGCAGAAGGACACCAGAGAACGATTTGTACTCAATGTCCTTCAATGTACAGAGTGAGGAGGTGGTGGATGGCACCATTCTTGCTTTTGTAGGATGAGGTCACCCATTTAGACTGGATGAAAGGAAATTCGGCCTAAAGCTTAGGAAGAGTTATTTTACAGTGGGAACAATAAATCTGTGGGATTCTCTGCCTGTTGAGGTGGTTGGGTCAGAGACTGTACAGTCTTTTAAACAATGGCTGGATGACTTCCTGCAGACACAGAATATTAAGGGTTATAATACTTAATATGTGGGTAAGCTTCTTGATCCAAGGATAATCTGACGCCAACTGGGGTCAAGAAGGAATTTTTTCCCAGGGTGTTGCATATTGGCGAGCCCTTCAGACTGGGTTTTTTTGCCTTCTTTTGGATCAACAGCAGTAGGTGATGAGTGAGAGGCTGAACCCGATGGACGCGCGTCTTTTTTTTTCCAGCCTATGTAACTATGAATTTTTAATGTTTTAGAGGGGTTTTGTTTAATAATAATTTTTTTGTGTGAGAAGTAATTTTGTATTAACAAAATTGCTATACACCGGCTTTGGACACCAGTATTTCTATTCCATGTATTTGCTGCAGGCAAGAATGATGAGCAACTTTGGTATGGCTCGTTCTTCTCCTGCTGCCGCCAGATTAGGCTGGGGCCACATGATCGAAGAAAATACATCCCCGGCCTAAGAAGCATAGAGTAGGCGGCTATATGGGATTGTGTTTCAGCTGGAATAGCGGAGGAGCCGTTAACTTTAACGTGGCGAACCGTTATACATCTAAGGCTAAGGTCAGACGAACGCATTTTTCGCGTTGTCCGTGAAAAAGTGCGGTCGAACGAACGAACGTACGTATTTTTTCACGGAATACGCGATAGCAGTCATACGATGCGCCTTTTCGTCCGTGATTTTGTATGGATCCTCAATAAAACACTTTTTGTGTCTGGACGTTATGTTGGCCGGACATTAGCAGCGTCTGACGTCTCCTAATCACACACACACGCCGCTAGCGGACGCAGCGCACTCTGTACGTCAGTAGTAGCGGTTTGACGTTCTAGAAAAAATGCGTTCGTTTGCCACTTGCGTTGCGCGGACGAACGTTCGTGCGGCCGTTCGTCGTATGTTACCCGGCATTGGACGTCATTTGCTGCTAGCACGGCCGTGATTTCGTGCGGCTAAACGCACGTTAAAACTGCGCTAGTCTGACCCTAGCCTAAGGCTGGGGTCAGACAAACGCAGTGCGAACGTGCGTTCAGCCGCACTTTATCACGGCCGTAGTAGCAGCAAATGACATCCAATGACGGCCAATATATGAAGTACGGCCGCACGAAAGTTTGGCCGCGCAACGCAAGCGACAAACAAACGCATTTTTTCGAGAATGCTGAACCGCTACTAGAGTGCGCTGTGTCGGCATAGCGGCATGTGTGCGTGATTAGGAGACGTCAGACGCTGCACATGTCCGGCCAACATCACGTCCATTTGTTTTTAATAGCTCCATCTAAAATAACGACCGTAATTGCGCATCATATGACCGCTATCGCGTCTTCCGTGAAAAAGTGTGTCTGGACGCACTTTTTGATGGTCGACGTGAAAAATGCGTTCGCCTGACCCTAGCCTAATTGGTAAATGCTAACGGCTAGAGAGCAATCGGACACATACAGTTACAAGTATTTATAAAGCACCAACAAGTTCCATAGCGCTGTGCAATGGGTGAAACATGCCAACAAATATGCATACAGGTTAGACGCACAACATTAGGCGAGATGACCCTGCTTACATGTGGTTTTAAGAGGGAATTTACATAAATGGAACCAGTACTGGCTGACCTATGACCTGTGATGAATTTCTATATAGACCTCATAAAACCGCTGTCAAGCATAAAAGATAGACTATAAAATGTAAAAATGTTTATCTCATAAAACGGTCTCGATCTTTGGAAGCACATAAATTGCTGGGTAGAGGAGCAGCTTTTAGCCGTACTCACTAGTAATGCGTTTGCCACAAACTGTAAGTTTTGCCTTTTCTTCATTAGTCATGAATGGCACATAACTGCGCACTGGTAGATCCACAGAGGGGGGCATTTGCCCCTCCCCCGCTGCAAACCCACTGTAGGCGATACAGCAGAACTTTGAAAGTGTGAACCCCTGTATCTCGGGTTCCATACACCCTACATGTTCAAGTGAGGTGTCAATGGAAATGTCAGAGCCTGGCCTTTCCAACGCTCTCAAATATGATCATGTAAAATTTAGTGAGAAAACAAACGCAAGAGCATTTATTTTTATTTTTTCCTTTCCATTCCAATTTTCGTTAAAATTGTGTAACAGGTTCTCCCATTTGAGTTGTTTTCAATAAGGGTACCCTGTCAGATATAGTACCACAAAGGTTTGGATAACATGTGGGAAAATAAATTTGCGTGGTGAAAGTTTGATATAAACCTGGCCTGTACACATAATGGTATATTTTGATTTAGATATTTATTTTCTGTAGGGATGAAATGAATGATTTACTTTTTGTTCTGAGCACAAGTGGCCCCAGCGAGGGAGTCATGTTAAAGTATTTTATGCATATTTTTTGTTGGCTCCGTCCCTTTTGATGATATATCAACATTTAGTGTATTGTGACAACAACATTTTCAGGTTTTGACACCATCTCTGTAAAGTATGATAAATCCGTTAAGCCCTGCAAAACCAGAACCACAGAAAGAGATTCTATACTGACGCGCACACGTTCAAATCGCTCAATAACTCAACCCCCCCCCCTTACATGTCTTCATTACTCCACAAGCACGTCCCATCTAGACTATTCTAGTCGACGGGTGACCTTCGCCTGTCATCTGTCTACACCCGCACGGCCAACTCTCGCCTCCAAGACTTCTCAAGGGCAGCTCCGGTCCTCTGGAATGACTTGCCTCGCCCTATCAAACTCTCCCCTGATCTTCAGGCCTTCAAGGAATCCCTCAAAACCCATCTCTTCAGATTAGTGTACCACATCACTGACGCAACTCATCCCTCTGCTCATCTACTCACACATGATCGAAGCCGCTTCTATGGCCCCACCATTCCCAAACCACTGACAACAATGATCCTGCTATCTAGTGCAATTCCCCTCATCTTCCTCAACCCCAATCCCTCTAGACCAGTGTTTCTCAACTTGTATCCTCAGGACCCACTAACAGGCCTGGTTTATGGGATATCCAAAGCACAGCACAGGTGATATGATTTGCTGCTCAGTGATTGCAGTATTCAGTCTGCATTTCCCCAAGGTGATCTGCAAAATCTGGCCTGTAGTGGGTCCCGAGGACTGGAGTCGAGAAACCCTGCTCTAGATTGTAAGCTCCTATGAGCAGGGGCCTCTACACCTAGGGCTCTATTAACTGCTTGGCGCAAAAGCGCACGCGCAGCGCTATTTTTTTTGCACACAGCGTTAAACGTTAACGTGCGTAAATTAACGCTGGTATTAAAATCCTCGCGCATTTTTTCATCCGTCAAAAAATAACGCGCGTAAAAACTTCTCTCAATTTTATTGTTTGGGAATTTGTAACTATACTGTGCTGTATTGTTTTTTTTTTGGGCTGGTGTATTTGGTTTCGGCCAGGACGTTCAGATTTGCCGTTAACACCAGCTTTTAAAAGATGTTAAAATTATGCGCGCAAACGCTGTGCGTTAAAAACTGCGCATATATTGTAATACCATCCGCGTGCCAGCGCACAAACGCATTTGCGATCACACTGTTAAGTATAGGACGCGCAGCGTACATTACGCTCGCAAAGGGTTCGCGCAGGTTCACCTGCGGTAGACGTTAAAGTGCATTTTTTGCACGGACGTTGTAATACGACGTTCAGCGCAAAGGGGTTTGCCCCTCGCGTTAATGCGTTTTTGCGCACACGTTAGCGCGCAGAATGTAATAGAGCCCCTAGTGTTTCCATCCCATGTCCGTTTATCTGTATCTCGTTCCGTTTGGTTATTGTAAAGCGCCGCAAAACTGTTGGCGCTATATAAATGATGACAATAATAAAATCCACAAGAATAAACTCTAAAGACAGTTGATCAGATCTAGAGAAGGTATTTTGTGTATTTTACGTTTTTCACAAAGATTCTTTTTTCTGGAGCTTGATTTTCAAAGATTAGTCCTATAATACTTTCTTTAAGCTTATTAAAGTGCACTTGCCATGGGCAAAATTACTTTTGCCTATGTGACAGGACAAGGGTTGCCACATGGCCCATGTTTTCCAGGACACATATATTACTATTTCATGAGCATTGAAAAGTGCTGTCCTGCAACATGTATAATTCACATGCTGCAGGAAGGACATTAAGGCAGGTCACCTGGAATTCCTTTTTTATTTCCTATGTGCAGTGTATGGATTCTACATGCTGCGGGGTGGCATTTTTCATGCACTGCCCATCAGCATCAATAAATGATATGTGTCCTGGAAAACATGGCCGATGTGGCAACCCTAGACAGGGCACCTCTCCCTTTATGTAGATCGACTTTTTTTTCCACTGACCTATATAATGTAAAAAACGGAGATATTCCATTTTGAAGTCGCCATGCTGTCGGGGGTGGGGGCTGAGTGAGCGCTGCAAGCAGAACATCATCCTCCAAGACTGCCCCCTGCACGGTTAGTGTGCTGCGCTGGCTGTCAATCAGAATCAGATCAGGACAGGCAGATAGAGCAGCACTCACACGGAGCAGAAGGCGGTCCTGTGGGAGGTCTCTGCTCACAGCCGTCCTCCTCACTGCGGCATGCCGCCGTCACATGGGAGACAGGAGGAAACCTTTAAAGGGAATATCTCTGTTTTTTCATTATGTAGGTCAGCAGTTACAAGCATTTAATTACCGATCTATATAATGGGAGAGATGCCCTGTCACATGAGCAAAAGTCCTTCTGTCCATGACGCTGGCAGTTTAAAGGGCCAGTCCAGGACTCAATTTAATTTGGCCCAATCGACCAAATTTTGTGCATTTTCAGCCCTAATGCGGCCATTTTCTCAGTTCGGGAGATTTAATTAAAAGAATACCGGTGTTTCACATTACGGTTTAAGAACAAATCTACTCTATTATGTATTTTTCAATGATTTTCAATTAAAAATATCAAATGCTGAAAGGGGTTAATAGGTGGCTCTTTGAGCAGGGAAAATCAGTGAATACCCTCAAATTAAATTTTTGTGTTGATTTAGCACTACTCCGACACCAGGTGTCACTTTTGGGGTTAATTTTGGGATTAGGGTGGTTTTTAGGGTTAGGGTTACTAACGGTTCAATTAGATAGATAATCCATTAAATTCTGTACCAGTATCCCACCAAACGTATATTTATGCCCTACATCTCCCTGGACCCTGCATTTAGCAGTAGATAGACTATATTCAAGTGAACAATACAAGAATATATTGTTTTAATACGGTGTTTGATTCGGACAGGTTTATTTTTGGCTTCAAAAGTTTGGAGATTTTAGTTGCAGCCTTCAAACTAATGGAGATATATGAGAGATTTTTGCGTAGTCTTGTTATATTTAACCTCAAATTCGCACAGTGCTAATGTTAGACGGTAAAATCTATTACTGGCCTTGTTTTGACAGATCTGGACAAACCAGTAGAATTTCCAGACACGTTTAAAGGGACACGAAAACACTTATATAAGATGTAACTAGATTACACACATAAAAACACCTTCTAGAACATCTGCAGGTTTTTTTTCTTTGATGTAATTGCAGGTAAAAAGGAAAAATTAAAGTTAGAGATTTTATCTCCAGGTTCCAGTTTCTGGATTTTTCCCATGATACAACATTTACCAAAAGCTTTGCTTTGTGGCTCTTGTTTTTTTAATCTACAATATTTTACCAGTTAATGAGGTGGAGGAGGGAATGTTTAGATGAGGCTGCAGGAGGGTATTGTTCTCCATGCTAACGGAGATGAGAGATGACAGCTTAAAAGACTTCTAATCTACCTCCGGTGATCCTTTGAATACATCCCACACAATACAATGATTTGAGTCAGTGAGAGACCCATAGACTCCATTCTATGGCCAAAGCCACACAGCGAGGAGCGAGTGATGTAAAGCTACTGGGGGGGGGCAGTTTATAAAACAAAATATCACACAATGTATGCACCCAGTGAACTACTGACGTTCCTCCTGGCGTCCGTCGCAGCGTTGTGACACTTTGACGGGACCAGCCACACGCTGTAGCGCGAGCACACCACAGCGGGCATGCAGTGGGCGTTCTGAAAGCCTCCCCATCAAAGCGCTACGACACGTGTTCGACCTGGCTGCAAAGTGCAATCCTCCATAGGAGGATCGAGTCTTGCAGTGCTGAGCGCACTAACTGCACTCAGCGAGGTGGCCAGACGGGCGTCAGAGTGGAAGGACCCCAGGTAATCAAAAATGGTCATTTCAATAAAACAATTGTTCAGTACCAGCTTCCTAAGAGGTTGCCAGTACCTTTACATCTTATTCAGTGTAGGCAGAAAAGCAGGGGGTCAGCAACCGTAACCCTAGAGATGTTTTGGAACTACATCTCCCACGATGCTCAGGTACTCATTAAACTGGCTGAGCCTCATGGGAAATGTAGTTTTAAAACATCAGCAAGGAAAAGGGTACGGTTACTGACCCCTGCTGTAAAGTACCAGGATTCTTGGTTTATCAATGACTTCTCACTAGTTCATAGGTGATAAACTTAAAGCCACGCTTGTTGTAGATTGTGAAATCCATTCATGGAAGTGTAAAGGCACCTGGTGCCTACAGATATGGCTCCATCCCATAATAACCAGCCGCGTGCAGTCATTATTCTTTACTGAATATTGAGCCATGTTTTCAGGAGGCCTCAGCAGTGCCTTCTCCTCTCCGTTTGCACATACACAGCATTTTTCAGGAAATAATCCGTATATTGCTGTGTGATACGTGTTTACCTGCTGATCAGGGAGAAGGCAGCAAAGACCATAAATGTTGGCAGATTAATGACCCCTTAAAGATCTATTTGGACTTGGGCGCTGATAATGATGGAGAATTTAGGAAGCGACCTGCAATGTGTATAAAAATAGAGTTCATAAACAAATCGTGTTGGTTTAGGAAGCTAAAACAGAAAAGAAATACAACATGTCAGGTTATAAAGTTGTCATTATCCCAGGGAACATAGACCTCTGCTTCCAGCCGATCACAGGAGACATCGAATAAGGAACATAAAGAATGGATACGATTTATGGAAGTAAATATTTCACCTAGGACAGGGATCAGCAACCTTGGCTACCAGATGTTTTGGGAACTACATTTCCCATGTGGTTCAGTCTAGGGCTGAAACAACTAATCGATGATTAAAATAGTTGTCAACTATTTCCATTATCGATTAATCGGTGTCGATTTAATCCTCCTGTGTACAGCACACACTGTTTCGAGTCAGACGGAGTTAAACATAAATAACCTCAGCTTCGGAGCGGATTGGAGAAGTCACGCCGCTGCTTTACTCGGTATAATTTAGTTCTAAGGTTATGTCAGACACAACCAGTTTGTTTTTATTCCGTTTACAACAGTAGCAGAACTATAACACAAACAATATGATACTGCCACTGGGTGAAGGAGCTGTATGCCTGTGTTTTATCCTTACTTGAAGCTGGAGTCCTGTGCCACCACCCCACCCTCTCTGCCACACCCTCTTTGGTCAGGAACTGCCATTCCATCCCTTTGGTCTGGTCCCTTTCCCCAAACTCCCTCCCACACTCAGATCCAGTCTTTTGTCCTTACCCACTCCCTCTCACAGTCACTTGAGCAAAGTCACTCCCTTCTACCTCCAGTCCCTCCTCCCACTCAGTTTGTTCATGAAATTAATTAAAAGGGACGCTCTACACACCCTGACCACTTTAGCTTATTAACCCCGATTTCATGCTGGCATCATCTATGACCAACTGCTTGTAGCCACGTTCATTTGAGAAATCAAACATGGGCTTAAGCTGAGCATGCAGCATCAACCCATCCCTCTGACCAAGCACTCGCATACCTTGTGTGAAAAGTACACAAGATACGCAATTTGCGTATGTACGTACGAAAGTTACGTACACTGCGCAAATTGCTTATGAAAAAGGGGGAGGGTTATGCTTTAATTTTTTTACATAGAAAAAGTTTACTTAAAAGGAAAATTTTTTTTTTTTTTTATCTGATGAATCGATTTAATCGAAATAATAATCGACCAACTAATCGATTATGAGAATAATCGTTAGTTGCAGCCCTAGTTCAGTCAGCCTAATGGGTGACGTAGTTCCCAAAGCATCAGGGAGCCAAGGTTGCTGTCGCCTGACCTAGGACAAGGCCCAAATATCTTACTACTATTGTATGTGAATCTCGTTTTTGTGAGGGACACTAATATAGCTATTCAGTTTGCTGAAGTTGCAAACCTTGGAGAAAGTTACAGTTACAAGCTTTGATAAAGCGCCAACAACTTCTGTAGAGCTGTACAAAGCGTCAACGTTGTTGACAACAAATATTCATGTAAGTTAGACCCACAGAACAGTGGGAGAGAGGACCCTGCTCGAGAGCGTACAATCTAAGAGGAGAACCATCGTTCTTTCATTGAGAGGTGCTTTTACCTTGAACTGCCACCATCGTTCACCATAACTTCCACAGCAGACAAACCCGTCAAGGGTGTCTACAGCAGTGGTTTCCAACCCTGGTCATCAGGGCCCACAAACAGGCCAGGTTTTAAGGATTATTTTGGGGAAATGCAGACTGAATTCTGCAATCACTGAGCAGCAAATTATATCACCTGTACTATGCTTCAGATATCTGCAAACCTGGCCTGTTAGGCCCCGTTCACACCTATGTGTTTTAAAGTGCGTTCCTGCGCGCTTTTAAACGCATGAACGGGGAAATTCCATGTATTCCTATGGGACCCGTTCACACCTGGGCGTTTTAAAGTGCGCAGGAACGCGCTTTAAAACGTCTTGCGCCCAAAGAAGTCCGGGCACTGGCGTCGTAACGTGGGGGCGGGGGGTGCGGCCCGCACCAGGTGACACCCGCCAATCGCGGCTGGTCACGTGGCTCCCCCAGGCGAGCGCCCAAGCTGCATGCTTCGGACGCTGGCAGGGAGCGAATACGCGGCGGAGGTGAGCTGGGGTATATCCATGAGGAGCTGGGGCAGTATCCATCTGGAGCTGGGGCATTATCCATGAGGTGCTGGGGCATTATCCATGAGGTGCTGGGGCATTATCCATGAGGTGCTGGGGCATATCCATGAGCTGCTGGGGCATATCCATGAGCTGCTGGGGCAAATCCATGAGCTGCTGGGGCAAATCCATGAGCTGCTGGGGCAAATCCATGAGCTGCTGGGGCAAATCCATGAGCTGCTGGGGCAAATCCATGAGGTGCTGGGGCATATCCATGAGGTGCTGGGGCATATCCATGAGGTGCTGGGGCATATCCATGAGGTGCTGGGGCAAATCCATGAGGTGCTGGGGCATATCCATGAGGTGCTGGGGCAAATCCATGAGGTGCTGGGGCAAATCCATGAGGTGCTGGGGCATATCCATGAGGTGCTGGGGCAAATCCATGAGGTGCTGGGGCAAATCCATGAGGTGCTGGGGCAAATCCATGAGGTGCTGGGGCATATCCATGAGGTGCTGGGGCATATCCATGAGGTGCTGGGCATAATCCATGAGGTGCTGGGGCATATCCATGAGGTGCTGGGGCATATCCATGAGGTGCTGGGGCATATCCATGAGGTGCTGGGGCATATCCATGAGGTGCTGGGGCATATCCATGAGGTGCTGGGGCATATCCATGAGGTGCTGGGGCATATCCATGAGGTGCTGGGGCAGTATCCATGAGCCGGGGCAGTATATCCATGAGCCGGGGCAGTATATCCATGAGCTGGGGCAGTATATCCATGAGCTGGGGCAGTATATCCATGTGCTGGGGCAGTATATCCATGTGCTGGGGCAGTATATCCATGTGCTGGGGCAGTATATCCATGTGCTGGGGCAGTATATCCATGTGCTGGGGCAGTATATCCATGTGCTGGGGCAGTATATCCATGTGCTGGGGCAGTATATCCATGTGCTGGGGCAGTATATCCATGTGCTGGGGCAGTATATCCATGTGCTGGGGCAGTATATCCATGTGCTGGGGCAGTATATCCATGAGCTGGGGCAGTATATCCATGTGCTGGGGCATATCCATGAGCTGGGGCAAAATCCATGAGAGGAGCTGGGGCAGTATATCCATGAGAGGAGCTGGGGCAGTATATCCATGAGAGGAGCTGGGGCAGTATATCCATGAGAGGAGCTGGGGCAGTATATCCATGAGAGGAGCTGGGGCAGTATATCCATGAGAGGAGCTGGGGCAGTATATCCATGAGCGGAGCTGGGGCAGTATATCCATGAGAGGAGCTGGGGCAGTATATCCATGAGAGGAGCTGGGCAGTATATCCATGAGAGGAGCTGGGGCAGTATATATCCATGAGAGGAGCTGGGGCAGTATATCCATGAGAGGAGCTGGGGCAGTATATCCATGAGAGGAGCTGGGGCAGTATATCCATGAGAGGAGCTGGGGCAGTATATCCATGAGAGGAGCTGGGGCAGTATATCCATGAGAGGAGCTGGGGCAGTATATCCATGAGAGGAGCTGGGGCAGTATATCCATGTGTGCTGGGGGCAGTATATCCATGTGTGCTGGGGGCAGTATCCATGAGAGCTGGGGCACTATCCATGTGTGAGCTGGTCTGGTGCAATATATCCATGTGTGAGCTGGTCTGGTGCAATATATCCATGTGTGAGCTGGTCTGGTGCAATATATCCATGTGTGAGCTGGTCTGGTGCAATATATCCATGTGTGAGCTGGTCTAGGGCAATATATCCATGTGTGAGCTGAGGCGCAATATATCCATGTGTGAGCTGAGGCTCAATATATCCTTATGTGAGCTGGGGCAATATATATCCATGGGTGACTGCGCTGGGGGCATATATATTCCATGTGTGCTTTCACTGCCTTCGAAGGCAACGTACTTGCTGGCAGCTGGCAAAAAGTTGTGTGAGCATATGAGAGAGCTCCACAGCAATAAATCTCACAGTAATGTGCGCTGTGTGTATGAGTATTCAGTGTTATATGGGAGTACTGATTTAGGAGTAAGAGTAGTTAAAAAAAAATCTGTAAAACTCGGGGGGGGGGGTGACACCATAAGTTACCGCACCGGGTGACACCAACCCCAGTGACGCCACTGAGTCCGGGAGCTTCTTTTGGTGCGCATGGCAGCGGGTTCGCGGCCATAGACATAGCCGCGAACGCGCTGAAATGCGCGTTCGCGCGTTTGTTTCGTATGCGCGAACACGAGTTAAAAAAACGCGCGTTTTGCGCACGTTTGAAAAACGTGTAGGTGTGAACCCAGCCTTAGTGGGTCCTGAGGACCCATAAGATTCACTGAAAAAAAAAAAAAAAAAAAAATTCTACAAGACGTCTTATTTTTTTAATTTTCAGCAAAAAGCCCTTTTTTAATACTTGTATTTTTCGGACAAAATTTTTGTTTCTCAAATTCAATGTAATAGACCTTTTTCTTTTTTTAAATGACCTTTATTATTTAGACACGTTTTAATATATTTTTATTGGTTTTTAAATACCTATTAGGAGAATAGGAGAGTTCATATTTTTTCCCCGCAGTTCGGGTGAATTCGCCAAGGTCTCTTCATCGCTTTTCGGTACTCATTGGTGAGGTTCTCCAGCTTTTTTGTGTTGCTTCGGTGACTCCATCATTGGCACACTACGGTGACCGTTCGCTGAATAGTGAATTCACCGCACTGTGTGCCAAAAAAGCACTGACATTTCAGTGCTTCGTGAATGGACCCTTATGTGTCCAGAAAAAGTATGGCTGATCTGGCAACATTAGCCGTCACTCACTCCAACTTGCCACCGGAAACATTTTCTATATATAGCATTGGCAAAAATCTCCAGCACATATAGGGCTAAATTACACATATAGTGCTAAAACGGGGGCCCAAAGGAGAGAAACCTGCGCCTACAGGTTTCTCTTTTCCACCCCCGTTTTAGCACGATATTACAATGCAGGTGATTAAAAAGCTGCCTGCATTGTTACCAGGCGCAAAGCCTGGGGATGCGCACGGCAGCGCTAAGCACCGCCACGAGCATCCACTCGATGGAGTCCATAGGACTCCTTTGAAGCAGACAGCGCCCGTCACATGACGCGAGGCGAGATCTGGCAGGTCAGCGTAGTGATCCACAGGGGAGACTGGGACTTTTTTCCCAAGTCTCTCCCTGCTCCCGCCGGACGGAGGAGGCGGATGGAGCCGCGGTCCTCGCTGCGGTATAGAAGGTGAGGATCTGGATTTTGGGGGGGGGGGGTTGGCTGGTGCTGATGGATTCTGCACCAGCGGAATCCGTTAGCACCAAGTCCTGGCTGTGAGTAACATTTCATTAACCGCAGCCGGACGTTAATCAGCGTTAGGACATTGTAATCCTAACGCTGATTAACACTTTGCGCTCCCCATGTTAAGTTTAGGGAACACAAAGTACAGTAACCTCGCGCTGAAAAGCACAAGGTACCAAACGCAAACGGGTTTCTTAACCCGTTAGTCACAGCATATCACAATCCAAACGCTAACGTTAGCACCCAGCATGTAATGTAGCCCATAAAGTTTGTAATTCCTCATCGAATGAGCCCAACTGATGTCGGGGCGTATTAGGGTCACGTTAACTCCGTGAACAAACACTTACATGATACGAATGACTGACGCTGAAGGGGTTAATCAAAGAAGCAATTGTTTCCCACATATGGTGGAAAACTGCAAACCTGCCTTTTACACCAAACAACATGTGCAGAGCTGTGAGGTTTGTTATTGGAAAGATCCATTCGTTTTAATGTGTCATTGTTGACTCACGTGAAAGAAAAGTACACATTGTTTGATAGCCAAAAATATCAACCCTTCTTACCGTGCCTGAGGGGTATGGTTGTTTTAGGAGCATGGCATTGAATGGATTTAATACATTAACTCACGTCCTCTCCTATAAATCACTCAGCCTCCTCTGTTAATCGCCTGCCATATCCTACAATAGACGGATGGAAACCCAAAAGAACAAATAAGCATTTCAGATGACTGGTGGTGTATACAAGACCTCCATCCCAGTTTCGGATAGACTACAGCTCCATAATCCTGTCTGGATGTCTTCAATGTTTTAGTCACCATTAAGGCTGGGTCAGACGAGCCCGTACTGGCGTGCCTCCCGGCATCCGTCGCAGCGTTGTGACACTTCAGGGCTGGCCACACACTGTAGTGCGAGCACAAATTGCGCGCGCTTCAGCGGGTGTGCTGAAAGCCTCCCTGTCGCAGCGCTACGACGCGTGTTTGACGCGGCTGCAAAGCACGTTCCTCCATAGGAGGATTGTGCCTTGCAGCGCTGAGCGTACTAACTGCGCGCGGTGATGTGGCCAGACGGGCGGCAGAGTGGAAGGAACGTCCACTCTCACGGACGTTCCTTCCGCTCTGCAAAACGCTCATCTGACCCCAGCCTAATACAGACTGTTTGTTGTGGCAAACTTTACAAAAATTTTAATTACTTTTCAGCGGCAGTTGTGCTTTTGGATGTTTTATTATAGCAGTGTTTCCCAAACCTGTCCTCAGGACCCTTTGACAGGTCAGGTTTGCAGGATATCTGGAGCACAGCACAGGTGGTATGATTTGTTGATTTGCTCAGTGATTGCAGGATTCCGTCTGTGTTGCCCCAAGGTGATCTTCAAAATCTGGCCCGTTAGAGGGTCCCGAGGACAGGTTTGGGAAACAATGTATTCTAGGATGAGATTCTTGTGAAGTGAGAGATTAACAGGGTTATTCAGAGAAAGGTGAAACTCAGGAGAATTGGCAGGAGAAGAGAACAGTCTAGACCAGTTTTTTCCCAATCCTGGTCCTCAGGTCCCCTTAACAGGTCAGGTTTGCCAGATATCTGCAGCACAGCACAGGTGATATGATTTGCTGCTCAGTGATTGCAGGATTTCCCCAAGGTGATCTGCAAAACCTGGCCTGTAGTGGGTCCTGAGGCCTGGAGTTAAAAAACCCTGATCTAGACTGTAACAGATCTCTGTGCCCGAACAGGGTCACATCTGTCAAAAGCCGCTTCCTCACATGGACACCCGGGTTCTTCTCGTGACTTTCACACCTTTCTCTAGTACCTTAGTCGCAGCTTAAGGCCCGGTGCATGTAGAGAGCCTGGCTAGCACCCCAAGAAATAAGTCGAAGCTGTAGACCTGGAGCCTTGGCACAGCGGGCAGAAGATTCCTGGTACCCCAAATCAAGAGTCGTGACTTCAAGCTTGGTCAGAATAGAACTGGTTTATTATTACACAGGCAGAGAGCTACACTCAACCACCAACTCTATTTGCATACAATCAAGCAGATACCTGCACAGGACCTTCAAACAATGGACAATGGGATTTCCTAGGAGGAGCAGGGAGAAGGTAGGTAAAACAAAGGAATGTCTTATAGAGAGAACTACACAATAGAGAGAGCAGGTACTAATACAGAGAACTACACTATACAAAGAAGGGTTAGATAATTGAGGGAATGTAAGCAAAATACACAACAAGAGACTATCAGGGTTATTCAGAGAGCGTGAAAATCAGGAGAATGACTGGAGAATGGCTGGAGAATGAAAAATTCTAGGTCAAAATAGCCGATTTGGAAAGTGAGATGAAAGGGAGAATTTTTCTGGTTTGGCTATTTTGACCTAGAATCTTTCATTCTCCAGTCATTCTCCTGCTTTTCACGCCCTCTGAATAACCCTGGATACAATAAATACACAAGAGCATAACACACAGACATCAGAAATCTTTAGTTAACTGGCGGATATTTAAAACAGTGAAAAGCAAATATATTTAAAAGGTCCAGATAGGTTGGGGTCCTAGTGGCGCAATGGATACTTCCTAGTGTGGAAGATTCTAATTCTATAATCTAATGATATGCTAGAGGTCTAATATGAGTCAAATGTCATCAAATATTGGCAGAGGAGGGTGTTTCAATGGATCAATGATCCGCTAGTAATCGTGCAAATAACAGTTTTGTGCAAAATCACAACCAAGTGCAAATTGGCCAACAACAACAATAGTGATATCTCCTTATATCATACGTGTGAGTCCATCTTCTAATACAGAGTGTGTAATAAATCACATGTGCAAAAATGCATATAAAGTGCATATGCTCGTAATTCTTTGCTATTTGTAAAGTGCAAACACAAAATGTGTTGATGTGACTTCAAAAGAATCCGTAGAAATGTCCAGTGGTATATATTAGTCTCTAAATGTTCTACAGCCACAAAAGTGCACGTGCAAAAGGTGCAATTCCCAAAATATAAATGGACCAGATCCAGGACTGTTAGTCGCCGTACAGTTTATGAATCGTGGTCTAATGTCCCAATGTTGTACTTCCTTCCCTCAATTGGTGGATTCCATTACATGGGGAAGAAAAACGAAAAACGATAGTGCAGACTGTTGGAATTCGTTGGAGTGAGCATATATATTTAATTCACTCACGAATTATAGAGCCTAATGGATCCCGGCTCTATGTTGGAATGCCTCACGCATTGGCAGTGATTTGACAATATAGTTTGCCGATGACTGAGCAGGACATCTGGTGTTCCCGGTTGGAAATGAACGAAAGGTTGATGCAACCCTTTCCCCGTCTTTCCAAATGTTCTTGGCTGGCAGAACCCAGAAGTGCTGCCGTGTGATATCTGATGTGCAATGCAGGAAGCGGCGTTATCTCCAGGTTTTTGGATCCTTGACAAAAAATGGATCATTGTTGGCCGTCATGGTGTGCAGAGAGAAGAGCCAGGGGACATCTCGTCTAGTCAACAAGGAAATGGTCTTCGTTTATGGACAGGGAATCGCAAGCTGTCATACACATCATACGTATTCAAACGTCTTAGTCTGGTTTTTGCAGGGATAGAATCGCTGTAGAAGACATGGTGACCCCATAATACAAATATTTATTTTAACTCCTTGGTGGAGATTTAAATTGTGCCGGTTAAAATCTACCTTTATAAACCATGGCAACGACAACCCCCCCCCCCATAACCTGTCAATCACATTTTCATGTGCCATGTGATCTCAAACTCTAACCCCCCCCCCCATGTTGGCTTCCCAGAATGCTTTGAATACTAATATATGGCTAGAGGATCAGGGCAGTTGTAGTTCAGACACATCTGGGGAGGTCGGAGGCTTGAGATCCCTGCTTTATGCAAAGGATTGAACGACAGAGAAAACTGATAGGTGGCCATACTGCTCCTCCCTTTCGGCCGATCATTACTGGTAATCATAGGCGACTCTACAGGGGGGCAAGCGGGGGCAATTGCCCCCCCTAGGTTATTCCTTGCCCCCCCATGTGCCCCCCCACCAAAAATCTGCATCCAGCTTCTTCCACGTATTCGGACCATTGTATCTCCGTCCCTGTGCATCGTATATGGAAGATCTAGTCATTGGTTAGGGCAGATTCTGGCCTTTCCAATGATACCCAACATGACCATATTCAGTTTGAAGTAAAAGTCATAAAACATTAAATAATAACGGGCACTTAAAGTATAAATTTTCACAGGGTTGAAATGGCTCAGCAGTGATGAGGTTAATGTTCAGACTATACATTACATTGTGTATTACGTTCGTTTTTGCCTAGGTTTAGTTGTATATTAAGGGTTAATGGGTAGGCTTCATCCCTCACAGTATACATTTTATTTTTTCCTTGATTAATGGCATTGTAGTGGTTAATGGGTAGGCTACATGCCTCACAGTGTATTAATTTCATGTTTTACCTTGATTAATGGCATTTTAGGGGTTAAGGGGTTTATTGTATTTCCCTGGGTTTATGGCATTTTAGGGGTTATTATGGAAGTTAGAATCTAAAGGGTCTATTTATCTTTAGATCCTCTGCTTTTCATCACATTTCGGGGAATTAATTTCGCCAAAAATAGTGAATTCCCTATTTAGTGAATGGTCACTGTAATTTGTTAAAAGTGGAATCGCTGAAGCAGCTATCAGACATTCAGCGAAAACTGCCGAATTGCGGCAAATAAAATATTGAATTTAAGTATCAGGTTAGTACAATAAAAAGGCATCATTGCATCACATTACTCTGGAATTCTGCAATCTTATTTATATATACTTATTTAGGGCACTATTACCTGGTGTGAGTTAACCCTTTTGTCGGCATGGTTTTGCGTTAGTGCCAGGTTAATCGAGTCTAGCGCCGGACCAACAGATCGTTTGCCTCTCGCTACAAATGAGAAAAATCACTTAGTGCGTTGGTATTAGCGATTTGTACCGCGAGCTTACTGTACTTTCCGCGTCCTTTACTTAAAATGGGGAGCGCTATAGATCTCTAGCGCTTTTGCAGCTAGCAGATCAGTTGGTGCCGGCGCTAATTTTTTGAGGGGCGCTAATTGCAACATTTTACCTACTGCTCAACCCTGGTGCTAACTCCAAAAAAACTGAAAAAACAGATCCTCACCCAAAATTAACAGGTGATTGAACACAGGTGTTCTCTTGGCCCCATACACCATAGCAATGGATCTGGTCCGCATTGTCGTTGCTGTTGCAGTCGGCTCTATTATGATATAGATGTATCCTTTATCCACATATATCCTAATTCTAATATATTGCCTAATGTTAAACATTATGTGCTTGGGGTTATTCATAGTATGGAAGCGGTTGACTATTAGGGTGACTGTGTGGACCATGTTTAAAGGGACACGTGAATAAGTCTTGCCCTGAAACATGTATTAGTTATATGCTGCAGCAGGGAAGTTAATGTAGCTCACCTGGTCTTCCTTTTGGATCTATTAAATGCAGTGTAATGATTCTACATGCTGTCGGGAGGCATTTATCATGCAATGCCCATCAGCCTTAATATATGTGTGCATCAAAACATGGATGATACGGCCACTTTGGAGGATTTTAATAATGCAGGGATGTGAGGTTATTCGCTGGATGTGTTCATATTCAAGCTTGTGAGGGCGGGGGGTAGGTATGGCCCGGCACTCTGCACTGGAAAAAAAAAACAGTTCTATCCTGTACACAACCGCATTAGCGCTGGGTCTCAGCCCGGGTCTTAGAGTTTTCCTAGCATGCGCCAAACGACCTTGTTCATGGACTACCGCGGACAAGGTGATCTGTTAGTAGGTTGTCAGGCACTAATTAGTGCCCCCCCCAGTTTTGACTGTGGTATCTTCTGTGCCCCCCTAAATATTGTTCCTAGAGTCGCCACTGCTGGTAATGAAACCAAGCAATGACCTATCCCTGATCGTTATGATTAATTTATTATATACTCGTAGCATTATTTGATAATGCATGAAAAGGTGTGTTGCTGGGGGGGGGGGTCACTCCATTTATACATTCCTTTAAGGCTAGGGTCAGACGAACGCATTTTTCACATCGTCTGTGAAAAAGTGCGTTCGAACGAATGGACGTATTTTTTCACGGAATACGCGACAGCGGTCATACGATGTGCATTTTCGTCCATGATTTTGTACGGATCGTCAATAAAACCGTTTTTGCGTCTGGACCTTATATTGGCCGGACATTAGCAGCGTCTGACGCCTCCTAATCACGCACACATGCCGTTACCGGACGCAGCGCACTCTGTGCGTCAGTACTAGCGGTATCACGTTCTCGAAAAAAATCCGTTTGTTTGCCGCTTGCGTTGCGCGGCCGCACTTTCGTGTGGCCGTACTTCGTATATTGCCCGTCATTTGCTGCTACTACGGCCGTGATAAAGTGCGGCTGCACGCGCGTTCGCACTGCGTTCGTCTGACCCCAGCCTAAAACCCATTCCTCTGTGACCGGTTAATATCCAGAAGTTACAAGGCATCCAATGGGAGTGTCTGTTTTGAAACCATTATATATATTAGGAGAAAAAACAGACATTTATCTATAATAATCACCAGTATTTCTATATAGGGTAGGGGGTTTATGAGTGTGTAGCGCTGCTTTAAAAACACTGTATTCTGGTGCATTGAACTATTGCTGCCACCAGAGGGAGACAGAGACATTGTTAGACTATGCTGGACAAAACCGAACTACATGTACCATCATCCTTTGCGTGAGGACAAAAAGGAGGTGGTACAGGAAGAGGAAAGAGATCAGCAGCCTTGTGCACGGCGGAAGCAGAGTGAGCGGAGCAGTGAAAGGTGGACGCACGTTAGAGCTGTCAGGGATCGCAACCAGGCCGGAGTACAGATGCTGTCTTACAGGTGCTGGAGATCAGGACAGTAATCACGTTGAGACCTACCTGCGCAGTGCTGAGAGGTCTGGAGGATAAAGCTAGTTCCGGCAGGACCCCGTGTTAGGAGGCTGCACTGATCGATTGGGAGTGCAGGCAGCGGATCGGTGTTCCAGTTGCGGAGATTGGGCAAGCTGAGTGCAGATTCAGCAGCACGGAGTCCCAGTACACAGCGGAGAAGATCTTGTGGCCGAGGTATCGAGAGCTGGACAGTTTCGTTCATCGGATTGGTGAGAGGCCTCCAGGCCGCAGTTCCAATACAGAAACGCACGCTGCAATATTGTTTAAATTCACAGGGCCCCAACGGTGACTAGTCGAAGATTTGTTTTGTTTCATTCACTGGCCAGTTGAACACAGTACCCGGGTACCCGAGACAACACACATATATATTTTTTGAGCTATTGCTCACGGGACTTTCACTCCAGAACTGAGGGGGTTAACCGTTTCTTTTACCACCTCGTGTTTTTCCCGCGTTACGAATTCTTGTCCTTCAAATACCGTATATGCTGCTTTATTGGAATCAGTAAAGAATATAATATATAAAAATCCACAACAGTGCTGGTGTATAGTTATTTCCTAGTGCGGTGAGACTAAGGCTAGGGTCAAACGAAAGCATTTTTACACGCGAACGTAAAAAAGTGTGTCCGAACGAATTGACGTATTTTTTCACGGAGTGCGTGAAAACGGTCATACGATGCGCATTTTTCGTGCGTGATTTTTTTCGGATCGTCAATAAAACTCTTTTTGCGTCTGGACGTTATGTAGGCTGGACATTAGCAGTGTCTGACATCTCCTAATCACGCAAACACACCGCTATGCCGCAGCTGGGCACTCTGTACGTCCGTACTAGCGGTTCGGCGTTCTCGAAAAAATGCATTAGTTTTCCACTTGCGTTGCGCGGCCGGACTTTCGTGCGACCGTACTTCGTATATTGGCCGTCATTGCCCGTCATTTGCTGCTACTGCGGCCGTAATTATGTGCGCCAGAACGCACGTTAAAAGTGCGCTGGTCTGACCCCAGCCTAACCCGAGGTTTATTCAGCGGCTCCTCCGGGAGTGAGCGCTACAAGTGCAACACCACTTTCTTTCCCTTTAGAGCCGGGGTCTCACTTGAAAGCATGCGTACTAAGGGAAGGTGAGTTTGGGATATTTCATTTTTAGAGTTCCCTCCCGGCATTTTAAAATACAGAGATAGGGAGGGGAAAAAAAGACCTAAAAAGCGATGCGAGTGTAGTATATATGTTTATTTTATGTCTTTTATATTTCTAATCTATTAAATTGATGATAAAGCAAACGAGGACTTGTTTTTAAACGACTCATCATCTCTAGACCTGGTTGCAGTTCTTGGAAGGAGGATTTAGGAATTTCTGTGAAATTCTCATGTGCTTGTAAAGAGAGCTACTGTGTAACGGGCGCTGTAGCGCTCACACAAGAGTAGCGAGGTTGAGATCTTTTTGGACAGAAATATCTGCTTGATGATGGCAAAATTCTCGGTAATTACAGACTTATTGTTCACAACCAAGGCGTACCAAAGCAGAACTGATTTGCATCTAAGCTCAAATGGTTACGAGACCAAAAGCCAACTTGGTGCACCTTCAGGAACACCAATCAATACAGAAGTCTGTAATACTTGAGTAGGAGTATCGAGACTGGTATCTGACAACAATTTTTGACAGTTGAGGAATCGTGAAGGCTGCAGGGCAGTCAACAAACTAACAGACTTAGCGTTTTCTGTAGCGTACAAACGGGTAATAAGTACCTTGCAATTCTCAGGGGTGGCTGACACACATGTGGGTATACGGCTGGTACAGACCTGAGTGTACTTGGCGATTTTGTGCGCAATGATCTTATGCAGAAATAAACAGTATTTCTCTGCCGCGGTTTGCACATATATACGTAGCCATAATTCATGAACCTTGGGCCTTAACCAGTACCCTAATGAGGCCACGAATGATACCCCAGAGCGAGATGGGAATGATCCCGGGTAACGAGTGAAACTCCTAGCGGCAAACATAGGGTTAATCCACCAACGCACAATACTGGCAACCGCTGATGGTAGAAGCAAGAGAATCGTCAGATACAAGCCGTGTCAAAATCAGGAGCAGGAATCGTAGACAGAAACGGGTCGGCAACGTAAACCGCAATAAGAATACACTAGCGATGCGGGAACTGAACTCCACGTCAGGGCGACGAGGCAACTCCTCGCGCCCTGCTTTAAACCCGGCGGCTCCTCGTGTGACCACGCCAGGCCCCGCCCCCTCGGATGCTGCTCGGCCATTACAAGGTGCTGGCACTCGACCAGCCAGTGGCACCGAACCATGCCCAGACCCCCCAGGAAGCACAGCATGGGCTGAGGATGTAACCTACTGTAAGCTCAATTCTGTCTCCTACTGTTCTGTGTGTTTTAACGTGTATGTAAATTTGTTATTCTGTCTATCCCATTGTACGGCACTACGGAACTTGTTAGCGATGTATAAATACTTGTAACTGTATTATACAGAAGAACTGGGGACTTTAATGCGATTTGGTGCCCCCACAGGTCGAGAAAGGGAAGGGTTTTTATTGGGTACCCATGAGTGACACTTGATACAGCCTAATATCCTCCACTCAGCTTTTTATGTCTTGTTTGGTTTGTTATGGTTTTTCTCCCTCTGTATTTTTAAGTGCCTGGGAGGTATAAGAAACGCTTTGCTGGTGGTTCCATCTACAGCACGGATCTCAAACTCAGGCCCCCTGGATGTTTCTGAACTGCAGCTCCCATGGGTCTGACTCTGTGGCCGCCTACTGCATTCAAAGAATTCTGGCAACTGCATTCAATCTAAATTTGGGGCAGAGTTTGATACTTCTGATCTACAGATTGACCACCCCATATCCAGACTTCTCAGGACCATGAGCATCCGGATTTTGGAATGGAGAATCCTGAAGTTGGAGAGGAGGAGAGGGGACGTGGCAGGAGAGCTGCAATACACTTTCTGTTGCAGCATCAAGCAGGGTTATTCAAAGAGATCCGAATTGTGGCCGAAAAGTAACCGAATGCTGAAATTCAGCGTACGGTTACCTTTCCTGGCCATTCGGCTATTCAGAGAGCAGGCAGTTCGCTAAATGTTGGCGAATTGCCTGCACATTCGGTGCCTGTTCGGAGCCTGTTCGGAGCCTGTTCGAGGGCAGTGAAATCTCCATAGAGAAGCAATGCTTCGGCTATTCAGAAAGCACAAACCAGCAGTGAAAAGTTGCCGAATTGCCCTGCCATTCGGTGGCTTCATTCGACAGGTTTATTCAGGCGAATCCCATAGGCTTCAATGTTAAAAATATTCCTGCTTTAATCCATTATCTAATAAACCGTTCATTATAAAATTCTGCAGTAAAGAGTCTCTTTATAGATTTTTTTTTTTTTTATTTATTTTTTTAGGATGTTTTAGGCATTTTTCGGGATTTTTTTGCGAAAACTTTTTTTCAATTTTTTTTTTTTATTTTTTTAAATCGTTTTTTCTTTTTTCTCTAACAGCCCTTTTTATTATCATTCATTGGATCTTCTATGTAAATTCCAGACATTTTCGTTCTGTAGTTTCTTTGCGAACAGCGTTTTACTTTTCAAACAGTACATACTCGCCACCCAGGACATACTTGAAAACGAGAGAAATCTCAATGTATCCTTCCTGGTAAAATCCTTTCTCAAAAAAAAAAAAAAAACATTCAAGCGTACGTTTTGTTTTTGTTTACTCCATTCGTCTGCAGTGTTGAGTTTTTCCAGCGGCTGCTCTGCGCTGTGATCGGCGGCTGCTTGGGTTTCTCCGGCGTGTTCGGCGGGGTTAATACAGATGTTTTTTTTTGCGGTTTCAGTGAGCGGTCGCCGGGTTTTGCAGTGAGTGTTCGTCGGGTTTGCGGCGACTTTTCCCTGCACTATGACGGCAATGTGGTGCTTGCTGAATACACTGCAGGGTCGCTGAAATGGGATCGCCGAATCGCACCGAATTGAAGAGCATGAAAAGTCACCGAACGTGCGTTGACTTTTCGATTATCTTTGAATAGCCCTGAAGGTGTATACTCGCTGGGAGATGCCGCGCAGCACTTTACGAGGGGCATGCTGTTCAGAACCAGCATGTCTCTGTGCAGCTAGGGTTGTCACATCGGCCATATTTTCCAGCACACATATAATTTGTTCATGCTGATAAGCAGCGCATGAAAAATGCCACATCGCAGCATGTAAAATCCACACGCTGCAGGTAAGAAATCAAAAAGGAATCCCAGGGGATCTGCCTTCATTAATTCCTGCAGAATATGAATTATACATGTTACGGGGCTGCTCCTTCCCTGAGCTCTCACTCTGCATGAAATAGTAATACATGACCTGGAAAATATGGCCGATGTGGCATCCCTATGTGCAGCATGTCACACGCTGGAGCTGATAAATAAACCAGATTTCAGGATACAGATGCCGAGAGATCAGCCGTGGTGTATCTTCAGGGGCAAGTGGGGGTAACCCCAAAAAATGCGAATGATTTCTTGTGAAAAACTGTGAAGCAGTCGTGAGGACTGTCTGGTTAAAACGTAACTTTTACTGTCTTATATAAAAATGTAGCAAACTATGAAAACAGGTGCTCTAGAACCATTTGAAGGGTCCTAAGGCTGGGTTCACACCTCAGCGTTTTACAGCGCGTTCCTGAGTGCTCTAAAACACTGAGACGCGGAAATCCCATGATTTCCTATGGGACCCGTTCACACCTGGCGTTTTACAGTGCGCAGGAACGCGCTGTAAAACGTCCTACGCCCAAGTACGGGAGCTTCTTTGGGGCGTATTTGCAGCACGTTCACTTTGCAGTCAATGGCCGTGAACGTGCAGCAATGCGCGTTCGTGCGAGTTTTACGTTTGCGCGACACACGCTTTAAAAAAACACACGTATTGCGCACGTAAAAAAAAACACGCAGGTGTGAACCCAGAACACCTGTAACAGGACATACATACGTACAAACATACATACACTGAGTCTGCTTTACTTTTTTTTTAGATTTGTGGTGTTTTGAACTGTCCTGTTTTCATTGTTTGCTACATTTTTCTATAAGACAGTAAAAGTTACGCTTTAACCAGACAGACCTCGCGACTGCTTCGACACACTGTTTTTCACGAGAAATCAAACACGCTGGCGCTGCAGAGTCTTCCAGCGTGCTCCTCGTGGTGCTGCAGCATTGGGGCGCAGCAGGACCCGTCGGGGAGGTTAGACAAACTTTAATTTGGAAGACCAATTTCGGCGTATTCTTGATTTCAGAAGAGTTCCCGCGGGAATAGGGCCTTCGTTTCCTCCTGTACTGGTTTATCAAAATGTTATTCAATGTACAGCTTGAAAAAAGACGAGACAGAGGAGATATGATAGAAACATTTAAATACGTAAAGGGAATCCACAAGGTAGAGGAAGGTAGTATATTTAAAAGGAAACAAAGTAGCAAAACAAGAGGACATAGTCTTAGACTAGAGGGGCAAAGGTTTAAAAGTAACATCAGGAAGCATTATTTTACTGAGAGGGTGGTGGATACATGGAACAGTCTTCCAGTTGAAGTGGTAGAGGCCAAAACAGTAATTGAATTTAAACAAGCATGGGATAGGCATAAGGCTATCCTAAACAAAAGATAAATCCAGGTAAAGTATCCATGTAATTGGGCAGACTAGATGGGCCGAAAGGTTCTTATCTGCCGACATTTTTCTATGTTTCTAATGTATTGTGAACATTGTTCAGCGCTACGAAATACGCTGGCGCTATATAAAGTATAATAATAATATCTCACTACACCCTATATAATTGTGTGTGAATTTATACGCTTTTTCACCTTTTTGATATAAAGTTTATTAATCCCGCTGTCATTTTTTCATGTTCTTTACAGACTTTTTTAACACATTGATGTTACATAATTGGGGTTATTTTGACGTGGGGTTTTCCTTTTATTTTGCCCCCTTTATTCTATATTTCATATTGTCAAAGCATAAGGGATATAATAGACTGGAAAGAGAGCAGGGAAATAGTTTCCGTCACATGTGTATGTTGTACAGGTACGGGGCGTGATCAGGCTCTGGGGTTAATCTTCAATGAAAGGTGTTGAGCGAGATAGCTGGATAGAGGCGTGTTATGGAATAGCTTGGAAGCTCCTTCCTGTTAGGGAACATTTAGAGGAGTATCTGTAACTGGAATATGTTTTCACGTAAGTAATGGCAGGCGATGGTCACTATTCCTATTCATTTCCAGCTTTACCTGGTGCCCGGCCGCTTTGTTTTTGCATAAACCCGTTAATTTTTCGCGCAGTGCCTTGTCGTGCTGCCCGTGTTGACGGATTTAAAGCCCGATAAAACCGTCGTCTGCTTATCTGAAAATATCTGGATAAAAAAATCTGATCGTAAGGAACATCATTTTGAAAAAAAAAAAATATCTCTTGGTTTTTCAGAACAAAGGAAGAAATATTCCAACTCCAATGTCATCATGCATGAAACGTCGCAGTACAACGTGGAGGTGAGTGGCTATCCTGCAGCAAAGCGATATGTGCTGCGCTGTGTTTGCTTTGATAGCGCTGCGGAACATCTTGTTGTTTTAGTATGTGCGTATATGAACTTATAGACGACAGCCGGTAATAATGTAAGAGATCGGGGCAGGTGTATAAAATTATAAGAGGGATACTTGGCAGGGCCATGTAGAGGACAGCTTAGTATTCCCATGAGGGGGGGGTGTAAAGGACAGGTCTGGGATGGTATAAAAGGAATGTAGGGACTAGGAGATTGCTTGTTTAAAGAATCGAGTGAGGACAGTTTGGTTGCTTTATCTGACAGTTGTAGGAGAACACAAAGTATTTGTACGATAAGGGTGTAGGAGTTGATTTGATAACCGCACGAGCGTAATGTAGGAAACATCTCCATAAACCTATGCAAGGGGTGTAGGAGACATCTCCATAACCATGTGAGAGGGGTGTAGGAGACATCTCCATAACCATGTGAGAGGGGTGTAGGAGACTTCTCAATAACCATGTGAGAGGGGTGTAGGAGAAATCTCCAGAACCATGTGAGAGGGGTGTAGGAGACCTCTCCATAACCATATGAGAGGGGTGTAGATGACCTCTCCATAACCATATGAGAGGGGTGTAGGAGACCTCTCAATAACCATGTGAGAGGGGTGTAGGAGACATCTCCATAACCATGAGTGGTGTAGGAGACATCTCAATAACCATATGAGCGGGTTATAGGGGACCTCTCAACCATGAGAGGGGTGTAGAGGCATCTCAATAACCATGAGAAGGGTGTAGAAGGCATCTCAATAACCATGAGAGGGGTGTAGAAGGCATCTCAATAACCATGAGAGGGGTGTAGTAGGCATCTCAATAACCATATGAGAGGGTTATAGGGGACCTCTCAATAACTGTATGAGAGGCTTGCAGGAGACAGCCTGTTCATGGAATGAGATGGATGTAGGAGACAAATTGGAAACCTATGGGAAGGTAGTAGGAGACCGCTTGATTGGCTTGATAACCGTTTGAGGGTTGTGGGAGAAGGCTTGGAAACAGAGCGGATGTGATAGGGGTGTAACACTCAGTAACCATAGTAGAAGGTTTTATTAGACAGCCTGGTAATTAGAGAGGTGCAGAGAACCATGTAGAAATTGCATCCAAGAGGTGCAGGGTACAGCTTGGTAACCGTGCATGAAGGGTGCAAGGTACAGCTCCGTAACCGTATGGAAAACTGAATGACATGGAGCCAAATCATAATTTAGGCAATACAGTGACCCCGTGTGAAGCTGAAATTTTGTATAAATGAACGTGCACGGGGGGGGGGGCACTTAATGACACAGGGTGAAAAATGTGTGCGTTCTAGTCAGGCCTCACGGTTTAAGCTGTTATTCCAAAGGTCGCCATGAAAACCATTAAGACACACCTTACTTTAACACTGGGTAGTCCAAAGTTTCTGAAGGAAATCGACCTTTGAGAAGATGAGCGAGTGTCACATAGCAGAGAGAGGGAAGGGATTGGTAGGGGAGGCGCTGCTGTCATACTCCCCATTCGGCGCCCTTTATCTGGATAAACACAAGAACATTTCCTTACAGCTACAACAGCCGCAATAAAACACAAATGAATTATCACTCTGTACTTAATGAGCCAAAACACCCCTCACCATCTCTGCCAGCAATACACCTCTCCGCATGCGCTGACCATATGCTTATGGCTGTTTGGAGTATTAATGCACAGCTGCCATATCCTCTACATTATTATTATTTTGTGGTTACATCTCCCCTTCTATATTCTTCTGTATTAAGAAATTACTTTATTTTGTTTCATTTTGTTTATTATGATTTAGATTTTGACATCTAAAACATAGTTTCATTTTAAGAAATTGTGTTTTTTATTTCATTTTTGTATTTTCTGGTTGGATTGGATTCTGACATGCCGGAATTGTGCCTGTGTAGAGATCTTTTACATTTTGCTTTGCAAGGAGTGTGGCTATTGGTGCACCTGTACTGTGATGACTGGGGCTATTCTCTGGGGTCCAATGACGTACGGCACCAGAGAGCCAGGCCAGGGTGTCAAAATTTATCCTGTCACTTTGAATCCAGAAGTGTAGAAAGAAGCATGGGATTTTGCTTTCCCTCCCTCAATTTAGTTGCTCACAATCCAATAATTCCTTACCGTTTACATGTTGATTAACTTTTTGTCGATTACATACTATACTACATGTAACAGATCTCCGTACCCCAACTGATCACATCTGTATATGCCGCTTCCTTGCCGGACCCCCCCCCCCCCGTTCTCCCACCAGCAGTCTTTTGCGCTTTTCTCCAGCCCGTAGCTGAAGCTTAAGGACGGATACACTGAAATAGTGGTGATAGCTTCCCCAGAAATGAGGCAACATGCAAATCTTGAGAACAGCCAGCCTGGGACTCGGCCTTTAATGACCTAAATATATACAGTGACAAGAGGGCCTAGCGGCCAATGGGAAATCCCTCCCTGCCATATTGCTGCGACAGCTCAGGAATCACTCCATGTCGTCTTGCTGCCTGTGACCTAATTAGAGAGGGACAGATAATGGGATTAATTGTGGTCACCAAGATCCCTGCACAACATATCAACAAATCAGATCAATAGGACAATAGCAGATTTAGGATGAGCAGGGGATTCAGATTATACAGTATCCGATAATGAGGCAATGTTTGCCACGTAAAACAAAGACCACTCCAACCTTTAACAGATGTAAACATATTCTAGATAGGGGAGTTGGAAAAGGCTACAGTGACCCACATAGTAACAGACCATAACAGTATTCATGTAAAGCACATATGACACAAACACCCTGCACCTACAGTTGTAGGTACAGGATGACTTCAACATAGGAGAAAGCGGGGAAACCATATAAAACCTCAGGCCTGCACCTCCCAAATGCATCTCTAGGTTCAAGTACCCCAAGTTCAAAGTGACTCGCGTCATACTAGATAACTGATTACTTGTATATAGTGCAAAAACTGACCGTGACTCTTGGCTAAATGAAGACAATATGTCAGGGTTCAAGTCGATTTTGAAACGCAGTTCCCTCACTGTTTTTGCAACGGGAATTGAGTTCCCTTTTGTCCCCCATACTTTGTGGGGCGATTATGTGAGTCGATCATTGATTTAATTCCTTTTTCAATCAGAAAAAACCTGTATGGCTGAATAAAGCGTGTTAAAGATTCTTCATGGAAAAATCTGTGGTGCATCGTTGATGGATATATGGATATTGCTCTATGACCAGACTTTGGCACCAGAGAATGCATTAGTACTAGTTCGGACGTTCAAAGATCGTGTGTGTGAAAAGGGCCAAGCAGAAGGG
This sequence comes from Leptobrachium leishanense, assembly GCA_009667805.1. NCBI lineage: Eukaryota > Metazoa > Chordata > Amphibia > Anura > Megophryidae > Leptobrachium > Leptobrachium leishanense. The sequence goes on along the minus strand of CM019072.1, from coordinate 73,596,329 downwards.
AAGGTGGGTGGGGGGTTAGGATGGGTGGGGGGGTTTAGGATGGGTGTCGTAAATGCTAATAGTTGAATAGTATGGTCAAGAAAGGTAAACAGAGAAGAGGACAGATCATAGGCTCATAAAACAACAGATAAGCATCAAGTGTGCATCAATAGGAAAAAGTCAATGACACTTAAAAAAACAAGCAAGATCCCCCATATAAACTAGGTACAGTGCTGAATGTTATGTGTCATTATGATAGTGCTGACTTGGCGCCTGCCCCAGAATATGGTGGGGTATCCTGCAGGCACAGGTTTTCCCCGTTAGCGTCTCTATTTTAGTGCCAAGTAGGGCATAGGGCCCTAACAGGGTTATTCAAAGAGATTCGAAAAGTCACCGCATGTTCGGTGACTTTTCGTTCTCTTCAATTTGGTTCCTTTTGCCGATCCCATTTCGGTGACCCTGCGGTGTATTCAGCAAACACCACAGGGTCCCCGAATTGCAGGGAAAAGCTGCCGTAAACCTGACGAAAACGAACCGCAAAACCCAGCGAATGCACGCCAAAAACCAGCAAAAACATCTGGATTAACCTTCGAAAAACCCGAGCAGGAGCCGATCACACGCAGCGAAGCAGCCGAACAGGAGCCGAATCACACAGAGCCGAAGCAGTTGAGACGCAGAGGAGGAGGCAGTGAATAAATTAGCAAAACAGTTTGTATGAATCTGTGAAAATGAAACGCTGTTTGCAAAGAAACTACTGAGCGAAAATGTCTGAAATTTACACAGGAGGTCCAGGGAATGATAATAAAGAGGGCTGTTACAGAAAAAATAAGTAAACTTAAAAAAATAAATAAAAAAAAAATCGGACTTTTAAAAAAAAAAAAATAAGAAAAATGCTTAAAGTATCCTAAAAAAAATCTATAAAGAGACTTTTTGCTGCAGAATTTATAATGAACAGTTTATTAGATATTGAATTAAAATGGGAATATTTTTAACATTGAAGCCTATGGGATTCTCCTGAATAAATTTGCTGAATTAAACCATCGAATGGCAGGGCATTAGGGGAACCTTTCACTGCTGGTTTGTGTTCTCTGAATAGCCGAAGCAGTGCTTTTTCATGGGGATTTCACTGCTGTCGAACAGGGACCGAACAGGCACCGTATGTTCAGGCTATTCGCCAGGATTTGGCAAATTGCCTGCTCTCTGGATAGCCGAATGGCCAGGAAAGGCAACCGAACGCTGATTTTCAGCGTTCGGTTACCTTTCTCAAGCAATTCGGAGCTCTTTGGATAACCCTGTTAATGTTTTAGGGTTTACACAATGCAACATGTCTATACATTTAATAATGGCATAGTGATCTGATCTGCTGCTTAATATGGAATTGGTTTCATGCGATAAGTGAGCCGCTTAAACGTTTATTTGCAGTTACTGATCAATAGAAACCGATTCAATTTTACCTTAAAGTAAATGGAAAGTTTTATGGGACACACTTAAACATACAGGGTTATCCAAAGAGCTCCGAATTGCTTGAGAAAGGTAACCGAATGCTGAAAATCAGCGTTCGGTTACCTTTCCTGACCATTCGGCTATCCAGAGAGCAGGCAATTCGCCAAATCCTGGCGAATTGCCTGAACATACGGTGCCTGTTCGGTGCCTGTTCGAGGGCAGCGAAATCCCCATGAAAAAGCACTGCTTCGGCTATTCAGAGAACACAAACCAGCAGTGAAAGGTTCCCCTAATGCCCTGCCATTCGGTGGTTTAATTTGGCAAATTTATTCAGGCGAATCCCATAGGCTTCAATGTTAAAAATATTCCCGTTTTAATTCAATATCTAATAAACCATACATTATAAAATTCTGCAGTAATGAGTCTCTTTATTTATAGATTTTTTAGGATACTTTAAGCATTTTTCCGATTTTTTTTTTTTTTTTTTTTTTTTTTTTTTCAGTTTACTTATTTTTTTTGTAACGGCCCTTTTTATTATCATTCCCTGGACCTCCTGTGCAAATTTCAGACATTTTCGCTCAGTAGTTTCTTTGCAAACAGCGTTTCAATTTCACATTCATACAAACGGTTTTGCTAATTTATTCACCTCCCTCGTCTGCCGTCTCAGCTGCTTCGGCTCTGTGTGATTCGGCTCCTGTTCGGGCTTTTCGACGGGTTTATCCAGATGTTTTTGCGGGTTTTCGGCGTGCATTCGGTGGGTTTTGCGGTTAGTTTACGGTAGCTTTTCCCTGCAATTCGGGGACCCTGTGGTGCTTGCTGAATACACCGCAGGGTCACCGAAATGGGATCGGCAAAAGGAACCGAATTGAAGAGAACGAAAAGTCACCGAACGTGCGGTGACTTTTCGAATCTCTTTGGATAACCCTGATAGACACTGACCGTGAAATGGAAAGGCCGCGTGAAATGGAAAGGCCGCGTGAAACGCGTGAAATGGAAAGGCCGCGTGAAATGGAAGGCTTTGTCCCATGGAAGTTTAAACTTGAAACAACGTTTTGTAGGGGAAATAAAATGTATTACCAATTTAATGTCTGTTTGAAATATAAAATAAATATTTCTTTATATAGTGTGTGTGTGAAGATATGCCAGCACTCTGAGATTCCCAAAAATGATCTTTATTATTCCATTTAAAAAAAAAATCAACGTTTCAGTTCCTACAAGGAATGGAATAATAAAGATAATTTTTGGGAATCTGAGTGCTGGCATACCTTCAATATGGTATTACAATAGAGGCCATTGCTGAGCACCGGGTACTAAGAAGAGTAACCAGGTGAACTGTGAGTGCAAACCTTATCGTTGATTGTTTGTTATATATATAATCATGTCAAGCTGATTTCTACACCCTTGCGGCTACCTGGGGGTCACCGTAGGGCAGGGGTCAGCCTCCTTCACTCTGCAGATATTTTGGAACTACATTTCCCATGAGTCTCAGACAACGGAATGAGTTTCCGAGCACCCTGGGAGATGTAGTTGCAAGATGTGTAGGGTCAAGTTTGCCGAACCTTGCCCTAGGGTATGGAAGGTAGTTAATGGGCTAGACTCCTTTCCTTGGCACCCTTGTGTCATTCTGCTGACACCTGCTCAGCCCTGCATCGTTCTGATGATGCTCTCTATGTAATGTGAGTCTCATGATTCCTTAATGCATATGCATCATTATAGCTAAAGGCTTGTTATTGGTCTAGGTAGGATGTTCCACCCCCCCTCCTCTGGCTCAGCCAATCGCCTTGGGGTATAAACCCATGCTCTCTCTCATTTGTTGCTGCCTTGTTTGGGTCTTATTGTCCCTTCAGATTGTTGCTCTCTGCATAGACTTGTATTCTTGATCTTGGCTCGTCTTGTGATTCTGTTCTCCATGTCTTTTGTGTGTTTTCTCCTGCCGATAACCTTATTTTTGGGCTGTTCTGTGTTAAATTTACCGGCTGTTACAAAGACCCGGCAGCTTTGGCTGTTTCCTTCTGTTACGTGCAGGAAAAAAATGTTTTGCGCCTATTCCCTAACAGGGCGGCTGCGTGGACCAGACGTATCCAACCTGCTCCATGTATAAAACATAACAAGAAAAAAGATTGTCATTTGCGCTCACCCCTGTAGCTCCAAACGAAACAAAACACAGAGGTTTTGGTTTCCTTGAATGGCCATTAAACTGTAAGCTCACCTGCTTTCTTCTGGTGCCTGGGTATTTTACACGAGTACGGATCGAGACGTTTACTGACACATTTCCTTATTACAGACAGAACTAAAAATCATTTCAGTGAATTGAAGAATTGTTAGCGGTGTAGACGGTCAAGCCTTGCATAATGTTTGTGCAGCAAAGCTATAGGGTGGAGGAGCAGTGTGTTTAATAGAACACGCCTAACACTAAGCACGTACATACATACTATACATACATTATGGTGCAGGAAACTCCAAGGTTTGTGTGTCCTTGAATCATGCAGCGATCCTCCTAATGGAAAAAAAAACGAGAGGTGAGGAGGTTAGATCAGGGATCTGGCCCCCAAGGTGTTTCTATACTACATTTCCAATGATTCTCTGGCGATTTGTGTTCAAAGAATTCTGGGAATTGTAGGCAATAAATCTTTGGGGGGCAGAGTTGGAGATCCATGGGTTAGGTGTTAGACCCCTCTGTGTGTCCGTCCTGACGTGCCTTCCGTCGCAGCGTTGTGACGTTTTGACAGGGCCGGCCACACTCTGTAGCGCGTGCACGAATTGCGTGCGCTAAAGCAGATATGCTGAAAGCCTCCCCGTTGAAACGTTACGACGCGCGTTCGACGCTGAAAAGCGCTTTCCTCCATAGGGGGAAATCGAGCCTTGCAGCGCTGAGCGCACTAACTGCGCTCAGCGAGGTGGCCAGACGGGCGTCCGAGCAGAAGGAATGTCCAATCTCACAGACGTTGCTTCCGCTCTGCAAAACGCTCGTCTGACACCGGCCTTAACTCCCTTCCTAGCGAATACATTAAATGGTCATGGTGGGCAGAGAGTCCCTTAAATTCCCAGGACATTATACTTCAATACAAATCTGCAACTGAAACAATGTTGCCTTCTGCTGAGACGGCTCCACATTCACCTGCGAGAAGCAACTTTGTTTCACTTTTAACATCCTTTTCAGCTCTCCACTTCCTTATACTCTATATACTTTCTGATCTTGCACTTACAGGAGTCTTTTCCCAAAACCATTGTAACATAATAGCACAATTCTTCTCCTAAGACTCAGATTACATAATTGCAAACATTATCAGGGTTATTCAGAGAGAGTGAAAAGCAGGAGAATGACTGGAAAATGAAAAATTCTAGTTAAAAATAGCCAAACCAGAAAAATTCTCCCATTCATCTCACTTTCCAAATCGGCTATTTTGACCTAGAATTTTTCATTCTCCTGTCATTCTCCTGTCATTCTCCTGTCATTCTCCTGTCATTCTCCTGTCATTCTCCAGTCATTCTCCTGCTTTTCACGCTCTCCGAATAAACCTGTATGTTTATATTTTAAATGGCCACTACCACCAAAACATGAAATGTCCTTATCGGGTTTATTTTATGTTGCAGATATCTTACATGTGCTTTGTTTTTCTCTTGTTTGTTTAGAAAATATTTTCCTCCTTTTATGTGTCTCTGGGTGCATTCATTGTGTGATCTTTTGTGTTGTAAACTGTCCCCGACCAGTATTTTTACATCACTTGTTTCTCTCACAGAGTAAAATAATTTTTTAACTAAACATACAGGAGAAAAACAAAGTACATGCAAGACGTCAGCAATTTACAGGACTTCAAAGTAAAATATTTTACTTGCAATACCACAATACAAAAAGAAAGCGTCTCGATCCTCATTTTCCTACAGAGCACCACAATTATGGAATAACCTCCCAGACGCCATCAAATCTTCCCCCAGTCTAAAGTCCCTTAAGAGATCTCTATTAACATATCTCAATATGGAATGCACCTGTAAACATGTAACATAATGACCATATACAGAATGCACCTGTAAACATGTAACCTAGTGACTATATACAGAATGCACCTGTAAACATGTAACCTAGTGACTATATACAGAATGCACCTGTAAACATGTAACATAATGACTATATACAGAATGCACCTGTAAACATGTAACATAGTGACTATATACAGAATGCACCTGTAAACATGTAACCTAGTGACTATATCCAGAATGCACCTGTAAACATGTAACATAGTGACTACATACAGAATGCACCTGTAAACATGTAACATAGTGACTATATACAGAATGCTCCTGTAAACATGTAACATAGTGACTATATACAGAATGCATCTGTAAACATGTAACATAGTGACTATATACAGAATGCATCTGTAAACATGTAACCTAGTGACTAAATACAGAATGCACCTGTAAACATGTAACCTAGTGACTATATACAGAATGCACCTGTAAACATGTAACCTAGTGACTATATACAGAATGCACCTGTAAACATGTAACACAGTGAATATATTTATTTTCTGTTAATCTGTATATTTGTGTTTTGTTTTTAATATCTTGCATTTTATTACTTTGTATTTCTGGAACATTTCAATGTTCTTGAACCCAGGACATACTTGAAAACGAGAGAAATATTTATTTATTTATAAAGTATTTTACCAGGAAGGATACATTGAGATTTCTCTCATTTTCAAGTATTATGTCCTGGGTTCAAGAACATTGAGTGGTTACAGAAATACAAAATAGTAAAATGCAAGATATTAACACAAAACCAAATATACAGATTAACAGAAAAATAAATATGTAGGAAATAAAGTCATTATGTTACATGTTTACAGGTGCATTTCGTATTGAGGTATGTTAATAGGGAAGTCTTAAGGGACTTTAGACTGGGGGAAGATTTGATGGTGTCTGGGAGGTTATTCCATAATTGCGGTGCTCTGTAGGAAAATGAGGATCGAGACACTTTCTTTTTGTATTGTGGTATTGCAAGTAAGGTGCAGGTCCTGGATCTGAGGTTATAGGATGAGGGAATCCCTAGCAGCCTATTCAGGTAGGGTGGTAGCTTCCCAGAAAAGCTGTTAAACACCAGGTTGGAAAGGTGAAGGGTGCGTCTAGATTCCAGCGATGGCCAGTTTAGCTCTTTTAACATGTCACAATGTTGGGTCATGTAGTTACATTGTAGCACAAAGCGACAGAATGAGTTATACAATGTAGTAAGTTTCTGGAGGTGTGTTTGCGGGGCGGTTGCATACACTACATCTCTGTATTCAATAGCCGGCATAAGCATTTGTTGTACAATTTGCTTTCTTACTGCGGGGCTCAGGCAGGATTTGTTTCTGTACAGGGCACCTAGTTTTGGGTAAAGTTTGGATGAGAGTTTTTCGATGTGGGGGCCAAAAGATAGATTTGGGTCTAACCACATACCTAGGTATTTGAGCGAAGTGACTGTGGTCAGCGTGCCATTTGATTTTGTCCCAACACATAGATGGGGTGTTTGCAATTTGTGTAGTTTAGGTGCGGTTCCAAAGAGCATTGTTACAGTTTTGTCAGTATTTAGAAAAAGTTTGTTATCTGCGATCCACTTTTCTACCCCTGTGAATTGTTCTTGCAGCACGGCCTCCAGCTGCGGGAGATTTGGTTGGCTGGTATAGATTACAATGTATCCTTCCTGATAAAATCCTTTATAAATAAACATAACATAAACACAATCAGGACATTTAATTTTTTGATGGTAGCGTCTCTTTAAAGAGATCCATAATACAGTATGCAGAATGTTTTGTTTTTTCTTCTTTTTCTTTATTCTGTCAATAAATCGAGACGTGCATTATGTAGCGTTTCTCTTTATATATTTCCAAGAGGAAGTAGGCTGTGACAGTCACATGAAAGCAATGCTGTAGGAACAACTTTGTTTCAGTGCAAAGTCAAAATATAATGAAATGACCACACACAAGCAAGCTCCGCTTACGCGTTTACCTCCCTTACACTTCATGACATGTAAATGGGGGGAATTCCGTAACGTTTGAGTGATAAACTATAGAATAAACAACTTCCAGGCACACTCTCTACATGTATAGGAGGATAACTGGGAGCACCTGCCCCCCCCTCCCAAAACCCCTAGCTCTTGCCTCCCCTCCCAAAACCCCTAGCTCTTGCCTCCCCTCCCAAAACTCCTAGCTCTTGCCTCCCCTCCCAAAACCCCTAGCTCTTGCCTCCATGCATGACAATATCATGGCCTTTGCATTCCCACATGTCAGTGTCGGCTCTTTGCAGCAGTTCTGAGTTTGCATATCTCCATAGCGAGCAACTGAATTGTGTTGTGCGCTTGCGTCATCTTGTGCCCAGCGCTGCTCCTGAGCGCACCCATCATCTCAAATTGTCACTTTCATTTTTATTTCACATTCTCTGTTAACCCTCTCCTAGTGTGCCACCTCTATCCTTTTAGATTGTAAGCTCTTGAGCAGGGTCCTCTCGCCTACTGTACTGTGTGCTGAACCTGTATATTTTATTTATTTATAAAGGATTTTACCAGGAAGGATACATTGAGATTTCTCTTGTTTTCAAGTACGTCCTGGGTTCAAGAACATTGAAATGTTGTTACAGAAATACAAAGTAGTAAAATGCAAGATATTAACACAAAACAAATAAACAGGTTAAAAATGTAGGCAATAAAGTCAATATGTTCCATGTTTACAGGTACATTCCGTATTATTTGTTGTTCTGCCTCCCATTGTACAGCGCTACGGAACCTGTTATCGCTTTATAAAAACTTGTAACTGTAGCTATTTTGTTTTAAATTCTTTTTATTGCCAAGGACAAGCGAGCAGATACTTTGCAGCTCAGTATGTTTTTTTTTTTTTTTTAAATACAGCATTTTTATTGTCCATTCAACTAGATCCATATACAGAGCTAATGACGAAGAAAGTATAGCGGGCAGATCCAGACGAAAAATATATAATCACACAGGTTTACAATATAACGCAACAGTAAACCAAGTGCAAGGGAAGGGTGGAAACGAGGTGGGGGGGGGGAGTCAGGCCTTGGAGCCTCCATACCCCGCTGAGAGCGCTCCCAAAGGACATCCCAATGCGTGGTGCCTTCAGAAACCGACGGCTCCGTATGTTTTAAATGTATTTGCATATATTTTGCAATGTTTTATCCTATTAAGAGAGGGAAGGGGACTCAACACGACCTATGCAGTAGAATAATATTTGCGAGTAATATGTCTTTTTTTTTTTTTTTTAATCATTTTTTTAACAGAATCCTAAGGGGGTTATTCACTAAGCTCCAAATTGCACCAAATGGGGAATGTCACAGATTGGTGCAATTTTGGGACTTTCTTCTGTTCACTAAATTGTCAATTCATCCAATACAGGAGAATTGACCGCAAAATACATTGCAATTCGCCGGCACCAAAATTTTCCCATAGAAGACCATTGTGTGAGTGTCTTCTATTCACAGAACGCCAAACTACACCAAAATTCAGGCGACATGCCCTGATCGTCAGTGTTTCGACAGGTTTAAACAGGGGAATCCCATAGGTTTCAACGTAAAAAGTAATTTTTTTCTTATTTTTAAAGACCGTTTATTTTTTTAAAAAGACCTTTTTCTATTTCGTAGATGACATTTAATTTTTTTGTATTTTTTTTAAAGCTTTTCTTTTTTATGTAACAGTTATTATTTTTTATAAAGGACCTTTTTTATTTAGACACATTTTTATTAGATTTATACTCCTATTAGGAGAGTAGGAGACGTCACTTTTTTTCTTTTCTTTTCTCAGTGGATTTTGGGTCAGTGGATTTCGTCTATGCCAATTCGGCACTTATCAGCGCAATTCGGCACTTATCGGCGCAATTCGGCGGTTTTCACCAATGTGCGATAACTGCTTCAGCAACTTCAATTTCGGCAAAATACTGTGAGCATTCGTTGACTTGTGAATTCACAGTATCTTGGTGAAATGTGGTTTTCTTGTTTATAAACCAGGACTTAAATGTAAACTTGTCCTTAAAGTTACATTTCCGTGAATATTTCAGTAATATTTACAAATTATCAAACGAGCGTAAAGGTATCGGGCTCTACTACATTCTCCGCCCAAATTCATACGCGCAGCGTTAAACGTTAACGTGCGTAAATTAACGCTGGTATTACGTTCCGAGCGCATTTTTTCATCCATCAAAAAATAACAAGCGTAAAAAAAATGCGCAAAACGCGCGCGCATTAATGTTGCGCGCAAATATTGGTGGGCAATCAGAATTAAGAACCATAATTGTCTCCCGGTCAGTTTTTGCACCTGTCAAAATCAATCTGCGTATATATGCTGCAGTAGTAATAAAAACACGCACAACCTCTCAATTTTATTGTTTGGGTATGTGTAGAATGTGTAATTATACTTTGCTGTATTTTTTTTTCGTGCTGTTGTTTTTCGTTTCGGCCAGGACGTTCAGACTTGCCGTTACCACCAGCTTTTAAAAGACGTTAAAATTATGGGCGCAAACGTCGTTCGTAAAAAGTTGCGCATAGATTGTGATACCATCTCCGTATGCGCGCACACATATGCGCTCACAATGTTAAGTATGGGATGCGCGCACGAACTTGCGTTCGCGCAGGGTCACTCGCGTTAGACGTTAACGTGCATCGTATGTGCGAACGTCGTAATACGACGTTCACGCAAACGGTTTTGCCCCTCGCGTTAATGCGTTTGTGCGCACGACAGCTGAGAAAGCACAAACCAGCTGAGAAAGGTTCCCGAATTCCCTGCCATTCGACAGGTTTATTCAGGCGAATCCCCTAGGCTTCAATGTTAAAAATATTCTCGTTTTAATTCAATATCTAATAAACCGTTTGTTATTTTATTCTGCTGTAAAAAGTTTCTTTATCTTCAGATCTTTTAGGGATTTTTCGGGATTTTTTCACAAAAATGTTTTTCCATTTTTTATTTTTTTTTTAAATAGTTTTTTCTTTTTTCTGTAACAGCCCTTTTTATTATCATTCATTGGATCTTATATGTAAATTTCAGACATTTTCGTTCAGTAGTTTCTTTGCAAACAGCGTTTCACTTTTCAAACATTCACGCGTACTGTTTGTTTTTTTCACTCCATTCGTCTGCGGTGTCGAGTTTTTCCGGCGGCTGCTCTGCGCTGTGATTGGCTCCTGCTCGGGTTTCTCCGGTGTGTTCGGCGGGGTTAATGCAGATGTTTTTGCGGGTTTTGGTGTGCCTTCGCCGGGTTTTGCGTTGAGTGTTCATTGGGTTTGCGGCAGCTTTTCCCTGCATTACGACGGCCCTGTGGTGCTTGCTGAATACACCGCAGGGTCGCCGAAATGGGATCGCCAAATCGCACCGAACTGAAGAGAACGAAAAGTCACCTAACGTGCGGTGACTTTTCGATTCTCTTTGAATAACCCTGATAGTATTAAAAATATTGACAGCCCCTCCAATTTTCCTCCCTAGGCCCAGGTTTAGGGCCCTATTTCGATGTTGCCCTTAAGCACAGCGCTTGAGCCATTCAGCAGAACATCTCGAGCGCTTTTTATTTATCTTTTTAACGCAATCTGAAACTTGCGTCTCATATGTAGCATCAGGTTACTGTACATTAGCGTCTCCTAGACTTTGTATGGGAGATGCTAGCTTGGCTCGAGCAGATGGAGAACGAGCTATTAAACCGAGCCTGTTCTCCATATTAGCCTGATGTTCTTCTGAAACGAAGAAAGGTTTTTCAAACCTCTGTGTTATGTGATTGTGCTTCAGCACAATCACAAAATGTTATAATGTAACCCTGCCAAAAAATCCCGTACTCGCCTCCGATCACTCGGTGCAGAGAGCGACATGATCTCCCGCTCCTCTCTCTGCGGCAAAGGTACACTGGGAACAAATAGTGGCCGGTGTACCACCGCCCATCCAAATCTCATACGCGCGAGCTTGTGTCCTGTCTCCATGGAGTCCTACGGACCACCAGGGCTGACAACACTAGCGGTGTCCTTGGCAGGATTAAATGGCAGGTGTTAAATGGCAGGCGCTAATCGAAAGCAGCAGGTGCTCGGGTTTTCCATTAGCGTCTACCATATATTGGAATAGGGCCCCTAGTTGGCCTATGCATGAATCTACACCTGTTGTACATACACCAGCTCTGGTTACGTTTACACCAAGTTTGGAATAGAGCCCTAAGCCTTTACCACAGGCAGCGCCGCGCGTTTATAAACTCCGCGGCAGAGCAGCTCGTTGTGTTTTGCTTACGAAGATGTAGACAAAACCACTGATAATTTTCTCCTGTTTTTCTGCAGCATTTGGCTACTTTTGTCATGGACAAAAGTGACTCCCTCGGCACCGTGGATGAGGCCATCAAGAGATTGTTCCAGTTAGAGACGAAAGACAAGGTCTGGGCCCAGGAAATGATTCTCCAGGTCATGAACACAACCATCAGCCTTCTAGACAGCGCGACACAGGTATGAGCCGGCGGACGTCTGATCCTCCTCGCGCTGCAGGTTTCGTGACCATCGAAATGCAATGTTGCCATTACTGGAAATATGAAGTGGTGGGACTTGGGGGATTATGGTGGAAAAGATGCCATGGTAGCGTCATGTGAGATGACACGGAGGGGTTATCGGCAATCTCGGCACTCCAGATGTTTTGGAAGTACATTTCCCATGAGTCTCAATAAGACATATTAGAGAGGGTGATAACCGTGGGGACGGTGTGGCTTTTCTGCCACACCTGCAACAACAGGCATAAGGGTACTCGCCATTATACACAGACCAATCTGCAAGGTGCCAGGGTCCCCTAAAACTCCCAATTTGTTCAAAGCTATACAACTGAGGGACCAGGCAATAAAGTATGATCTAATAAGAGTTTTATGAGGGCGTAAAATACAATGTTTCGGCTTTGACGAGTCCCCCCCCGAGACTTGAGAAACTCGCCTAAGTAGAGACTCTTTTTATTTCCTAATAAAGTTCTTATGAGACCATGCCAGAGCACCGGCTACCTCTGCTGTGTAACAATGCCAAGTAGGATCTTTGAGGATCTACAAATGGAATGTAGTTGTTCCAGAGGAAAATGGTTAAAAACTGCACATCAGCACGGGCCTGTAGAAGACGGGCCTGTAGAAGACGGGCCTGTAGAAGACGGGTCTGTAGAAGACGGGTCTGTAGAAGACGGGTCTGTAGAAGACGGGTCTGTAGAAGACGGGTCTGTAGAAGACGGGTCTGTAGAAGACGGGCCTGTAGAAGACGGGCCTGTAGAAGACGGGCCTGTAGAAGACGGGCCTGTAGAAGACGGGCCTGTAGAAGACGATTTGCAACATGCGGCTGTTCTCTTCTCCTGTCTGCTGGATACATGGATTGTTATATATTTAATGTGATGAAGAGATGTATATAGAGAAGGAAATGACATTTTTACAGATGTGTTTACGGAGTAGACACGTGATCAGTATTTACTTCCTTAAGGACCTGCTGTCACTTTGCTAAGTGGAAACGGTCCCAGTAGCCAGCGATGTCTCTCACAGTAAAAGAGACCAAACACAGCTTTTGCAAAGAGTTTTGTGCATGTGGCATCGGGTGTTTAGTCAGACATTATCCGTAGGGGCCATTATATGGAATGATATCAAATAGGCACCTGGTGTAAACCGTAGCCATAGATCTCATAACTTCTTGTAGATTCGAAGGCCACCCACCAACAGCTCTGTACGTGAGCAGCGCCAGTCAACCGGGTTAACAGAAAGCAATTGCTTCTTTGTCACCTGCGTCTAGATTGGGGGGTCAGCCACTTTGTCCCTCCCAGATGTTTTGTAAATTCATTTCCCATAAACCTCAGGCAATTTAGGGCCCTATTCCCTACCTAACACTAAAATGGGGAAAATCTGTGCCTGCAGGTTTCCCCATAGCGCCCGCATTTTAGCGTTAGATTCCGGGGCAAGCCCTACACATCGGCTCGCCCCAGAATGCAGCGCTAACCTCAGTGATACTCTGTAGCGCTTCCGCTAGTATCGCCTCCTGGAGTCCATACCATAGGACTCCATGGAGGGTTGCGCTGCCGGCCTGCGTGCGATTGCAGAGGGAGACTGGGTTTGTTTCCAGTCTCACTCTGCTCGCAGCCAGGAGAAGCGTCGGATCGGGCCACCGTTCTCGCCGAGGGATTAGAGGTAGAGTGTAGGATTTATTGGGAGGGGGTTTTAGGGGTTGCTATAATTTTTGCATAAAGAAAACAGCTGGCACCACCTTTTTAGGTGTCACTCAAAGTTTGGCTCGCGCAACGGTGCGGTAACTAGCGCTAGCACTTCGTTATAACTTACTTATCCTAACAGAAATTATTGATTGCGCTTCCCATGTTAAGTATAGGATGCGCAGAGTACAGTAAGCTCGCGCAATCACAGATGTGCTAACTGGATTGTCACAGGTTTAGCGTTAGGAAGGCAATATTGAGAGTCACTTATCATGGTGATAACACTTACTCATCCGAAGGCTACAGTTAGCGATCGCTAAAGAGACCTTAGGAGCAGCATAGGAGATGTAATTTCAAAACATCCGGAGGGCCAGGTTTGCTGACCCATGGCCTAGATATTCATTGGCAATCTTATCCTAGCTCTAGATAAATGCATGTTCTTGCACAACATTTTCTTAATGGAATGTAAATCCATTGTTGGGCCCAGCTGAGATACTTGTTTGAGTGAAGTTTGACATGTGTCGGAAAGGGTTGACTTCCCCCAAAACCAAAGCAGCCTATTGATCACAAAACTGCAAATGGAATTCAATAAAAGATGAAGGACCCAGCTCTGCAATCTGTAAAACCAGTCTATTGGGCTATTGGCAAGGTTTCGGCTGATGCAACAGCCTTTCTCAAACTCGCCGCCAATTGGTATTTTGGTTCTGAGCTTGAGAAAGGCTGTCGCAGCAGCCGAAACGTTTCAAACAATCCTGCTAGCCCAATAAAATAGTCTTCTTACAATCTGGCCTGCTGGTTTCTTTCACCTTTTTAATGTCATGTGGAGTTTTCTCTGGTCTCTCCATGGTTTTTTTGGGGCACCATCTGACTATGAACTGGTTAAACCTGTGCGTGCACATCCCTTCACATGTTTATTGAAGTACAAATGGAGACTTAAACTTGCCGTTTCAATGACTGGTTTTAAGCATCACGTTTGACAATGCTGACCATGTTTTGTTTGATCGTAACAGGAAGAGCTGGAAAACTTTTCTTTATCCATTGTCGAACACTGTCAGAGCATTCAAGGGCCCCCTCGTCATCCACAAGTTCTGCTCATAGTGTGTCAGGATGCCGAGCAATCGAAGCCCGATATACACTTCTTTAACTGTGACATGGAGGTACGGATATAGACATTCATGAATTCTGAGTAGGTTGGATACATACCTAATAGAAAATGATGTATACACGCATATATGTACAGTATATACACATGTTTTTCTTCCCATTTATCAATCATTTACATTACAAGTGTATATATCATTATAGAAGTTAAATGCGTTAAGCTGTAATGATTTGAAAAGGATCAGACAATGGGGAAACAAACCATCTTTTTTAAGAGAAGCTTCATAATAATAATTCTACGTCTCTTTAATGTACAATTAATGCCTGTATATGGGCTCCCAGCCTGCATCAGTAAGGTCACCTAGCACAAACTAGACTATTTTATATTTAGAAGAGTTTCTGCAGCGTGTGAATTCAGTATTATGTGCATAAATGCAATTTCTAACATTTAAGGCGTTGTTTAGCATCAACCATTGCAGACAAAACTGCAAAGGGTATTGTACGCAGCTTTATAGCGACTGAAAATCCTGTACAGTTGCTCTGCATGAAGTGGAGCGTTCACTTAAAGCCATTGTAGACAAACTTATTTCTCCCAAGGCTGTTAAGAGGTAGTATAAAGGTAGTGGAGGTGTTCTATGGCTCTGCAGCTCTGTTATACATTCGAACACCTCCAATAGGACCTCTAAAAGAGAGAACCTTAAGAAAGGATTACTGCTCCCCCCCTCCATCTGCTTCTTAGTTAACCCAGGAAAGAATACGTCTTGCTTACAACCCTACGTTGTAAAAGCGTCCTATCAGAACTAAGATCAAAGCGTGAAAAAGGTGTCTGCACAATATATTTTAAAAGACGACTGATTATCCCTTTTTATGCAGGCGGAGTTGGTTCATGCAGACATCGAAAGCGCTCTCGCAGACATCAAGCACGGCAATAAAATAAGACTACAAACACTCAAGTAAGTATCACCTGTGTTACAATTAGACACTTTGCTGATGTTGTTGGCGTTCTGTCCTCTGCATGTATCCGTGTCTTGTGAGTGTCACGTTACCTCTGTCAACTAGTGGCTTTGGGAGACATTGGCCTGGATAAACTGCTGAGAGTGAGCTGCCTCTCTACGGAGCTGAGGGGGCAGTGAGACTCGCTCCATCTCATTTCACTGTGTATTACTAGGACCTCACAACAAGGCGTCATTGTAAAATCGTTGTGTCTACGCAGACATGAAACACAAGTCAGGATGTCCATCACATTCTGTGGCATGCCGCCATGGTGAATGACCGTTGTGAGTGGAACCCTCTGCTCACTCCATGCTCCCAGTTGCAGGCCGGCACACTGACTGAGAAGTCGGCTCGCCGACGTCACCACTGAAGGCCGACTGAGCTGCGTGATGGTCCCCATGGGGGAAGAAGATGGTGACTTCTGGCAGTGGAGCAGGGCAAGTCCGGTCACTATCTCTTCAAGATTTTGGTCTTTAAGACCAACGAGATACCCATACCCTAGTGCAGGGGTCAGCAACCTTGGCTCCCTGATGTTTTGGGAACTACATCTCCCACGATGCTCGGTCACCCATTAGGCTGACTGACCCACATGAGAAATGTAGTTCCCAAAACATCAGGGAGCCAAGGTTGCTGACCCCTGCCCTAGTGGGACAACGTAGGCAAAGATCACATTCAGTCTATTCTTCCTACAATTTGTACATGTGAGATTTCTATCAGACTGTTCCAGTACATGGATATTTTGGTATGTTTTACGTAAGTAGACGGCACACAAAGAGGGGTCTGTTCTACAGGTCTCGATCAGTTTCCTCTATTCCATCATGTGCCGAATATCGGAGGATCGTCCACGCTCTACTGAAGCACATGCTTCCTTGTTAATTCCTCTATTTGCTCCGACAGAACCTCGATTCAGTAAAACTACTTTGGGTTTTCCAAAGAAAACAAGCGAAACCTGTACGGACAAGATGTTACGAGATCTAGCTAAACATCAGATACGTCCAATCCACTGGGTCAACATAGACACTTAAAGAAAAACCCATAAATGCAGAAGAGATGATCTTATGGCCATGTAACGGGGTTTCCTTAGCAGTTCTGAACGCCTTGTAGGCAATATCTGCATAACAGACAAAGTCTGAGTCAAGCAGGAGTTGTAAAAGTTAATAAATGGCAAAAGAAGAAATGCAACACATAAGCAAATAAGGTGTGGAAGGCATTTAAACTGTGTATCAAGGTTACAGCAGAAATCGATTTTAGTCCACCATGCAGCTCGCTGCACACCATTAAACCGTTCGAGTTTTCTGCTTTGTGATTCACGTGGAAGAGTCACTGGCTTACGTTTTGTATTTCAGAGCAAATCAGGAGAGGATAAAGCAGCGCGAGTCAATTCTGCCACCTCACCCACCCGGTACTGCCCCCAAACCAGCCTTCAGAGACAACAAAAACCGTGTGATGGCACCCTCTGCAGCAAATGATAGCGGTAAGATCCTGTTAGACAGGTTACGGTTTTATTGGAAGTCACCTGACCGTTTCCTCTGGAAAAATAAATAACGGTTTGCCGTTTTCTTGTGATTTTACATCGGATTTTGCTGAGGTGTAAAACCTCTCCAGAGGACCAGACTTTGCTACTCAGGACAAATTCCTAGTAAAGGGAATCTAGTTCTACTCTTTCTTGTGCATCTGTTTGTGGAGCGATAAAGCACATTTTGAATATGGCCGGCCTAGGGCTGGGCGATTTCCATGAGTTTGAGGTCGACCTCGATTTTACTTCTATGAAAATCGAGGAATTTGTTTTTTTTTTAATTGAGGGAACGCCTTCCGAACCTGTCGACTCGTCTTTGCCGTTACTCAGACAGATACTGCGTCAATGAAGAAAAATCCTGAATCCTCGAATTTCATGAAAAAGTTAAATCAAGATCAATCTCCATTCGAGGAAATCTGTCTTTATTGCCCGGCAGAGCTGGCTGGTTAAATTTGATTGACAAGAATAGGATGAGTTTCAGCTTCTCCAAATTCTGCGCCAGAACTTAACAGTAGGACTTGGCACACGTGCAGTAGAGTAATCTCCAGGTTTCAATGTTGGAGTTTAAAGTACATCTGTCATGCCTAACATAAGTTGGGCCCACCTGACAGGGAATCACTCCTCATGTGCATGTGTGTGAACAACCAAAAAAATTATTTAGGCTGCACAATCCAATATATATAAATAAACCGGTGCCCCCACGTATGTGGAGAGCAGAGGCGTAGCGTGTGTGGTCAGTGCCCGGGGCAAGGCAAGAATTGTGCGCCCCCTCAACCTGTGGGCACGGTAACACACCCTGTATCCCTTCTACCAGTAGAGTATTGACCCCCTTGCCCCACAAGCACATGTTTTGTATATAAACAAAATACTGATATAATAAAAAAATTAAACACACATGCCCCCACGCTATCCCACTGCTACCAGTCACCCTGTCCCAGTATACCCTTGTATAGTTCCACTCTCAAATTATACCCATTCACTCTCTCCCAGTACCCCCGCTCGACTCGAGCCCTGCCCCACCCTCTCCCAGTACCCACAGTCACTCTCTCTCCAAGTACCCCCAGTCACTCTCAGTACCCCCAGTCACTCTCAGTACCCCCAGTCACTCTCAGTACCCCCAGTCACTCTCAGTACCCCCAGTCACTCTCAGTACCCCCAGTCACTCTCAGTACCCCCAGTCACACTCTCTCAAGTACCCCCAGTCACACTCTCTCAAAGTACCCCCAGTCACACTCTCTCAAAGTACCCCCAGTCACACTCTCTCCAAGTACCCCCAGTCACACTCTCTCCAAGTACCCCCAGTCACACTCTCTCCAAGTACCCCCAGTCACACTCTCTCCAAGTACCCCCAGTCACACTCTCTCCAAGTACCCCCAGTCACTCTCTCTTTCTCTCCCAGAACCCCCCAGTCACTCTCTCTTTCTCTCCCAGAACCCCCCAGTCACTCTCTCTTTCTCTCCCAGAACCCCCCAGTCACTCTCTCTTTCTCTCCCAGAACCCCCCAGTCACTCTCTCCCAGTACCCCTGAGTCACCAGTGTCTGTGAGCAGACTACTTGCTGATCCCTGATGGAAAATATTAGTGGTTCAAATTTCTTTTGAAATTTTGCACCCCCTAAGAAAATTGCCCCCGGGGAGACCGCCCCCGAGGCCCCCCCACACTACGCCACTGCTGGAGAGGCCAACTCCCAGCATACATATGCACACAAGAGATGATAGAGGCATCCCAATTCAAATTCAGGAAGGCTTTATTGGACTGACATCAGACAGATACAACGTTTTGAGTCTTTTTCAAGTTGCAAGATTTGAAAAACTCTCATTTGAGAGTTGATACAATGTCTCTGATATCCAGGCCAGCGAACCTCTCCAGTAAGTGTCCTTGGGCAAGACACCTAACGGTACATACTCGCCACCCAGGACATACTTGAAAAAAAGAGAAATCTCAATGTATCCTTCCTGGTAAAATACTTTCTCAAAAAAAAAAAAAATGGAGCGCCCGTGTCCTCTTTTCTGGATAAGCTCTCTAGCATGCTGACTGAGAAGTCCGCAAATTGATGTTGCCACCAAGGGCCAGTTATACAATTACAGCTCCGCCCACAAAAGGGGAAGATGGCGGCGCCCAGTGCTGGGCTCCTAGCAAGTCGGGTCAGCGATTTCATCTCAAGGAATGAGCTATTGCATTGATTTTTGTGATCAATGCATTATGGACCACCTGATGGGATCTCCTGGAGAGATTGAAATTGTCGATGACAAATTCACTTTAACAGGTTTCTATGATGCTCTCCAGTGGTCAGAAGTGGCCAGAATCTGACCCAAAAAACCAACAGGTCTATTCACTAAAGGGTGAAGTCAGGAGAATTGGTAGAAGTGAAAAATCTAGGTCAAAATAGCCAAACCACAAAAATTGTCCCATTTCTTACTTTCCAAATTGGCTATTTGGTCTAGATTGTTCTCTTCTCCTGCCAATTCTCCTGAGCTTCACCCTTTAGGGAATAGACCTGCAAGCCTGCAGGATCCATGTCTCAATTCAGGACAGCACTGTGTATAGGCCTAATAAATAATATAATCGTCCTGATTAGCTTACCTTTTTATAAAATAACCCATTGTATGTCTCGTTTGTGTATTTTAATATATAATAATCATTTTGCTGTAAGCATTCTGTTCGTATGCATAAAGAGTTTTTTGGAAAGGGGGTTAAACTACAGCATTTCCTTTTTTCTTGCACTCGCTTTATTCTGTCCTGTTTTTACTATCTGCTCTAGCTGGTACCATGACTAGGTTAATGAAGACCAAAAAAACCCTCTTTTTATTCAACAGACTTTGATCAGCGGAGTAACGTGTCTCAGGAGACGGAGGAGTCACGCGAAGCTTTAGCAAAAAAAATTGAAAAAGAAACCGTAAGTGAAACGCATTATTTTTCAGTGTTGAGACTTGCAGCAAGTCATTGTGTGACGCCTGTTATTATCTTCAGCGCGCCGAATTGTAGCCCAGGGTATATACTTTGTAGACATATCTATAAACCTATAATCCCCCCCCCCATATCTACGTTCTTGTGGCCCAAAATATCTACACCAGGGGTCGGCAACCTATGGCCCACCGCCCCTGTTGTTAAGGCCCGCGGGTGTCTGTGATAAAATCACGGACACCCGGCCCGCGAAAAAAATCCAAAACCACAGGCATTTTCTGGGATTTGGATTTGCTTGGTGCAGCGGGCTCCGCCAAAATGGTGGGGGGCACCCCCCTGCTGATGACAGTGACCAGCCTGCAGCTCCCATTGACGGAGGAGCAGGAGAACCCACCTCCTCCATAATCACCTCCCATGCTGCCAGCGGCAGCTCGCCTCTAGGGAGAAGAACGGCCGGCGGAGCAGCAGAGGAGAGAGCTGGGGGCAAATATATCCATATGAGCTGTGGGCAATATATACCCATGAGAGCTGGGGGCAATATATGCCCATTTGAGCTGGGGGCTACACCCTCTGCAACCAACCCTGGGCTCTATTCCATAGTTGGTGCTAATGTAGAATCTCAATACGTAAGTGTTAGCATTAGGAAGTTTAACGTCTGGCATCGATATTCCAATCCTGACACTAAACTGGGGTGAATTCAGTTTGCGCCTCGCAGCTTGCGCAAGCTTACTGTTCTTTGCGCTCCCTATGTTAAATATAGGAAACTCAATCTATTTTTAGCATCTCGATAAGTGAGGTATTACCAGGTGCTGGCACAAATTACCACCGGAACCTCCTAAATGCTGGTGTTAAAGGATTTCGCATTCGCAGAATCATTTAACACACTCTCTAAAAAAATAAATAAAATAAAAATCCCATACTCACCTCTCATCCCGCTGCAAAAAGGGTGGCCCGATCCGCCGCTTCTTCTCGCCGGGTGCAGAGTAAGACTGGGAACAAATAGTTCCTAGTCTCTCTCTTCGATCGCTCCGCATCGCTGTGTGATCGCGCGGCCTGGAAGCGCAAGGTTCCATGGAGTCCGATGGACTCAAGGAGCAGAGACTCACGGCGGCACGGAGGTGCTACTGCTGGTATCAGGGAGGTTAGCGCCGCGTTCCCGTGAGATACCACCTTCCCCAGAATACGACATTAACATGGAGAGGGTAAGGGAAAATCTGCAAGCGCACATTATCCTGCTTACCGTTGCCATGTAAGCGTCAAGCATGGTATAGGGTCCCTGTCTTTTCCAGCCAATACTGCAGTGGCGGCAGATGCTTTTTTGTACAGCCACCACTTTCCTGTGCCGTACTTTGTCTGCATTGCGCCTGCCGAACCTTTCAAGCTCTGCTCTGCCCGTGCTCAGACGGACGGTCCATCATTAAAAAATTCAGATTTGCTCAATTTTTGTAAGAGTAAAATTGAGGTCGGCTTTAAATTTGCTTTAATCGTGACATTATAGGAAATCGTCCAACCCTACTTCTGGTCAAGTTCCTTTTTGTGTTTTTTTTTCTTTTAACTTCTCTCCATCACATAGTAAAGGTCATCGTTTTTAGTTTTCACTAACATGCTGCAGCACCTGATTTGGCTTTTCCTTTATCTTCTGTAGAAAGCTGCCCGTGTCTCTCTTTTTTCCCTCCACCGATTCTATTGATCTTTTACTCCCTCTCTCTGCCTAAGTAATTAGAGCGAGGGAGTAGACGAATGCCTTTGATTTACATAAACCTGGACTGAGGAGGAAGTGTCCTCCAGAAAAATGTGATGTGACTTCAGATAAGGAAAACAATTTATTTTTATATTCCGTTATCTTCTGTTCACTGGAGAAGAGCAATTCTGGGACAAAGTTCTGAAAGAAATCCGGAGGAACATTGTAATTCTTTTCATGGCGATTGCCCAACATATAGAACTTTGCCTTGAAATTGCTTTTATGTGGAACTCCCTGTGCATCTCTGATCCACTAAACCAGGGGTCAGCAACCTACCGTTGTATTGGATCTACATCTTCCATGATGCTCAGACGTCCATTAGGTTGGGTGAGCCTCTTGGGAAATGTAGTTCCAAAACACCTGGAGGGCCAAGGTTGCTGACCCCCCCGCACTAAACCTATCAATGTGGCAGAAAGTAAAACCTCAGGGCAGAGTTGTGCAGAGGGGGGGCGGCGGTGCGGTGGCCCTGGGTGTCCACTTCAGGGGGGCATCCAGGCACTTGCCCACCCCTGGGAAAATCTTACGGATGGCCAGTGCAAACTGAAGCACTGCAGTGTCTACATCCTCCATTTTCACTGTCAGTGCGCGGCTGCCGTCATATGATTGTCGGGCAGTGAGGCAGTGCGCCTGCGCCGGGCTGCTGCCTGTCACGTGGGGGCGGGAGTCGGGAGAGGCGCAATAGCAGGAGGCCAGGGCTCCACAATGTCTACAGGACTATGGGACCACTTGGACCATGTAAGCTGGAGCCGATATATATCCCTGTGAGCTGGGGGCAATATATATATCCATGTGAGCTGGGGGGCAATATATATATCCATGTGAGCAGGGGGCAATATATATATCCATGTGAGCAGGGGGCAATATATATATATCCATGTGAGCAGGGGGCAATATATATATCCACGTGTGAGCAGGGGGCAATATATATATCCACGTGTGAGCAGGGGGCAATATATATATCCACGTGTGAGCTGCTGGGGGAAAATATATCCACGTGTGAGCTGCTGGGGCAAATATATCCACGTGTGAGCTGCTGGGGCAATATATCCACGTGTGAGCTGCTGGGGCAATATATTAATGTGAGCTGGGAGGGGGGTATCCTGGGACCATGGTATGGAAAGGGTTCGCAGGGCTGCACCGATGGGGTGCCATGTGTGTGTATTTCCACATCTATATGTCCTTGAAGGTCGAGTGAGATGTTATTGGAAAGGCCTTTTTTTTATTTCCTCGTTCAATAGATATATATTTAAAATGTCTTCCTTTCTCGCATGTCTTACTACTAGATCTTGTACTTGATTTGGTGGGGGGCATGCAATCAAAGGGTTGGCCCCACGCATCAAAAGCCCTCTGCACGCCACTGCCTCAGGGCATTGAAAGTAGACACGGTGCTCATCAGGTTAAAGACGCCTTGTCTTGTTAGATCTTTGCCTTACGGGTATTTTTATTACAGCAAGTTTTAAACTGCACGCTGGACGATATTGAGCTCTTTGTGGCCAAGCTTCAGAAAGCAGCCGAGGCTTTCAAGCAGCTAAACCAGCGGAAGAAAGGAAACAAGAAGAACAAAAAGAAAGCACCTGCAGGTAACAATCCACCTCCTGTACATTTTCTATTACAATAGGAGCGAAACTCTTGAAGGATGAAAAGAATGCTGCTTCTAGGTGAACGTCACATTTGCAAAAAGCAACTCCCTAAGCCCCGTGTTGCTCACTCGTATCCTTTACATGCAGTTAAAGCAACAGTAGATGAATTGTTCAGTGTGGGTTTGTCGTACAAACCTCTTTGTATTTAGAGGCTTACAAGCGGGGCTGGCGCAAGACACTGTGCTGCCTGGATCCAAGGATGAAATGCTACCCCCCAAAAAAAAAAAAAAAAAAATGCGCCGTGCATGAGCCTATCAGAGCTCCACAGCAATAAAACTCACAGTAATGGGCTGTGTGTATGAGCATATCAGAGCTCTACAAGAATAAAACTCACTGTAATGTGCAGTGTGTGAGTTTATCATAGATCTCCATAGCAATAAAACTCACAGTAATGTGCGGTATGTATGAGTGTATCAGAGCTCTACAAGAATAAAACTTGCAGTAATGTTTGGTGTTCCTAGTTGAGGCAAAAAATGCTGCCCTTGACAAAGTGTTGCTTGGAGCCATGGCTCCATCTGGCCCCATGTACAGGCCAGCCCTGCTTATAAGTCTTCCTCTAAGTTGAGCCAATGTGACAGGAGGTGAGGGGAGAAGAGAACAGGCGGTGAAAATTGGGGATTTGGTTTGTTTTCAGACACTTAGAAAACAAATAAGCAAAAATATGTGATCTGGTCAAGTGTTTTCACAATGTGTTTATAAATATAGAATAATAAAACCTTTGTTCGATCTTTGCCGGACTTAATGTTTCCTTTAAAAAAAAATCCGTTCCATTTAGTTGTTTATATATATATATATATTGTTTAATTTTTTTTGTCATAGAGGGTGTCCTGACACTACGGTCAAGGCCACCAACAGAACTGGAGTTCATAGACTGTTATCAGAAGATCAAGCTGGCTATAAACCTCCTGGTAAGAGCAAATCCTGGCTATATTCCACACGTGTACAAGCTGGCAACAATATCATTGGTCCTACATAATCCAAACAGCTGCTTCTTTGTGATACAGGAGGTTTCAGAGTCACAAGAATTCATACTTGTAAATGTCCGAGGAAAGCTATGACACTGTGATGCAAAAATTACATTTAAGAGCCATCATAATAAGTGTTTGTTGCTTAATTTGACCCATCTGTGCATTCACTTATACCCGACTTGCAACAACTAGAACACCCATCATTGTAAAGAATCGATAATTCTACTTTTGAATGGTCTCTTGGGTCGGGGACTAGTGGTTTTATGTAAACCCTGTTACAGTAGCCCCGCAGTATAAATCTTTATTAATGTATGCACTATTTGACAGAGAGCTCCATCTACAGACCAAAATGTGCTGCTGCAGCTACAGTTCAGCCGGGACTGCACGGTTTCCAAGAGGAGGCAAAAACGTGCCCCAGCTGTTCATCTCATTCTAGCACATCCGCTGTAGTGTCTGATTGGCTGGGACTTTAGGGGCACATTCTGGAGCCACTAAATACAATTCCTTTCCATCGTTCCAGCATTTGACCAGATCATCTTAACTCAATCTCTGGCCATAGCATGTGCTTTTGCTGATTGTGTTAAGTCAATCTTGGTAGTAAAATATTTAATAAATTGTACTCTCCACTCCTGTTGAATAGGTCCTCTAAGGTGTAGGTGTGTGTATGTATTCGGGAAGTGCATGGCTGAAAAATTTGTTTAGTTTAGTTTCGTTACGTTTTTAAATCCTTTCGTTTTCGGAATTAATTTCATTTCGGATCGATTCGAATTTCATATATCAATTTGATAGTTGATATCCATTTGAATTTTGGATCACTAACTAAAAACCCAATTAATCATATTTTGCTGTTAAAAGAAAAGCTAGGGTTAAGTTTTAAGCTGTGTCACAGATTTAGTATTTGAGTCAAATTAAACAGTGAAACTAATTTGTTTCATTAAGTCCTTTGCTGCCTATTACTTGTAAGTTAAGATCAATTCGATATTTGATAGCTCATTTCAAATTCAATAGTTGATATCAGTTATTCAAATTTTTCTTTTATGATGATGACACAGTGTAAAACGAAATTAATTAGTTATATACCGTCTCGAATTCATATCGTATCGATTCGTTATTCGGAAGTACTTCTGAATACGAATTAGCAAATTTCGTTCCAAATTCCGATTTTTCCAAAACTAATGCACATCTCTAGTGTGTGTGTGTGTGTGTGTGTATAATTGCAGAAGACATTTACACATCCCAGCAATTCAGAGAACTGTTTGCAGCGCTCATGTACTACATTCCCCATCTGTAGCAAAGAACTCTGGGTATAGTCATTTTTATTCAAAGTGTAATTTTCCTCTTGCAGTGCAGGTTTCAGTTGAAGGTTTTACACTTTTCGTTTTGTTGTATCATTATGTACTATCATTTTGCTACAGTTTTCACTCTCCTTTTCCATTTCTCAAACTTTTTATTCTGCCTCTTTCACCTATCCGTGTTTTTAACTCTTTTTTTCAAGAACTTTTTTGTTCGTTTTGTTTCAGGCGAAGCTAAAAAATCATATTCAGAATCCTAGCTCAGCTGAACTGGTCCATTTTCTATTTGGGCCCCTTAAACTAGTAAGTACACCTCTGCACGCAGATGGGGAGATGATGCGAACATGTGTTTTATGTTTTTGACTAGGTACAATTATCAGCTTCATCAAAATGGATTTTGGTTTTGTTTTTGCTTTTTTTGTATAGATAATTGAAAGCTCAGGAGGTCCAGACCTGGGCAGGACAATTACCTGCCCGCTGCTATCCAAAGATGCTACAGATTTGCTGAAGGGACACTTAACCCCTACAGAGATGAAGATCTGGGATGCTCTTGGCGATAAATGGACAAAATCCAGGTGAGTGGAGGGGTATCCAAAAAAAAAACCCACCTGCTCATGCGCCTTCACCTTCTGCCTGTCCTTTTCTCCATAGTTATACAAAGGAAAACATCACATTTCCTTACCTAAATTTTATTGAACATCCAAATCGCAGCAGCATCATCCCATCCTAACGTAACTTACATCTTTTCATGACCGAGGCCACAAGTCACAAAATAGATTCTAAACATTGGCAGCTGATTTTTTTTAAAATGGTACAATAATGAAACTTGACTGTACTAGACTGAGCATGTCTAAAGTGGCCTAAGAATGGGCAGGTTTCAGAAACGCCCCACATTTTGCACATGCTCAGTAGCAATTTTGTCCAGATGTGTAAAAAAAATTAAAACAAACCCTACATTGTTTGTAACTAAGCCGTTAAGACAAAGATGCTTAAAAGTAAAGCAGGCGAGTGACCATGAGAGTGTCTCATACTTATTCAGAGTTGTGATTACTGTTGTGCTTTGCATTTCAGGGCAGAATGGCCGAGAGAGCCTCTCATTCC
Organism: Leptobrachium leishanense; assembly: GCA_009667805.1. Classification (NCBI taxonomy): domain Eukaryota; kingdom Metazoa; phylum Chordata; class Amphibia; order Anura; family Megophryidae; genus Leptobrachium; species Leptobrachium leishanense. The sequence continues at coordinate 73,569,492 of CM019072.1, read as the reverse complement.
ACAGTATATTCCCCGATTTAATAACGGTTGGATTCCACCAGTAGATGTCTTCCAAGGAGCACCCTGGGAGCTGGATATTGGGCCTCCACTAGAACCTCTTCGGTCCCGTATCCTAGATGAGGTGAGTGCAGGAGCAGTGACTATTATATTGCATAATATGTGCAGCTTTGTATTTTCACTGAAATGCCTTTCGCCATTTTGGCTCCCTCAATCACTGGTAAAAATCAGCTGTGTTTAGTGTCTGTTATTGATCCTTAAAGAATGTCTGTTTGGAAAAAATGACTTTGTGAGCTTCTCAAGATCACGTTCCGGTCGTGTATGGTCATTTCTCTGTTTCTGCATGTGGGTTTTGCCTAGCAACAATTCGCATTTATATGTTGGAAAAAGGGTGTGTGTGTGTGCGAAACTCATTGATTTTATTTTTTTTTTGGATTCTTTTTTTTTTTTTATCCTGTAACAGACCTTTTTATTTTTTTAAAGGACATTTTTTTATTTAGATACATTTTAATGGATTTTTATTGGTTTAGACGAGTACAGTTTTTGTTCATTTCGACGCGCACTTTGGGGACCCTGCCGTGTATAGTGAATTCACTGCAGGGTCGGCGAAATGGAATGGCCGTAGCGCACCGAACGTTGCTGAACTAGAAACCACTGAAATTTGAGCGCTTTCTGAATAACCGCTATAGTGTCAACTTTACAATAGAATAACCATGAGGCACAGTGAACTAAGCTGGTGGTGTCCTAAACCCAGAGGTGGCCCTAGCGTTTGTGAGGCCTTAGGCAACACTCAGATATAAGGGCCCTCTTGTTTTGATAAAAAAAATAATCCAGAAATGAGCCCAATAAATTTTAATTAATGACGGATCCCCATACCCTCTTGGCAGATGGGAGCAGGAGAATGCAAGAGTGTGTGTATTTCTTCAGAATATCCGCATGCGTCTAAGTGGCATTTGCAAGATGACATTCGACTTAAGATACATCATGAGAGGCCCTTAGCTGAGTGAGGCCTAAGGCGGTTGCTTATTTTACCTAATTCTAGAGCCGCCTCTGCCTATACCGAGAGCATTTTATACTGGAGGTCCGTTATATTGGCTTTACATATGTAACAGTACAAGTATGGTGCTTGCTAGTTATTTTTAATGCATAGAATTTCCTTGTGAATAAACTCTGTTAAATCTATTACAGCATCCAAAACCACAGGAAATTCACCAAGCACCCATTTCACAAAGGACAAACGTAAGTAGCATTCTCAAAAATCCATTGATTATGTTGTGCCTATATTTATTTCAAAAGGTTTTCTTTTTCTTTTTTTCTCCTGCCTGACTCGCATCACGCTCCCCGTCTCCGTTTTCTTAGGCATATATCTTTATACCTATACTTTATATTTATTTAAAAAAAAAAACATTTTCCCCCAAAGGGGAGTCGCCGGTACCTACTAGGCCGTGTTCCACATTATAGGGGTTATTCAAAGAGAGCTGAATTTGCCACCGAATTGCACCGAATGGTGAATTTCTCTGTACGATGCAATTTCGTGTGAATTCAGCTATTCAAATAGCTGGCAGTTCGCCAAATATTGGTGAATTGCCAGTGAAATATGGTGCAATTCAGCAGCAGTGAAGTTCCCCATAGAGAAGTAATGGTTAATCTATTCAGAGAAAGCCGAACAGCCACGAAAAGTTGGCGAAATGCCCTGATTTTCAGTGCTTTCGTTCGACTGTTTTAAACAAGTGAATCCCATAGGTTTCACTGTAAAAAATAAAAATTTCTATTTTTTTATTCAACCGTTTATGCTTTTCATTTGCAGCATTTTTCGGGATTTTTGTTGGTGAAATTTTTGATTCAGATATTTTTTTCAATTCTGTAACACACCTTTTTCTTGTTGTTCATAGCACCTTATGTATTATTTCCATGCATTATTGAAAAAAAAAAAAAACTTTTTAAAAGTTGCTTTTTCTTTTTTTTTATCCCTGTTCGGTGGCTTGTCGGCTGCATTCTGCGGATAGTCGGCTGCGTTCGGCGGTCTCTCAGCGGCATTTGCCGGATCGTCGGCTGCTTTCAGCGCTTTGTTCGGCAGATCCCTTCAGTGCACATCGGGAACCCTGCAGTGAATGCTGAATTCACTGCAGGGTCAGTGAATTAAGGGCGCCGAAGGAGAGGGCACCCAAATTTCTCTGACAAATCTTAAGGGGTTATTCAGAGAGCACCAAGATTTCAGCTAAGATTTAGTCACAGACGGACTTTTTTCCGTACCCACTTGGCACGGCTAATTGTGCTAAATCGTTTCTCCTTTTAAGACTAGTTTCTTTTTTTTTCTTTAATCAAATGTTGTTTGTTTTATATCAGTGTTTCCCAAACTTGTCCTCAGGTTCCCCTAACAGGTCAGGTTTTGCAGATCACCTTGGGGAAATGCAGACTGAATCCTGCAATCACTGCGCAGCAAATCATATAACCTGTGCTGTGCTTCAGATATCTGCAAACCTGGCCTGCCAGCAGGTCCTGAGGACAGGTTTAGGAAACCCTTTTTTAGATGGCTGAGATGTTTAACGTTGGTACAGGTTTTCTAGTTTTTTGGGAGGATCAGGTTCAGATCCTAATCCTATGTATGATCAGCTTCCATATTTGGAAATCTTGTAGCCATCGATACTTTGTCTCTCTTTTTTCTTTTACTTTTTCACGACTTTGTCTCCTCGTATGACACCGAACGTATAGACAATGCCCTTGAATTTACTGTCCAGCAAACTTTATGAATCGGAGCGTGTGTTTCCTCCCGTTTCAGATTCAGATGCCACCACCCAATGGAAATCCTTACAGGACACCTTCATTCAAACAAAGCCAACCCGAGAAAATGCCAGAACCTGCCCCACCCTCAAAGCTCATGAGGTATGTGCGGCAGGCATTGTGGCTTTTTGTGACAAATGCTCAAAACCTGGAAGCGAACCAGCTTCACGTTCGCTAATCCGACGGGGATTTATTGTATAGAGTTTCCAAAAGCTTCCTTTCCCACACCAACCTGTTACCATTGGCATAGACGTCTGTGCCAACAGCAGATCTCCGACTAATGCTAATGTCTGACGAACGCAGTCTGAGCGCACTCGGCGTGCGTGCATAACGGACAGACGTACTGACGGAAGATACTGTAGACACCACACGATCCATTTTTGTTGACGGACGTAGAAAAAAAAGGGGGAATTATGGGAAACCAAATTAATTTGAAAAGGACATGAAAAGCCATTTTGTGCGTCAAGGTGCTGGACGTCGCAAATGCACTGCGTCTGACATCTCCTCACACACACAGAATACTACGCGGATGTGGTGCACTCTGTGTGTCCGTGGTAGCAGTATTACGTTCTTACCTATCTTGCGTCCATTTGCCACGTGCGTTGTGCGTGCGCAGTTCGGTGCGCACGTACTTCGTGTGTGGGTCTCTATTGATCATAATTCTATGCTACGATGGACGTTAAACTGTGCGGCGACACAGACGTGATCACTGCGGGCATCTGACACGGGCCTTAACTGGAGGCAGCAAGACCATCAGGCATCAGCAACCTTGGCCCCACAAGTGTTTTGAAACTACATCTCCCGTGCACCATGCATTGGTTATAGACGGAGCCTCATGGGAAATGTAGTTTCAAAACATCTGGTGAGCCTAGGTTGCTCACACGTCATAGATCACTCTCTACCTCCCCCTGCTGGCTAATCAGTGCAGGCAACAAAGTCGTCAGGTCAGCAAAGCATACGTCCATGTTGGGGGATGCATTTTCCACATAGGGGACAGTGTGTTGGTAAAGAGCGAGAAGCGGATGGAACATGGAGCAGTCATGGTTGTGGAAGCCGCTTCATCTCATGGCTGAGGCAGGTACAGATGTGACGCCTCTGTAAACAAGAAAATGTAAATCTGATGTTCGTGATCAGTAGCCTGTCCATGGGATATTACTTGGATTTTTTTTGTTCCAGGATTGGTCCACTCATAGTTTTACGTTAGCAGAAGAGGGCTGGCAAATGTTGGCCTGGGGGGCACTTACTAGCTGTTGAAACTCTCCCAAAAAAACATTAAGGCTGGCCGTCCACTGGGACCGTATTTGTGCGATGGTGGGATCATCAGATATCGTCTGAAGTCGTCCGACCGATCCCGCAACATGGAGGAGATTCAGCCCTCTTCCACTGCATCCGACTTCCATCGGATGATTTCTTGCGATCTTACAACAGATTAGCGATCTTTCACATTTAAATGGGATTTCTCGGACGACACCAGGACGATCTGGTACAATTTACAGGAAAAAGATGAATTGTATAGTTAAACCGTCGAGCCGCTGTAGGGAAATTGCCCCATAGAGAAGTGATTAATTTCGACAGCCCATACGATTCAATGTACAATTATATTTTTGTTTCTATTTTTATTTTTTATTCAACCATTTATACTTTTCATCCGTAGCAAAAAGTCTTATTTATTGAATTTTTTGGGAATTTGAGTATTTATTTGTACTTTAGGCAAAAAAAATATTCAAATTTTAAAAGAAATAAAAAATAGGCTTTTTTTCCTGGCCAAATGCGGAGGTTTTTTTTGTGTTTTTTTTACCTTCAGTCCGGCGGTGCTGTCCTTGGTGCTGAAACCTATTTCAGCACCAAGGACAGTTTTTTTTTTTTTCAACTGCATCCTTCGACAAGGTTTTTTTTTTCCCTTCTCTGCATTTGGCAGTGCTGTCCTTGGTGCTGAAACCTCTTGCAGCACCAGGGACAGGTTTTTTTTTTTCCCCTGCCGTGGTTTTTTTGCTTTGGCTGCATGTCCGTCGTTCGACCTGGGTCATCCACAAACACTTCCAGTGGACGACCCTGGTCGTGCGACGGTGTTGTTGTAGTCAGAAGACCGAGTTGGTCGTCAGACTACAGACCCAGTGGACGAACAGCCTAAAGCACATCTAAAACTTTTTTGTATACAGTTTCTGCTTTTCTCAAAGAATTTTATATATAAAATACATATGAATTAATATCCTTACTACAGATTGTATTATCATATTGCATTCAATTGTGAATGGGGCTATGAACTTGTGACTTATGGCTCACAGGCCCTATGGGTTAGTGGTCCGGGGAGCAATTGCCCCCCCCCCCTTGCCGGCCCTCCCCTGCACATTAGTGTCATTGTGGTGTAACTGTGAATCTCTCAACTGGGAAATACTTTTTTACCACCTATTTCTAGGCTTTTGGGAAGTCCAGAGAATAAATATTGCGACTTTGTTACCAGATCATATTCCCATATCAATTCATACATACTGTAACATATTGTGCAGCAGCCTTTCATATGTATGAGCTGCACTATTTGATGAACTGATTTTCCCAAGATGCACCTGGGGACGAGATAAATATTAATGTTGTCGCTGTTAAAAAAATAATAATTAATATCTGATTCTTTTTCTTCCTTCACAAGCGTTTATGATGCCCCTGTGCCTGCACAGCCACAAAAATGCGCCAAAATCCGCTATGACTTCACAGCTCGTAACGCAAACGAATTGTCTGTGCTGAAAGACGAGGTCCTGGAGGTAAAACCGATACGTTGTGTTTATAACCTGATATTTATATTGTGTAGATAATTTGTATTGCTGGGTCCATTCTTTTATATTACGTCAGAGGTCAGTAACCTTGGCCTTTAAGATGTTTGGTAACAACATTTCCCATGAGGCTCTGACAACCTAATGAGTGGCTGAGCATCATGGGAGATGTAGTTCCGTAACATCTGAGGGGCCATGGTTGCTGATCCCTGTATTACGTCAACGGGTTTCACTATGGAGTAGATTTCGATTCTGTATGGGGGTTTTAAAAAATTTTTTAGATAACCTCCATGATAAAAACTAATGAAAGGATGTCAAATAAAAGACTCGTAACATTGGGGTGTTTCCTCCCTTTTTTTTTTTTTTTTTTTTTTTTTAAGGTTTTAGAGGACAACAAACAGTGGTGGAAGTTGAGGAACAGGATCGGCCAGGAAGGTTACGTCCCATACAACATACTCGACATTGTGTCCACTGATGAGGCGTCTGAGGTAGACGGGTCGTACGGCATGGTATGTTTTCTTGTATTCTTGGAGTGATGGCCATGTAGCCCATGCTAATAGGGGGGAGCTTTATAAATGGCTCATAACTGCTAATACCTACAGTGTTAATATTATCTGAGCGTAAATGCAGGAATGTCTGACGCATATAGGTTTAGAAATGGATTTGGCGTTCAACACAATGGGCCCTATTACAAAGCTGGTGCTAATTTAACCAGAGCTGTTGTAAACTTGACCAGAGTCATTATAGTCTGTGGAGTTGTCAAGTTTAGAACAGCTCTGGCTAAGGTAGCACCAGCTTTGTAATACTGCCCGGTGTGTGTTGCGTATTCAAGCCTGGATCGTCCATTGGGCAGATGTCTGGTTTGGTGCAATGGCCACGAGCTGAAGAAATCGAATTATACAGGCCAGCGAATCTGAGGGCCATAAAAACGTTTTCTCAAAATTTATCGTGGTTTTAGTAGAAAGTGGGATGCCGACTCTAAGGTCAGACGAAAGCAGTTTTAACGTGCGTTTAGCCGCACGAAATCACGGCCGTGCTAGCAGCAAATGACGTCCAATGCCAGGGAACATACGACGAACGGCCGCACGAAAGTTCGTCCGTGCAACGCAAGTGGCAAACGAACGCATTTTTTCGAGAACGTCAGACCGCTACTACTGACGTACAGAGTGCGCTGCGGCCGCATAGCGGCGTGTGTGCGTGATTAGGAGACGTCAGACGCTGCACACGTCCGGCCAACATAACGTCCAGACACAAAAGGGTTTTATTGATGATCCGTACAAAATCACGGATGAAAATAAGCATCGTATGACCGCTATTGCGTATTCCGTGAAAAAATACGTCCATTCGTTCGAACGCACTTTTTCACGGACAACGTGAAAAATGCGTTCGTCTGACCCTAGCCTAAAAAGGACCTAAGATTTGCTCCTTCACGTACGGTATATTCATAACTGCGCACGAAACCTATTCTGTGGCCATGTCTGAATATGTTTCATAATCTGAAAAAGAGGGGGGGAAGAAGGAGTGAATGTTTTCTTCTAATAGACACTCAAAATACACTGACTGAAAAAAGTCACCATCTGGACTTAACGAAGCCAATAGGTGTGAGCCTTCCATTGGATAATCACTGCAGTGATTAATATGTTTCAGCATAAAATGAGGTCATGTGACTCCCTGAATATACTGAATGAGCAGGTTTTTCCATCAATGGGTTTTTTCTTCCCTGATGGCACAGCGGGCATATTCCAAAAATGGCAATGCCAGGATTCATCGGGCTCAAATAGTGCGAGAGTGGTTCAGGGAGCACGAGACATCACTTTCACACATGGATTGGCCAACACACGGTCCAGACCTTAACCCCATTGAGAATCTTTGGGATAATTTGCTGGAGAAGACTTTACGCAGCGCCGCGACTCTCCCATCATCAACACAAGATCTTGGCCACAAATCAATGTGACTTTGGATGGAAATAAATGCTGTGACATTGCATGAGCTTATCGAAACAATGCCGTGGCGAATGCGTGCCGCGATCAAAGCAAAAGGCGACACAACCAAAATAGTACTGTGACTTTTTTAGACCAGGAAGTTTACATTAATTCATTGAAACACAGAAATTGGTTCAAAATGACAAAACATCCAAGTTATGCGAAACACAGTGGGTAGCAGAAATCGTACGTGGTAATAGAGGTTCAAAATTGTGAAAAAACTGCCTGATATGACACTTGTATTGGGATTTATTTTATTTTTTTAATTCAGTAGCCAAAAATACATTAAAAAACAGTAAACGGGTTGCAATTCAGTTTTCATCCCTGACCTGTGTTATGAAAGAATCTCCGTAACTTGCCATTATAAGACTCTACGGCTGTTCAGGCCAACGGATCCTCCTGAATGTCCCATTGATGGCTTTCTATCCCTATCTGGACAGTCAACTTATGGCCTTCACCAGATCCAAGTGAAAGGCCCAAGACGTTGCTCTTCATATTGACAGCTCTCTCACTAAGGTTTCACCGACATTTCACACATACTGTAGCTATGCATTAAAAATGCAAAAATACACAATAGATCCAAGTCTTGCAGGAGCCATTCGTGCCGTTTGCAAATAGTTCATGTCTGTTACCGTACCTTTACCTGCTCACGTTCTAAATCCATCCCATTAGATAGATCGTGTTTTAACTTGTTTTATATCTTGTTTTAAAGATTAAATACGGGGCAAATGTTAATCCTCGAGGAGGTGGCCCCATCAGTCCAGTGTACAAACTTCCCGGAAGCTACGCCGGCGATAAATGGGGGAGTGAGATGGCGCAATGGTCAACCAATGCAAACACCAAGGAACGTAAGTAATCAATACTGGCCTCGTACATCTCATAACAAGCACTCTACCCACTCACTCACTTGCCCGCATTACATCAGCCTGCGCGTCCAAAGAGATTTTCATGATTTTTAAGTGAATCCGATGCTCTCCGCCTCCGTATGTTTCTCCTTGCCCTTCTAGTCCAGCAGTCGTTCGTTTTTGGCTGACTGACTGAATAGCATGAGAAAATGAGATTGTGGCAACTGGAACGCCTTCCCTCTTGTAATCTGTTACCCTCTTTAGCAGGTGGCGTCACTTTTCGATAATATCTCTTTAAACCCCTTTACTACCAAGTTGTTCTTCTTAAATCCACTGGGTCCTGGCAGTGGATCTATGGGAAACCACTTTACATTGCAGACATTGTAAAATGTTAATGTACCCTTCATTTAAATAATTTTTTTTAGAAACCTTAAGCTTATTTGACAGGTACAGGGCTCTCCCTGCTGGCCAAAATGTGCTACTACATGTAAAATAATACAGCTGGAGCTCAATCTTTCTATTTAACCCCTTCACTGCTGAGCCATTTCAAGTCTTAAAAAAACCACACTTTTTTTTATTATTATTTTTTTATTTACTTTAAACATGGTCATGTTTGGTATCATTGGAAAGGTCATGCTCTGGCCTTTCTAATGCTACCAAACATGACCCTACTAGCTGAAAACAGTCTGGAGATATTGGGGTCAAAATGAACCCCCATCTCCACCCCTATCTTTCCTTAGGAGTCAATGAGGACGCTCCCCACACGTCCTCAGCAGTGAAAGGGTTAAGAAAAATGGATCTCCAAGCTGTTCAAACAGCTTCAGCATCATGGTCGACGTATCCAAAGTGTTGAAAATGCAGGGGGCACATTTCGGAGCCCATTTGCAATTAATTTTGTTTGAAGTGAATGAAATGCCTTTGCATTGATCCAAAATGTGACCAGATCGAGTTTACTCAGTCGGGCTCCTGAACATAGAGTATACTCGACCACGGTACTGAAGGTTGTAAATCACTGAAAATAAAAGGAAAAAAAAGCACACAACCGAAAGGGACTGAACTGTTGAATGTTCTAGTCCAGGGGTCAGCAACCTTGGCTCACTGATGGTTTGGGACCTACATCTCCCATTAAGCTCAGTCATCCATTAGGCTGACTGAGTCACATGGGAAATGTAGTTCCCAAAACCTCAGGGAGCAAAGGTTGCTGACTCCTGCTCTAGTCCAATTCCCTACATGATATAAGCAGAATTCCTCTTCCCTCGTCCATACCACAGCCACATAGTTGCCTTAATCGGCAAAGAGCACAATCCCAATGTAGGGCTTTATTCCAACCTTGGTGCCAAATTAACCAGAGCTTTGTAAACATACCAGGGTCATTCGAGTCTATGGAGCTTATAGGTTTCCAACAGCTTTGGTTTACACCAAACTCGGAATGGGGCCCATAGCCAGTGGAGTTGCCAAGTTTACAACAGCTCTGATTACGTTTACACCAGGTTCGGAATAAAGCCTAACAGCAGATGGCGATGTTAATGAAAACTAAATGTCCTGAGATAAATCCCAATAATGTGCATTGAATCCATTAGTTCCAATGCTTCGCAGTGCTAGCTTTATTATGTTCATGTCATGTTTATACGGCCATGGTGCCCACAAGCTGGTTGTTTTGCTCATTCGCAAAGCACAATGAATGTTCTGGTCCTTACGGACATATCAAGCCCATTTTCACTTTTCAGAATTAATACATCATATGGATGAAGTGAACGATGAACTTCTAAAGAAAATCACGACTAACCCAGGACCAAAAAGGAATTACCGAATCGAGAAATCTCAACAGGTGTACGTTCCCCTGACCTTCCAGTCTGATCAAGAAGAGGTTCGAGCATGGCTAGAGGCCAAGGGATTCAGTAAGGGGTAAGTGCTGACTTGAACAAGCTTTTCTTGTGTTGCTTCACGTAAGTGATCACTCGATTTGTGTTCGATCACATCCAGTTCTTTCACTCCATTTATGGCCACCATACCAATACTAATGGTGCCTCCTCCTCCTTATTTGTATACCTTAAGGCTGGGTTCACACCTAAGCGTTTTACAGCGCGCTCCTGCGCGCTGTAAAACGCTCAAACAGTGAAATCCCATTATTCCCTATGTGGGCATATCACACCTGGCCGTTTCTCAGCGTGCATGAACGCGCTGAGAAACGGCCTACGTCCAAAGAAGTGCGGGAGCTTCTTTGGGGCAGTTATCAGCGCGTTCGCGGCCATATCATAGCCGCGAACGGGTTGCAACGCACGTTCGCGTTTTTTTGTATGCGAACGCGCGTAAAAAAAACGCGCGCATTGCGCGACGCTGCGCTACTCCGTGGTGTGAACCCAGCCTTATTAGATCTGATTACTCCAACCGCTTCCAATGCCTCCTGCTGTGTCTGATAGCTCGCAATAACAATGTATCTACATCTGATTGATCTGAGATAATGTTAGGAACATTTCCCGTCATACTTGGAGTTCTAAATGTTTATTCTTTGCTTTTAAACCTGCAACCATGTCCTCTGCATGTTGGGTAACCGCGTCATTCCTCGGCCTAGCGGTTTCCCTTACCGCTGTGTCTCTCACAAGCTTTATTCCTAAATTAATTTTCTGCTCAGGACAAGAGCTGTGTTTCTAGAGACCTATTGAACCCTCTGACTTAAAGGGATACTCTATTCAAAAAATAACACCCCCCCCTCCCTTTTTTTTGCCTTTAAATAATTAGTCAGATGCTGCCCAATTATTATTTTTTATTTATTAATTTTAGGTGAATTTACTCTTTTTGTCTCTTGCCACGCGCAGCTCCTCCACTTCAGCTCAGGGGCTTCCAGGATTCAGAAGTCCCTACAGCTTCCGACGCAACTTGCGCAGCGTTGGCAAGAGCAAATTGCGTATCGATTTGATCTTGCGAACTACATCTCCTGTGATGCTCAGCGATGCTTCAGGTTAGCAGAGCCTCATGGGAAATGTAGCTCCAAACATGTGGAGGACAAAGCTTGCTGATCCTTGATTTGAGTGGCTGGAGCTGTTAAGCTCATTTGGAATAGGGTCGCTTGTCATTACATCCAAAATTCCAGCTGTCCAGACCTGATTATGGTCCAGAAATGTTCATTGATCCAACATGCCAGGCGTGCCCTGCGTGATTCATTTCTGCGTCTTTCTATTTTTTCCCCTCCTCCAGTAAATGATTATTTTGCCAATTAATTGCCTTTCTGGCTCTGTTCTAAATTCATTGTATGCGTTTCATTTTACAGGACAGCCGGACAACTGGGAATCTTAAACGGGGCACAGATCTTCTCCCTGAATAAAGAGGAGCTGAGGAAAGTGTGTGGGGAAGAGGGCGCTCGGGTATACAGCCAGCTGGCTGTCCAGAAGTCTCAGCTAGAGGTAAAGTAATCATTTTATCAATCAACTTTTTTAGTTATGTTCTCGTCCGTCTACCTGAAACCTTTAGAAATGTGACAGCAACATATATACTGTGTTCAAAGACGCAAAACCTCTCCAAGCCAGTCTCCAGCCACCAATTTATTACACAGAATATCTGCATTATATGTACAGGTTGAGCACCCCTTATCTGGAATTCTAGAATCCGGAAGACGCCAAAAAACTGAATTTTTGGTGCCCTCTGGCTTTTAGTAGTTTCAGATTAAGGGTGCTCCGGACAGGGGTGCAGCTTGGGAACCTGGCTCCCAAACACTACAGCAGACACCCGCCGCACACGCTGGGCAGCCCCAGCTTGTGACATGTTGCTCGGAATCACGTTGACTCTGAGCAGTATGTCAGTGGAATGGCCCTGACGGAAGACGATACGGACACTCCAACTTGATTTCAGGATAAATTCATTGAGCTCGCATCAGACTGAGACGACGATTCGACTCGAAGACTAATCTTTTTCAAGTTGGAGTGCCCGCATCGTCTTCTGTCTGGATCAGTAAGCTGGGAGTTGGCCCCTCCTGATACGTGCTGGCACCCACATTTATGGCTGATTCTGGCGATAGTGCCGCGTATGCCTATATTTGATTGAAGCGGAGTAACCCTGCACAGTTCTCCCGGCATGTGTACATACTGATGGCTGCAACAGGAAGGGAATCGCAGCTCTCTCGCCACGATCTCCTTCCTCTAACAGATCTGATTCTCCTGGATTCTGAATCTGGCATGCTCGGGTTTCTTATTGCCACAAACACAATCATTACAAGCATTTTCATTTCTTCTTAAGCCGCTCCTACTGCAAATCATCCAATGTACATTACTGTTTCCACGCTGCCATCTAGTGGCCAATATACATTATTGAAGAACATTAATCGACCGGCTGCTGCAGAATGATCGTTTTCGCTGGTTTTATTATTTCTAGGTAGGTGTCAGAGTACAATGAACATTTTAGTTTTATTCTATAAACTACTGATGATATATCAGCCAAATTTCAAATAAAAACACTCGGGGTTTATTCAGAGAGAGGTGACAACCAGGAGAATGACTGGAGAAGTGAAAATTTTAGGTCAAAATAGCCAAACCAGAAAAAATCTCCCCTTTATCTCACTTTCCAAATCGGCTATTTGGTCTAGATTGTTCTCTTCTCCTGCCAGTTCTCCTGGTTTTCACCTTTCTCTGAATAACCCTGACGGTCTTTTTGAGTTTCGTTGTCATTTTCTGCAAATCGTCAGAAAAAAACAAAAGAGATGCAGTGTTCTCAGACCAGGTATAATGCAATGAAAATAGGCTCATTCATTTTTACACAACATAATACTAATGTTTCAACTTGGAAGGTTTCAGGAATAAATAATGGGTGGGAATACCCTGCTTTTCAATCACAGAGGAGTCATGGCTTGGCATGCTCTTGTGCCCCAGTCTGTCACATTGCTGCTGGGTGACTTTGTCATTCATGGTGCGCTCATTCAAGCCGCTCGGCTTTGATTGCTTGTGACCATCCATCCGCCTCTTCAGCGCGTTCCAGAGGTTTGCAACAGGGCTGGCCATGACAGAGTCTTGATCTGGTGGTCCTACATCCACATCTTATTTGACCTGGCTGCGAAGCATGGAGCGTTGACCTGCTGGAACAACCTATGTTTGGTTTTTAATTTTCTTCGTTTTTTTTTCCAAAAAAGATATTTCATTGGGAGAGGAGGAGTTATAATGACATTTTAATAAAAAAATTAAGTGTTTGACACCCGTAGTTTTAAGTTTTTTTTGTTTTCCCCCTTACCCCTGGGAATTGGGTGTCGGTGACTTTAAATTGCGGGGGCAGACTTTGTATCTGTGCCGATGGGTTTTTATGCATTTTACAGAACCAGTGGTTCAGGGATGGACTGACAACTCTTACGGCCCCTGGGCAAGCAATAGAAGGTCATGACCCCCCTCTTGTGCCTGCCCACATGCAAGCACTGCCCATTTGTACTTTGTTGTATAAGAGAATTTAACAGCATCTGACATTAAAGTTGGCTGGTGGTAATATTTCCCCATGATTTTTATCTGCATAGATGTGGGACCCCGATGAAAGGGCATACATGACCAAGAATTAGGCCAGGGCCCTCAGGCAGTTGCCTTTTTGCCCTAATGGTCAGTCCACCCTTGCAGTGCTCCCTTCAACAGCACCACCAAAAAATAATGCATTTCTGGGTTATGTTTTCAAATATTTCAAGTTTTATAACTGCTGAGCACAATGGTAACATTTATCACTACATTGCTTCAATACCAGCGCGTTTACTGACCCTTCCTGGACTTTCTATAAACTGAAAGGTGTGTGTGTATATGTGTGTGTATATATATTATGTATTGAACCAGCACTCTTTCTGCTCAGTGTGGTAATCCACTTTAGTATCTAGGTGCTAAACTCCAAATATATCTACTATAAATGATCCACATGGAGGCACTCCAGGACTTCAATAAAAATATTTATCCAAAGCTTGAAAAAAGACCCTGTATTGGGTCGAAACATCTATATTTTTTATGTAGCTTTGAATAAATATTTTTATTTAAGTCCTGGAGTGCCTCCATGTGGATCAATTACATATATATATATATATCTATCCAGAAAATGGTATGCGAGCACTCAGGGCCTTACTAAAATAAAATTTTATTAAGTAAACATTAAAATAACCAAACGTTTTGGCTCCTCCGAGCCTTCATCAAAATGGATAAAGAGGAGCTCTGGGGAGCCGAATTGTCAGTTCTTTTAATGTTAATAAAATGTTATTTTAGCAAGACCCTAAGTGCATTTTCCTTTATATAATCTTGTATGTATGTATGTATGTATATCTATCCAGAACAGACGGACGCACTCAGGGTCTTCGAGTAGAAGATAAAACCCAATGCTTTATTAATCCATATTAAAATTGTTGTGTCCGAGAACCGACGTTTTGGCCCTTGATTACCTTGATAAAGACTCTGAAGGGGCGAAACGTCGGTTCTCGGACACCACAATTTTAATATGGATTAATAAAGCATTGTGTTTTATCTTCTACTCCAAGACCCTGAGTGCGTCCATCTGTTCTGGATATAGATTGCTACTGGACTGTGCACCCCGGCTTTTCTTTTTTGGGTGGCTTTTTGCAGGCGGACAGTTGAGCAATATAGAGATAGATATATCTCCTGCACTCCAGCTTAACAAAAATATATACAGGGTTATTCAAAGAGATTCGAAAAGTCACTGCACGTTCGGTGACTTTTCGTTGCCCACACTTCGGGGTGATTTGGCAATCCTAGTTCGCTGACCCTGCGGTGTATTCAGCAAGCACCGCAGGGCCCCCGTAATGTAGGGAAAACACGCCGCAAACCCTCACCGCAAACCCACAAACAGCTGGATTAACCACCCCAGAGAAAGCCGACTAGCTGTCAATCACAGCGCAGAGCAACCGCCGAAAAAAAAAACGACACGCAGACGAACGAGGTAGAAAGAAAAAACCAGTACGCTTGAATGTTTGAAAAGTGAAACGCTGTTTGCAAAAAAACTACTGAGCGAAAATGTCTGGAATTTACATATGAGATCCAATGAATGATAATAAAAAGGTCTGTTACAGAAAAAAGTAAAACGATGCAAAATGAAAACCAGAAAAAAACATTTGCCAAAAAAAATCCCTAAAAATGCCTAAAAGATCCTAAAAAAATCTATGAAATAAAGAGACTCTTTACTGCAGAATATAATGATAAACGGTTTATTAGATATTGGATTAAAACGGGAATATTTTTACCATTGAAGCCTATGGGATTCTCCTGATTAAACCTGTCGAATGAAACCACCGAACATCAGGGCATTTCGGCAACTTTTCACTGCTGTTAGGTGTCTCTGAATAGCTGAAGCATTGCTTCTCTATGGGGATTTCACTGCCCTCGAACAGGCACCGTATGTGCAGGCAATTCGCCAATATTTGGCGAACTGCCTGCTCTCTGAATAGCTGATTGGCCAGGAAATGTAACCGTTCACAGAATTTCAGTGTCCGGTTACATTTCGGAGCCAGATCGGCTCTCTTTAAATAACCCTGCGAGTTTAAGGTCGGGTGCTGGACTAACGTCGTAGCACATATGAACCTAAAGAGTAGTCTGCACCACCAACAAAGTGTTAATGATTCCAAAAAAGTCTGGTCCATGATAAATAACCTTTTTGAAACCATTAAATCTTTGTCGGTTGTGCAGATTAATCTTTAGGTTTGTATATATATATATTTATTTTTACAAACTCTGATCTCCCCGTGCTATTCCCCCCCCCCCCATAACAGAATACTCCAGTTGTTTGCGAGAGTGTATCGTGACGGTAATTTTTCTGTATCTCTTCTGTCTTCCAGAAAAGTCAAGGTGAATCCGAGCTGCAGGAAATAATGAAGAGGCGCCAAGAGAAAATTGTTGACGGTGACAATTAGCACCGAGCCTGCCACCCTGCTAGGTTTTTCTCTACTATCCTGCATTTCCTTCACCGAAGAAGAGAGTCCATCGAGGCCTTCTGGAATAACCCAATGTTTTACAACATATTTATCTGGCTGAGAAAAAAAAAAAAGGATTTTTGGTTTTGTAATTTTTAAATCTTCTAAAAGCAACAGCCAACTGATGCGGACCTCAGGAAAAAAAGACTATATATATATATATACACCACGCATTAATATATACATAACGATGTGGTAGGCTGTATTGTACACGTCGATTAACAAATGTCGGGATATTGGTTTTCTGCAACGTTTATCAAGTCCCGCGGAGAATATAAACAACTTTGTTATAACCGGGTCTCCTGCATCGTTTCGCTGACCAATAAAGCCAACTGCATCTGTACGTACAGGCATACAACTCATATATTTATACTTCTGCTGGACTCTGGCATCTTTCTACACTGAATATTCCTTTTATTTTTTTCATTTTTAACCTCCCAGCTGCCAGAAGGACTGCTTTTTAATCCCACTGGCAGCTCCGGAGCTAAACAGGGGGCATCGCTTTAAGTATTGCATGATGAAAGTATTATTTTATATACATAAATATATAGATATTCTATAAAGCATGTGCGGTGACATCTCACAACCTTTTTTTTTTTCTGCCAGTTCTGCACCAGGAGGGAGAGTATATTGCTTACTTTGAGAGAAAAGGGATCTGCTATTTTCCCACCCCCCTCCTTTTCCCCCCCAAACCTGAAAACTCAAGATTCAGTCTTTTCATACCTCCACAAAAAACACAAATGTGCAAAAAAAAAAAAAATTTTATTTCAGTCATCCCTAGATCTTTTTAATCCTACTGAGATCTTCCAGATCTCCCTCAGTTCCCCTAACAGAAAAATCTGAATTTGAACACTTTTACCGATATCAACTCACCTGGTCACTTGTCACCTGTAGGTTCTATAAAGGGACCCAGTGATAAAGCGACACATGCATTGATAGCACTTTACAGTGAACAAAGGTGATTTAATAACAGGTGGCCAGTTGCATGTAGAAATATCATCATATAATCAGGGTTCAGCAGCCTTGGTTGTCTATCTAGGGGCCTTATTACAATTCTGACGTTAAGCAGGATAATGTGCGCTTGCGTTACGGTGCAGGCTGCTGGTTTAGCGCCTGCCCCATAATATCACTCTAAGGTTGGGGTCAGACGTATGCCGTTTGAACGTGCGTTTAGCCACACTTTATTACGGCCGTAGTAGCAGCAAATGACGTCCAATGACGACCAACATACAAAGTACGGCCGGACAACGCAAGCAGCAAACGAACGCATTTTTTCGAGAACGTGGAACCGCTAGTACTGACGCACAGAGTGCGCTGCGTCAGCATAGCGGCGTGTGTGCGTGATTAGAAGATGTCAGACGTTGCACGTGTCCGGCCAACATCATGTCCATTTGTTTTTAATAGCTCCATCAAAAATCACGGCCGTAATTGCGCACTGTGTGACTATCGCGTCTGCCGTCAAACAGTGCGTCCGGATGCACTTTTTGACGGAAGACGCGAAAAATGCGTTAGTCTGACCCTAGCCTAAAACGAGGACGCTAAGGAGAAACCTAAAGGAGCAGGTTTTCCTCTTAGCATCCCCATTTTGGCGTGAAGAATGTAATCTAGCTCAAGGTACGTGACTTTCCTGACTCACTGGGGTGTGGCGAAGATATAATCTATATAAAAGCAAACTAAAAAAGAATAATCCTGCGTGCGTTTTTGTCACCCCCCCCCCTCGGAAGAGATTTAATGGCTACACACGTCTGATTTAAATCTGTAGATTTAAATAAAAGGTATAGATCCTGTCACCCCCCCCCCCAGCCTGCTTTTTACCATGCAGTGAATTCTTCAGGCGATGTTAAGTAAACGTATGGGGTTATTCAGTAAGCGCCGCTGTCGCAAACACTGGAGTTGCAACATCCACATTTCACAAATGTAAAATTCAGAGCGACCGGAGACGCCCTGCTGCAAACCTTCTCCTGTTGCTCATTGGATTTTACTCTTGTGCAATGTAGGCGCTGCAACACCAGCACTTACTTAATAACCCCATGGGAGTTTTTTTTTTGGGGGGGGGGTGAATGGCTTCTCTGCTAGTTTTAAACCATTTTGACAATGAGCCCAAACCAAGCCCCCACCTTCCGATGTGATGGTCAAGCATATCCTCCTTCATCTAATATCAGCTCTTGGTCCCTAGTTAGGATATGAGGTTCCATCTCTATATCATTCCAAAAATGCGAGCGTGTGATTATTGCAGGAGACGTCCGAACGCTATAAATAAATCTCAGTGCTGCTAGATATACAGTAGAATAAAAAAACACTATCTTGTGGGTAGAATGAAAACCTGCAACATGCAGAGGGCGTTAGAAAAAGTCAGTGTGCGGATGTCGAACGCGTTTTGCGCCGTATTTAATCTCTCTAAGTGCAGTTTCTTTCTGATTTAAGGCTTCCAAACCTAAGAAACCACAACAATAGGTACAGCGCCCACTACCTTCAAACTAGTATACAAATACAATATATTCCAACCCTACTGTATAACGAACCAGTGCTGTTATAAACGTATCAGTCGTTACAGTCTGGTGTTGCTATGTTGACGTTTACACAAGGGTTGGAATACATGACTTTGTATCAGGAGGGAAGAAACAGATACTCTTAGAATTGTTTATAAATCGTCCACCTAGTCCGCAGCGTTTTACGACCGGCAGAGACAAACCTAAAGTAACAAAACAAGTTTGAGACGGAAAACAAAAGGAAAGAGGTGGCAACAGCACCACATGTGATATGGCGGCAGTCCAACCCGACACGCCTCATCCAACTGAGGTTTGCTAAATATTGGCAATAAAATTGGTTTGTCTAAACCAGGGATCTCAAACTCTGCCCCCCCCCCCAGGTCTTTCTGAACTACAACTCCCATGACTCTCGAGCCATCTATTGAAGTCAACGAATTCTAGAATTTGTTGACGATTAAAGATCGGAGTTTTAAATCCGTGGTAGACCTCGTGCTGTCCGTTTTATGTATAGTGAAGCGCGCCCAGTCTTTCCCATTGTACGCCCTCCTCTCCTTGCTTCTTGCTATTTAATCCTGTATATGCAAAAAAATGAGCTGTAAAGAAAAAATCTTTTAATTGCTACTAAACACTATAATTTCTTACCGTTTGATCAGCATTTGTATTTTTATGGTAAAAAATTTGATATCTGTCCTGGCAGGATTCCACCATGATGGTGGCTGCATGAACGCCTCCGAGAAGCATCGTTTCCTTTTAATTTAAACATTAATAGAATAGGTTTCATATATACAGCTTTATACGTGTGCGAAATGTATGGAGAAAAGGAGCCCTTTTTCAAGAGCGGAAAAAAAAATATCAACATTCAGGTGCATTTTCACTACAGAGTAAGTATCAATGATAGAACACGTGTAGCAGAATAAAAGAACATTTAGGTCCATTAACCTACAAACACAGAAAGCAAGAGTGTATGAGACACTCGTTGAAAATGAAGGGGTTAAACGTTACCCCCTCTGCAGCCGCCCCTCCTGTTGTAACCTTTTACTGAAGTTTTGAAGTCGCCTGGAATCCAGTGTTGGTCACTCCCTCTGCACCAGTCTAAACATATTATGCTGCCGCCTTCCTGTAAACTGCAGCATGTCAAGTCACTAGAGGGAGGCAACCAATCCAATGGCTCACAACCCTGATCACATTGGGGGCCAGTTATGTTCCAAACACCTGGAACCACTTAAGCTCTGCACTCTGATGGCTGAATCAGCCCTCTGAGACCCATTCACATAAGGGCGAAAACCCACAAGGCACTGTGACCCCTTAAAAACCAGTTAGTGGTCACTGTTCATAAAGTGCCCCTTTAATGTACTTATAGTTTCCATGGAAGTAATTTAATGTGCAGGCAGCCTGAAAATAATGAGCATTTCCAAAGTTGTTTGTTATTCTCACCTCAAGCTGATCTTCAAAGAAATAAAACTGCAGTTCATTAGTAATAGAGCCAGAATAACACCACATGGGTTAAAGCACAGGCTTCCTTTAAGTCGTTCGGGTGGATGGATGAACTGGCTTTCTATACATATGAAAATTTTGTGCGTGTGCTCAGCTCTACATAAAACTGTGTGTATGTATATGTGTGTGTGATTATATATATATATATATATATATATATACATTCATTTTTCTGCTCACATAAAAGTTCACCATGACAAAGGTATCAATGAGATTTTCTTTAAATAGAGATTTCACATACAGCACTGCAATATTTTTAATGGGAAATAGGTTGCGTTACAAAATGTTTCTGTTCATTCCGGATCAAGCATCGTTTAACTTGACTCACACCGGAGCAAGTTGTGTATGGAATTGGCAGTGATTCGGGGAGATAAGATTAAAACCTCTGAGACAGCGGTATATGGAAATCATTGATTCCAGCCAGATGCCTTCCCCCTGTCTGTCTATCTCCATCTGTATATCTTCTATTTGTAATAAAACGAAATGTCTTGTAATTATTCCTCAAAATACTTGTACAATTTGACTTTACAATGGATCGATACATGTAAGATTTATTAAACAAGTTAAATTATAGTATGTCGAGTTATGGCTTTGATTTATCTAAAACGGGGCTGTCAAACTCCAGCCCCCGTCGATGCCTACAATTCCCAGAATTCCTTCAATGCAACAGATAGCCAGGTAATCAAGGGAGTTCAGAAACATCTGGGGGGGCTGGAGTTTTGCAGCCATGATCTAAAAAGTATGGACGTTTATTGCGAGTTTGTCTCACACCATCATATATATATATATATGTGTATACACATCTCTGTATATTCCCCACCCATGCAACATGGCTACAAAATAAAAGGTTTTGCTGCAGCGCTCCACTAATAGATTGTGAAGCAATGTTACATTTAGAAATTAGTCACTAAAGCTCCAGATACAGAAATGAGTTGTGTGATAAAAATTTCTCCACTAAAAAAAAAAAAAAAACCTAACAAAAATTTCTCCTTTAGAACAAGGCTGTCAAACTCGTGGCCCACTAGATGTTGATGCCTACAATTCCTAGCATGCTTTCAATGAAATAGATGGCATGGGGATCATGGGAGTTGTAGTTCAGAAACATCTGGGAGGCCAGAGTTTGACAGGCTAGGGTCAGACGAACGCATTTGTCGCATCGTCTGTAAAAAAGTGTGTCCGAACGCATTATTTTTTTCACGGAAGACGCGAAAGCGGTCATATGATGCGCGTTTTCGTGCGTGATTTTTGACGGAGCTATAAAAAACAAATGGACATGATGTTGGCCGGATATGTGCATCGTCTGACGTCTCCTAATCACGCACACACGCCACTATGCCGACGCAGCGCACTCTGTGCGTCAGTACTAGCGGTTCTACGTTCTCGAAAAATGTGTTAGTTTGCCGCTTGCGTTGTGCGGCCGAACTTTCGTGCGGCCGTACTTCGTATATTGGCCGTCATTAGCTGCTACTACGGCCGTAATAAAGTGAGGCTGCACGTGCGTTCACACTGCGTTCATCTGGCCCCAGCCTTAGTTCTACAGAAAGTGCCAGTGTTGCTGTTTTTGCAACTGTGAAAGATGCCGTCATTTCACTTAAAAGGAAAATTCCCCGATGAGCTTCTGTCATTTAAATTTTAATTTTTTTTTTAAACTCCAACATTTGTCACAGTTGTAACAGTGGTGATTTTACCATAGTTTTCATCTGCACTAAGCACCGACACTCACTGAATAACCCCCTTAAATACAGTTAAACTCATTTATATAGCGCCAGCAGATTCCGTAGCGCTTTGCACTGGGGTAGCACAAACCTGAGACGCAATAATGAAGCCCTGTCCCCAGGATAACTGTCCTGCTAATACAGCGCTTTAACCAAGTGCTCAGCCAGAAATCCCATGAGCTTACACTCTTAGGCCCGTGTCAGACGAACGCAGTGATCACGTCCTTGTCGCCGCACAGTTTAGGCTAAGGTCAGACGAAAGCAGTTTTAACGTGCGTTTAGCCGCACGAAATCACGGCCGTGCTAGCAGCAAATGACATCCAATGCCGGGGAACATACGACGAACGGCCGCACGAAAGTTCGTCCGCACAACGCAAGTGGCAAACGAACGCATTTTTTCGAGAACGTCAAACCGCTACTACTGCCGTACAGAGTGCGCTGCGGCCGCATAGCGGCGTGTTTGCGTGATTGGGAGACGTCAGACGCTGCACACGTCCGGCCAACATAACGTCCAGATGCAAAAAGTGTTTTATTGATGATCCGTACAAAATCACGGACGAAAATGCGCATGGTATGACCGCTATCGCGTATTCCGTGAAAAAATACGTCCATTCGTTCGATCGCACTTTTTCACGGATGTGAAAAATGCGTTTGTCTGACCCTAGCCTTAACGTCCGTCGTAGCATAGAATCATGAGCAATAGAGATCCACACACTAAGTACGTGTGCACCGAACTGCGCCGCACAACGCACGTGGCAAGCAAACGCAAGTTGGGCAAGAACGTAAAACCGCTACCATGAACGCGAAGCGTGCGTCACGTCCGCGTAACATTCTGTGTGAGTGATGAGATGTCAGACGTAGCGCATTTGCGACATCCAGCACCTTGACGCACACAAAATGACTTTTCATATCCTTTTCAAATTTATGTTTCCGATAGTTCCCTTTTTTTTTTTACGTCAGTCAAGAAGAAAAAACTGATCGTGTGGTGTCTACAGTATCTTCCGTCAGTACGTCTGTCCGTTATGCACACATGCAGAGTGCGCTCCGACTGCGTTCATCTGACATTAGCCTTAAGGCAGAGGCAGAGGGAAGGTGAAGCGGGTGGCCAGAAAGAATACAGTAGGGCTTGAATGGGACGAACCAGAAGCTTGGGCCTAGTAAGGGTGACCAGAAAGAAAAGTGGAATCAGCTGGAAAGGAGAGCTGAAATTTAGAATTTAAGCCTGGGTTTAATGTACACCTCTAATGCCCAACATAGGTTTAGAAAATGTGATCTTTAGGGCAGTGGTGGTGAACCGTGGTACCCCAGATGTTTCAGAACTATATGATCTGTGTGTAGTCTAGCCAGACCGAAGCCTGCTGGAGCATCATGGGATATGTAGTTTCAAAACATTTGGGGTGCCTGGGTTCACCATCATTGCTCTAGGCAAATTCCTCCGGTTAAATGAACACCCCACTACAGCATAGCATCATCGCTGGACGATATTCACACCATCAATTAAACACAAGCTAATGCACACGTGATAGTAAAATTTGATAATGTTCTGCATTTGATGTAGATGCCCCAGTCTTTGCAGCTGCCCAGACCAGGAAATGGATCGGCCAATCACAATCATCCAATTGCTTTCTAACTAGAAATGAGCATTTCTGTTCATGAATGGGTTTTTTTCCACACAGCTTGCTAGATATCCTCCATGCATAGGGTTGCCAGGTCGGCCATGTTTCTCTGGACACAATATTTCATGCAGAGGGGAGCACTGGAAAACATGCTGCCCGGCAACATGTATAATGCATATGTACCACTGCTGCCTACACAAGCAAACAATGAGGAAGGGGTACGACAATGGAACCCAGGTTGGGGCCGACTGCGCCCCTAGGTGGCAGTACACCCTAGGTGCCAGTGCACCCTAGGTGGTTGCTTAGTGGAAGCACCAGCCTCGGCCCCTAGCACTGACCTCTGACTCTAGAAATATATCTAGCAACTGCCTCTTTGTTAAGCTAGCAGTCATTTGACTGTCTCTACCCCACTTCTTACTGTCCTATCAATGTGGACCCAAGAAGGCCCACTTCCTTGTTTTTTTATCATTCAAGGCCAGACAGCTATTCTTAGGCTAGAATTCAGCCACATGTGGCAGCTCCATTCCTAGGAGCACCGTCGGTCACATCAGAGATGCTGTAGACCAGTGTTTCCCAAACCTATCCTCGGGACTCTCAACCAGGCCAGATTCTGCAAATCACCTTGGGGAAATGCAGACTGAATCCTGCAATCACTGAGCAGCAAATCATATCACCTGTGCTATGCTTCAGATATCTGCAAACCTGGGGAGGTGGAGGGTCCTGAGGACAGGTTTGTGAAACACTGCTGTAGACCCTGGGGTAGCTCTAATCCATTGAGCCCCTTTTTTGCACTACACTGTTTGACAACGATTTCCTTGACTCCTTTATTTAGCATTAATAAATGTTACGGTTTAACTAGTTGTTGCACTGAATCCACGATATATCCTCTGAGCATATGGATTATACATGTTGCAGGGCAGCACTTTTCCCTGTGCTCCCCTCTGCATGAAATAGAGTCCAGAAAACATGGCAACCCTACCCATGTATCCAACACCGAGTGGCCAGATTATTATGACCACCCCATCAGTACTTCGTTGGACCACCTTTTGCCTTCAATACTGTGGCGATTCTTCTTGGCATTGACTCCACGAGATGTTGAAAGGTGATGCGAGGAATCTGACACCATGCCTGATGAATAGCACTGTCCAGTTCTGTGAGATTTGATGGTTGTGGAACCAGCTGCCCGATGGCTCTTTCAACTTCCTCCCACAAATGCTCAATTGGATTGAGATCTGGTGATTGTGGGGGCCACCTAAGCAAGGGAAATTCTCCCTCATGTCCTTGAAACCACTCCTGCACAATACGGGCACCGTGGCATGAGGGCGCATTGTCTTGTTGGAAGAAGCAATCTCCATTGGGATACACCATCAACATGATAGGATGAACTTGATCAGCAACGATGCTTTGGTATGTTGTGCTATTCAGACGTTGTTCCACACGAATTAAAGGGCCCCAAACCATAACACTGCCCCCACCAGCTTGAAGGGTTGTATTCATGCATGTGGGGTGCTGCTTTCATGCTGTTTCCTCCAAATTCTCACTCTGACATCTGCATGATGCAACTGGAAACGTGATTCATCGGACCACATGGCTTTTTTACAATGCTCGACTGTCCAATCCTTGTGTTCCTGTGCGAATTGGAGACGTTTTATCTTGTTAACTGCAGACAGCAAAGGTGTTGTTACAGGCCTTCGGCTTCCATATCCCATACGATGCAGTGTACGGCGAACAGTGCGTTCAGAGATCACTTGAGAGGATCCCAGATTAAGATCTGCAGTAATTTGATGCACTGTTGCGCTTCTGTTGTCTTCTACCAGTCTTGCCACTCGCTGTTCTGCCCTAACATTGACTAGTCGCTGACAGCCACAATTCGCACGTTCAGACCCAGATTTTCGGCTGACAGTCCAGTCTTTAAGGCTGGGGTCAGACGAACGCAGTGCGAACGCGCCTGCAGCCGCACTTTATCACTTTAGCACTTGTAGTAGCACAAATGACGGCCAATACACGAAGTACGGCCGCACGAAAGTTCGGCTGGGCAACGCAAGCGGCAAACAAACGTATTTTTTAGAGAACGTGGAACCGCTAGTACTGACGTACAGAGTGCGCTGCGTCTGCATAGCGGCGTGTGTGCATGATTAGGAGACGTCAGACGCTGCTCATGTCCGGCCAGACGCAAAAAGTGTTTTATTGATGATCCGTACAAAATCACAGACGAAAATGCGCAACGTATGACCGCTATCGCGTATTCCGTGAAAAAATACATCCATTTGTTTAAATGCACTTTTTCACGGACAACGCGAAACATGCATTTGTCTGACCCTAGCCTAAACACTTTAACAACAGCTGCTCTTGAACATTTAACCCTTTCGCTGCTGAGCCTTTTCCCACCTCTGTGCTCAGCTCATTTTAACCGGTTTCGCTCATCATGTTTAACCGCGTTTTGAAGCCTTATTTTAATATATGACCCAGACATATTATATATCGTTTTTTCTGGCAGACTGTGCAGATTCATAATATGCCATTATTATATGTATACGTTATGTCATGTCTGTATATTATAACAAAAAAATGCAATAAAATTAGAATTTTCAATAATTTACAATGTGTAAAGTGTTTTTTTTCACATTTTAACATGCGATCGTTTGCGGTTATATTTTCTATGGGGTGCGCTTGTAAAAAAAATTAGAAATGAGGAATCGTTACTTTTTTTGGGGAAAGTTACGTGTTTTTTAGCAAACGCCCCCCATAGAAAAAATTGTTAGTGCAGCATCATTGTTCACATAATTGAAATGGGAACAATATTGTTGCACTAATAAATCTAAAAAAAAAAACAAATTTTTTTTTTATTTTTTTTACATTTTACATGGTCATGTTTGGTATCATTGGAAAGGCCATGCTCTGGCCGTTCCAATGATAGCAAACATTAACCCCTAGCTGTCACAGATCGGGAGGTAGGGGGTTCCAATGAACCCCCTATCTCCACTATAGGTGGCAGCAAGGGGTTAATTTCAAAACTGGCGCCATCGCGCTCTGCGCGATGACACCAGTCATTAGGGGGATATCCCGGAAGCTTGGCCGACATCTAAGATGTCGGCCAGCTCCGGGAGGGGACTGCGATACGGCGCATGTTGGCGCCATATCGCGATCCAGCCCCCTAGGGGTTAAAGACAGCCGCCGCTTGGAAGGGCAGGCTGTGCCCTTCCAGGCGGTGCCTGCCTTTAATCGCTGGCCCAAAGGACCTTCCCCCCCCTCCCCTTCAGGCACCTTCCCTGCAATGGCAGGGGGGGTGCCTGAAATAGACGTCATCGCGCATGCGCGATGACGTCTATCGTGCCCGCTGGGGTCCCGGAGGCTGGGCTGACATCGATGAGCAGGGGGGCCGAGCGATCAGCCGGAATACCGGCTGATCGTGGCTGCAAAGGGAGGACGCGCTCTGCAGCGAAGTACCAATGCGGTTGGACGCGCTGAGCGCGTCCACCGCATTGAAGTGGTTAAAAAATTCTGCTGTTTTGCTTCATGGCTTCATGGCTCCGAGCGCCAACAATCATCCCTCGTTGAAAGGTTGTTAAATCGCGTTGTTTACCCATATCTTTAGATAAAAATAATTTCTACTTTCGTGGTAAACAACCTGCTTCCCTATTTATAATGGTCTGGCCCTCTAGCAACTTCAGCGCCAAATTATAATTTGCCTAAAAAGTCAGGTGGTCATAATAATCTGGCCAGTGTATCTAGGAGTATTTTTGCCCTCTCCCCTCTGCAGGCCGCCATTTGCACTACCTCAATCACAACTCACA